>OX637532.1:149454713-149894713 GCA_951800035.1 Linnaemya tessellans
AAGGTATTTCACACATGAGACTTGTAGCGCAGCAAAGAAGGACGTCCTCAGCTACAATTTGCGATTTATGGTATATGTGTACGCGGCTCCTTTTTTTTATAATGACCAAATTACGACAACTAAAACTCATATAATGGCCAAATTACGACCACTAATCCTCACTAAAATTGACATTATTCGACTTCCAAAGGTATTTCACACATGAGACTTGTAGCGCAGCAAAGAAGACGTCCTCAGCTACAATTTGCGATTTATGGTATATGTGTACGCGGCTCCTTTTTTTTTATAATGACCAAATTACGACAACTAAAACTCATATAATGGCCAAATTACGACCACTAATCCTCACTAAAATTGACATTATTCGACTTCCAAAGGTATTTCACACATGAGACTTGTAGCGCAGCAAAGAAGACGTCCTCAGCTACAATTTGCGATTTATGGTATATGTGTACGCGGCTCCTTTTTTTTATAATGACCAAATTACGACAACTAAAACTCATATAATGGCCAAATTACGACCACTAATCCTCACTAAAATTGACATTATTCGACTTCCAAAGGTATTTCACACATGAGACTTGTAGCGCAGCAAAGAAGACGTCCTCAGCTACAATTTGCGATTTATGGTATATGTGTACGCGGCTCCTTTTTTTTATAATGACCAAATTACGACAACTAAAACTCATATAATGGCCAAATTACGACCACTAATCCTCACTAAAATTGACATTATTCGACTTCCAAAGGTATTTCACACATGAGACTTGTAGCGCAGCAAAGAAGACGTCCTCAGCTACAATTTGCGATTTATGGTATATGTGTACGCGGCTCCTTTTTTTTATAATGACCAAATTACGACAACTAAAACTCATATAATGGCCAAATTACGACCACTAATCCTCACTAAAATTGACATTATTCGACTTCCAAAGGTATTTCACACATGAGACTTGTAGCGCAGCAAAGAAGACGTCCTCAGCTACAATTTGCGATTTATGGTATATGTGTACGCGGCTCCTTTTTTTTATAATGACCAAATTACGACAACTAAAACTCATATAATGGCCAAATTACGACCACTAATCCTCACTAAAATTGACATTATTCGACTTCCAAAGGTATTTCACACATGAGACTTGTAGCGCAGCAAAGAAGACGTCCTCAGCTACAATTTGCGATTTATGGTATATGTGTACGCGGCTCCCTTTTTTTTATAATGACCAAATTACGACAACTAAAACTCATATAATGGCCAAATTACGACCACTAATCCTCACTAAAATTGACATTATTCGACTTCCAAAGGTATTTCACACATGAGACTTGTAGCGCAGCAAAGAAGACGTCCTCAGCTACAATTTGCGATTTATGGTATATGTGTACGCGGCTCCTTTTTTTTATAATGACCAAATTACGACAACTAAAACTCATATAATGGCCAAATTACGACCACTAATCCTCACTAAAATTGACATTATTCGACTTCCAAAGGTATTTCACACATGAGACTTGTAGCGCAGCAAAGAAGACGTCCTCAGCTACAATTTGCGATTTATGGTATATGTGTACGCGGCTCCTTTTTTTTATAATGACCAAATTACGACAACTAAAACTCATATAATGGCCAAATTACGACCACTAATCCTCACTAAAATTGACATTATTCGACTTCCAAAGGTATTTCACACATGAGACTTGTAGCGCAGCAAAGAAGACGTCCTCAGCTACAATTTGCGATTTATGGTATATGTGTACGCGGCTCCTTTTTTTTATAATGACCAAATTACGACAACTAAAACTCATATAATGGCCAAATTACGACCACTAATCCTCACTAAAATTGACATTATTCGACTTCCAAAGGTATTTCACACATGAGACTTGTAGCGCAGCAAAGAAGACGTCCTCAGCTACAATTTGCGATTTATGGTATATGTGTACGCGGCTCCTTTTTTTTATAATGACCAAATTACGACAACTAAAACTCATATAATGGCCAAATTACGACCACTAATCCTCACTAAAATTGACATTATTCGACTTCCAAAGGTATTTCACACATGAGACTTGTAGCGCAGCAAAGAAGACGTCCTCAGCTACAATTTGCGATTTATGGTATATGTGTACGCGGCTCCTTTTTTTTATAATGACCAAATTACGACAACTAAAACTCATATAATGGCCAAATTACGACCACTAATCCTCACTAAAATTGACATTATTCGACTTCCAAAGGTATTTCACACATGAGACTTGCAGCGCAGCAAAGAAGACGTCCTCAGCTACAATTTGCGATTTATGGTATATGTGTACGCGGCTCCTTTTTTTTATAATGACCAAATTACGACAACTAAAACTCATATAATGGCCAAATTACGACCACTAATCCTCACTAAAATTGACATTATTCGACTTCCAAAGGTATTTCACACATGAGACTTGTCAGCGCAGCAAAGAAGACGTCCTCAGCTACAATTTGCGATTTATGGTATATGTGTACGCGGCTCCTTTTTTTTATAATGACCAAATTACGACAACTAAAACTCATATAATGGCCAAATTACGACCACTAATCCTCACTAAAATTGACATTATTCGACTTCCAAAGGTATTTCACACATGAGACTTGCAGCGCAGCAAAGAAGACGTCCTCAGCTACAATTTGCGATTTATGGTATATGTGTACGCGGCTCCTTTTTTTTATAATGACCAAATTACGACAACTAAAACTCATATAATGGCCAAATTACGACCACTAATCCTCACTAAAATTGACATTATTCGACTTCCAAAGGTATTTCACACATGAGACTTGCAGCGCAGCAAAGAAGACGTCCTCAGCTACAATTTGCGATTTATGGTATATGTGTACGCGGCTCCTTTTTTTTATAATGACCAAATTACGACAACTAAAACTCATATAATGGCCAAATTACGACCACTAATCCTCACTAAAATTGACATTATTCGACTTCCAAAGGTATTTCACACATGAGACTTGTAGCGCAGCAAAGAAGACGTCCTCAGCTACAATTTGCGATTTATGGTATATGTGTACGCGGCTCCTTTTTTTTATAATGACCAAATTACGACAACTAAAACTCATATAATGGCCAAATTACGACCACTAATCCTCACTAAAATTGACATTATTCGACTTCCAAAGGTATTTCACACATGAGACTTGTAGCGCAGCAAAGAAGACGTCCTCAGCTACAATTTGCGATTTATGGTATATGTGTACGCGGCTCCTTTTTTTATAATGACCAAATTACGACAACTAAAACTCATATAATGGCCAAATTACGACCACTAATCCTCACTAAAATTGACATTATTCGACTTCCAAAGGTATTTCACACATGAGACTTGTAGCGCAGCAAAGAAGACGTCCTCAGCTACAATTTGCGATTTATGGTATATGTGTACGCGGCTCCTTTTTTTTATAATGACCAAATTACGACAACTAAAACTCATATAATGGCCAAATTACGACCACTAATCCTCACTAAAATTGACATTATTCGACTTCCAAAGGTATTTCACACATGAGACTTGTAGCGCAGCAAAGAAGACGTCCTCAGCTACAATTTGCGATTTATGGTATATGTGTACGCGGCTCCTTTTTTTTATAATGACCAAATTACGACAACTAAAACTCATATAATGGCCAAATTACGACCACTAATCCTCACTAAAATTGACATTATTCGACTTCCAAAGGTATTTCACACATGAGACTTGCAGCGCAGCAAAGAAGACGTCCTCAGCTACAATTTGCGATTTATGGTATATGTGTACGCGGCTCCTTTTTTTATAATGACCAAATTACGACAACTAAAACTCATATAATGGCCAAATTACGACCACTAATCCTCACTAAAATTGACATTATTCGACTTCCAAAGGTATTTCACACATGAGACTTGTAGCGCAGCAAAGAAGACGTCCTCAGCTACAATTTGCGATTTATGGTATATGTGTACGCGGCTCCTTTTTTTTATAATGACCAAATTACGACAACTAAAACTCATATAATGGCCAAATTACGACCACTAATCCTCACTAAAATTGACATTATTCGACTTCCAAAGGTATTTCACACATGAGACTTGTAGCGCAGCAAAGAAGACGTCCTCAGCTACAATTTGCGATTTATGGTATATGTGTACGCGGCTCCTTTTTTTTATAATGACCAAATTACGACAACTAAAACTCATATAATGGCCAAATTACGACCACTAATCCTCACTAAAATTGACATTATTCGACTTCCAAAGGTATTTCACACATGAGACTTGTAGCGCAGCAAAGAAGACGTCCTCAGCTACAATTTGCGATTTATGGTATATGTGTACGCGGCTCCTTTTTTTTATAATGACCAAATTACGACAACTAAAACTCATATAATGGCCAAATTACGACCACTAATCCTCACTAAAATTGACATTATTCGACTTCCAAAGGTATTTCACACATGAGACTTGTAGCGCAGCAAAGAAGACGTCCTCAGCTACAATTTGCGATTTATGGTATATGTGTACGCGGCTCCTTTTTTTTATAATGACCAAATTACGACAACTAAAACTCATATAATGGCCAAATTACGACCACTAATCCTCACTAAAATTGACATTATTCGACTTCCAAAGGTATTTCACACATGAGACTTGTAGCGCAGCAAAGAAGACGTCCTCAGCTACAATTTGCGATTTATGGTATATGTGTACGCGGCTCCTTTTTTTTATAATGACCAAATTACGACAACTAAAACTCATATAATGGCCAAATTACGACCACTAATCCTCACTAAAATTGACATTATTCGACTTCCAAAGGTATTTCACACATGAGACTTGCAGCGCAGCAAAGAAGACGTCCTCAGCTACAATTTGCGATTTATGGTATATGTGTACGCGGCTCCTTTTTTTTATAATGACCAAATTACGACAACTAAAACTCATATAATGGCCAAATTACGACCACTAATCCTCACTAAAATTGACATTATTCGACTTCCAAAGGTATTTCACACATGAGACTTGTAGCGCAGCAAAGAAGACGTCCTCAGCTACAATTTGCGATTTATGGTATATGTGTACGCGGCTCCTTTTTTTTATAATGACCAAATTACGACAACTAAAACTCATATAATGGCCAAATTACGACCACTAATCCTCACTAAAATTGACATTATTCGACTTCCAAAGGTATTTCACACATGAGACTTGCTAGCGCAGCAAAGAAGACGTCCTCAGCTACAATTTGCGATTTATGGTATATGTGTACGCGGCTCCTTTTTTTTATAATGACCAAATTACGACAACTAAAACTCATATAATGGCCAAATTACGACCACTAATCCTCACTAAAATTGACATTATTCGACTTCCAAAGGTATTTCACACATGAGACTTGTAGCGCAGCAAAGAAGACGTCCTCAGCTACAATTTGCGATTTATGGTATATGTGTACGCGGCTCCTTTTTTTTATAATGACCAAATTACGACAACTAAAACTCATATAATGGCCAAATTACGACCACTAATCCTCACTAAAATTGACATTATTCGACTTCCAAAGGTATTTCACACATGAGACTTGTAGCGCAGCAAAGAAGACGTCCTCAGCTACAATTTGCGATTTATGGTATATGTGTACGCGGCTCCTTTTTTTTATAATGACCAAATTACGACAACTAAAACTCATATAATGGCCAAATTACGACCACTAATCCTCACTAAAATTGACATTATTCGACTTCCAAAGGTATTTCACACATGAGACTTGTAGCGCAGCAAAGAAGACGTCCTCAGCTACAATTTGCGATTTATGGTATATGTGTACGCGGCTCCTTTTTTTTATAATGACCAAATTACGACAACTAAAACTCATATAATGGCCAAATTACGACCACTAATCCTCACTAAAATTGACATTATTCGACTTCCAAAGGTATTTCACACATGAGACTTGTAGCGCAGCAAAGAAGACGTCCTCAGCTACAATTTGCGATTTATGGTATATGTGTACGCGGCTCCTTTTTTTTATAATGACCAAATTACGACAACTAAAACTCATATAATGGCCAAATTACGACCACTAATCCTCACTAAAATTGACATTATTCGACTTCCAAAGGTATTTCACACATGAGACTTGTAGCGCAGCAAAGAAGACGTCCTCAGCTACAATTTGCGATTTATGGTATATGTGTACGCGGCTCCTTTTTTTTATAATGACCAAATTACGACAACTAAAACTCATATAATGGCCAAATTACGACCACTAATCCTCACTAAAATTGACATTATTCGACTTCCAAAGGTATTTCACACATGAGACTTGTAGCGCAGCAAAGAAGACGTCCTCAGCTACAATTTGCGATTTATGGTATATGTGTACGCGGCTCCTTTTTTTTATAATGACCAAATTACGACAACTAAAACTCATATAATGGCCAAATTACGACCACTAATCCTCACTAAAATTGACATTATTCGACTTCCAAAGGTATTTCACACATGAGACTTGTAGCGCAGCAAAGAAGACGTCCTCAGCTACAATTTGCGATTTATGGTATATGTGTACGCGGCTCCTTTTTTTTATAATGACCAAATTACGACAACTAAAACTCATATAATGGCCAAATTACGACCACTAATCCTCACTAAAATTGACATTATTCGACTTCCAAAGGTATTTCACACATGAGACTTGTAGCGCAGCAAAGAAGACGTCCTCAGCTACAATTTGCGATTTATGGTATATGTGTACGCGGCTCCTTTTTTTTATAATGACCAAATTACGACAACTAAAACTCATATAATGGCCAAATTACGACCACTAATCCTCACTAAAATTGACATTATTCGACTTCCAAAGGTATTTCACACATGAGACTTGTAGCGCAGCAAAGAAGACGTCCTCAGCTACAATTTGCGATTTATGGTATATGTGTACGCGGCTCCTTTTTTTTATAATGACCAAATTACGACAACTAAAACTCATATAATGGCCAAATTACGACCACTAATCCTCACTAAAATTGACATTATTCGACTTCCAAAGGTATTTCACACATGAGACTTGTAGCGCAGCAAAGAAGACGTCCTCAGCTACAATTTGCGATTTATGGTATATGTGTACGCGGCTCCTTTTTTTTATAATGACCAAATTACGACAACTAAAACTCATATAATGGCCAAATTACGACCACTAATCCTCACTAAAATTGACATTATTCGACTTCCAAAGGTATTTCACACATGAGACTTGTAGCGCAGCAAAGAAGACGTCCTCAGCTACAATTTGCGATTTATGGTATATGTGTACGCGGCTCCTTTTTTTTATAATGACCAAATTACGACAACTAAAACTCATATAATGGCCAAATTACGACCACTAATCCTCACTAAAATTGACATTATTCGACTTCCAAAGGTATTTCACACATGAGACTTGTAGCGCAGCAAAGAAGACGTCCTCAGCTACAATTTGCGATTTATGGTATATGTGTACGCGGCTCCTTTTTTTTATAATGACCAAATTACGACAACTAAAACTCATATAATGGCCAAATTACGACCACTAATCCTCACTAAAATTGACATTATTCGACTTCCAAAGGTATTTCACACATGAGACTTGCAGCGCAGCAAAGAAGACGTCCTCAGCTACAATTTGCGATTTATGGTATATGTGTACGCGGCTCCTTTTTTTTATAATGACCAAATTACGACAACTAAAACTCATATAATGGCCAAATTACGACCACTAATCCTCACTAAAATTGACATTATTCGACTTCCAAAGGTATTTCACACATGAGACTTGTAGCGCAGCAAAGAAGACGTCCTCAGCTACAATTTGCGATTTATGGTATATGTGTACGCGGCTCCTTTTTTTTATAATGACCAAATTACGACAACTAAAACTCATATAATGGCCAAATTACGACCACTAATCCTCACTAAAATTGACATTATTCGACTTCCAAAGGTATTTCACACATGAGACTTGTAGCGCAGCAAAGAAGACGTCCTCAGCTACAATTTGCGATTTATGGTATATGTGTACGCGGCTCCTTTTTTTTATAATGACCAAATTACGACAACTAAAACTCATATAATGGCCAAATTACGACCACTAATCCTCACTAAAATTGACATTATTCGACTTCCAAAGGTATTTCACACATGAGACTTGTAGCGCAGCAAAGAAGACGTCCTCAGCTACAATTTGCGATTTATGGTATATGTGTACGCGGCTCCTTTTTTTTATAATGACCAAATTACGACAACTAAAACTCATATAATGGCCAAATTACGACCACTAATCCTCACTAAAATTGACATTATTCGACTTCCAAAGGTATTTCACACATGAGACTTGCAGCGCAGCAAAGAAGACGTCCTCAGCTACAATTTGCGATTTATGGTATATGTGTACGCGGCTCCTTTTTTTTATAATGACCAAATTACGACAACTAAAACTCATATAATGGCCAAATTACGACCACTAATCCTCACTAAAATTGACATTATTCGACTTCCAAAGGTATTTCACACATGAGACTTGTAGCGCAGCAAAGAAGACGTCCTCAGCTACAATTTGCGATTTATGGTATATGTGTACGCGGCTCCTTTTTTTTATAATGACCAAATTACGACAACTAAAACTCATATAATGGCCAAATTACGACCACTAATCCTCACTAAAATTGACATTATTCGACTTCCAAAGGTATTTCACACATGAGACTTGTAGCGCAGCAAAGAAGACGTCCTCAGCTACAATTTGCGATTTATGGTATATGTGTACGCGGCTCCTTTTTTTTATAATGACCAAATTACGACAACTAAAACTCATATAATGGCCAAATTACGACCACTAATCCTCACTAAAATTGACATTATTCGACTTCCAAAGGTATTTCACACATGAGACTTGTAGCGCAGCAAAGAAGACGTCCTCAGCTACAATTTGCGATTTATGGTATATGTGTACGCGGCTCCTTTTTTTTATAATGACCAAATTACGACAACTAAAACTCATATAATGGCCAAATTACGACCACTAATCCTCACTAAAATTGACATTATTCGACTTCCAAAGGTATTTCACACATGAGACTTGTAGCGCAGCAAAGAAGACGTCCTCAGCTACAATTTGCGATTTATGGTATATGTGTACGCGGCTCCTTTTTTTTATAATGACCAAATTACGACAACTAAAACTCATATAATGGCCAAATTACGACCACTAATCCTCACTAAAATTGACATTATTCGACTTCCAAAGGTATTTCACACATGAGACTTGTAGCGCAGCAAAGAAGACGTCCTCAGCTACAATTTGCGATTTATGGTATATGTGTACGCGGCTCCTTTTTTTTATAATGACCAAATTACGACAACTAAAACTCATATAATGGCCAAATTACGACCACTAATCCTCACTAAAATTGACATTATTCGACTTCCAAAGGTATTTCACACATGAGACTTGTAGCGCAGCAAAGAAGACGTCCTCAGCTACAATTTGCGATTTATGGTATATGTGTACGCGGCTCCTTTTTTTTATAATGACCAAATTACGACAACTAAAACTCATATAATGGCCAAATTACGACCACTAATCCTCACTAAAATTGACATTATTCGACTTCCAAAGGTATTTCACACATGAGACTTGCAGCGCAGCAAAGAAGACGTCCTCAGCTACAATTTGCGATTTATGGTATATGTGTACGCGGCTCCTTTTTTTTATAATGACCAAATTACGACAACTAAAACTCATATAATGGCCAAATTACGACCACTAATCCTCACTAAAATTGACATTATTCGACTTCCAAAGGTATTTCACACATGAGACTTGTAGCGCAGCAAAGAAGACGTCCTCAGCTACAATTTGCGATTTATGGTATATGTGTACGCGGCTCCTTTTTTTTATAATGACCAAATTACGACAACTAAAACTCATATAATGGCCAAATTACGACCACTAATCCTCACTAAAATTGACATTATTCGACTTCCAAAGGTATTTCACACATGAGACTTGTAGCGCAGCAAAGAAGACGTCCTCAGCTACAATTTGCGATTTATGGTATATGTGTACGCGGCTCCTTTTTTTTATAATGACCAAATTACGACAACTAAAACTCATATAATGGCCAAATTACGACCACTAATCCTCACTAAAATTGACATTATTCGACTTCCAAAGGTATTTCACACATGAGACTTGTAGCGCAGCAAAGAAGACGTCCTCAGCTACAATTTGCGATTTATGGTATATGTGTACGCGGCTCCTTTTTTTTATAATGACCAAATTACGACAACTAAAACTCATATAATGGCCAAATTACGACCACTAATCCTCACTAAAATTGACATTATTCGACTTCCAAAGGTATTTCACACATGAGACTTGTAGCGCAGCAAAGAAGACGTCCTCAGCTACAATTTGCGATTTATGGTATATGTGTACGCGGCTCCTTTTTTTTATAATGACCAAATTACGACAACTAAAACTCATATAATGGCCAAATTACGACCACTAATCCTCACTAAAATTGACATTATTCGACTTCCAAAGGTATTTCACACATGAGACTTGCAGCGCAGCAAAGAAGACGTCCTCAGCTACAATTTGCGATTTATGGTATATGTGTACGCGGCTCCTTTTTTTTATAATGACCAAATTACGACAACTAAAACTCATATAATGGCCAAATTACGACCACTAATCCTCACTAAAATTGACATTATTCGACTTCCAAAGGTATTTCACACATGAGACTTGTAGCGCAGCAAAGAAGACGTCCTCAGCTACAATTTGCGATTTATGGTATATGTGTACGCGGCTCCTTTTTTTTATAATGACCAAATTACGACAACTAAAACTCATATAATGGCCAAATTACGACCACTAATCCTCACTAAAATTGACATTATTCGACTTCCAAAGGTATTTCACACATGAGACTTGTAGCGCAGCAAAGAAGACGTCCTCAGCTACAATTTGCGATTTATGGTATATGTGTACGCGGCTCCTTTTTTTTATAATGACCAAATTACGACAACTAAAACTCATATAATGGCCAAATTACGACCACTAATCCTCACTAAAATTGACATTATTCGACTTCCAAAGGTATTTCACACATGAGACTTGTAGCGCAGCAAAGAAGACGTCCTCAGCTACAATTTGCGATTTATGGTATATGTGTACGCGGCTCCTTTTTTTTATAATGACCAAATTACGACAACTAAAACTCATATAATGGCCAAATTACGACCACTAATCCTCACTAAAATTGACATTATTCGACTTCCAAAGGTATTTCACACATGAGACTTGTAGCGCAGCAAAGAAGACGTCCTCAGCTACAATTTGCGATTTATGGTATATGTGTACGCGGCTCCTTTTTTTTATAATGACCAAATTACGACAACTAAAACTCATATAATGGCCAAATTACGACCACTAATCCTCACTAAAATTGACATTATTCGACTTCCAAAGGTATTTCACACATGAGACTTGTAGCGCAGCAAAGAAGACGTCCTCAGCTACAATTTGCGATTTATGGTATATGTGTACGCGGCTCCTTTTTTTTATAATGACCAAATTACGACAACTAAAACTCATATAATGGCCAAATTACGACCACTAATCCTCACTAAAATTGACATTATTCGACTTCCAAAGGTATTTCACACATGAGACTTGCAGCGCAGCAAAGAAGACGTCCTCAGCTACAATTTGCGATTTATGGTATATGTGTACGCGGCTCCTTTTTTTTATAATGACCAAATTACGACAACTAAAACTCATATAATGGCCAAACTACGACCACTAATCCTCACTAAAATTGACATTATTCGACTTCCAAAGGTATTTCACACATGAGACTTGCAGCGCAGCAAAGAAGACGTCCTCAGCTACAATTTGCGATTTATGGTATATGTGTACGCGGCTCCTTTTTTTTATAATGACCAAATTACGACAACTAAAACTCATATAATGGCCAAACTACGACCACTAATCCTCACTAAAATTGACATTATTCGACTTCCAAAGGTATTTCACACATGAGACTTGCAGCGCAGCAAAGAAGACGTCCTCAGCTACAATTTGCGATTTATGGTATATGTGTACGCGGCTCCTTTTTTTTATAATGACCAAATTACGACAACTAAAACTCATATAATGGCCAAATTACGACCACTAATCCTCACTAAAATTGACATTATTCGACTTCCAAAGGTATTTCACACATGAGACTTGCAGCGCAGCAAAGAAGACGTCCTCAGCTACAATTTGCGATTTATGGTATATGTGTACGCGGCTCCTTTTTTTTATAATGACCAAATTACGACAACTAAAACTCATATAATGGCCAAACTACGACCACTAATCCTCACTAAAATTGACATTATTCGACTTCCAAAGGTATTTCACACATGAGACTTGTAGCGCAGCAAAGAAGACGTCCTCAGCTACAATTTGCGATTTATGGTATATGTGTACGCGGCTCCTTTTTTTTATAATGACCAAATTACGACAACTAAAACTCATATAATGGCCAAATTACGACCACTAATCCTCACTAAAATTGACATTATTCGACTTCCAAAGGTATTTCACACATGAGACTTGCAGCGCAGCAAAGAAGACGTCCTCAGCTACAATTTGCGATTTATGGTATATGTGTACGCGGCTCCTTTTTTTTATAATGACCAAATTACGACAACTAAAACTCATATAATGGCCAAACTACGACCACTAATCCTCACTAAAATTGACATTATTCGACTTCCAAAGGTATTTCACACATGAGACTTGTAGCGCAGCAAAGAAGACGTCCTCAGCTACAATTTGCGATTTATGGTATATGTGTACGCGGCTCCTTTTTTTTATAATGACCAAATTACGACAACTAAAACTCATATAATGGCCAAATTACGACCACTAATCCTCACTAAAATTGACATTATTCGACTTCCAAAGGTATTTCACACATGAGACTTGCAGCGCAGCAAAGAAGACGTCCTCAGCTACAATTTGCGATTTATGGTATATGTGTACGCGGCTCCTTTTTTTTATAATGACCAAATTACGACAACTAAAACTCATATAATGGCCAAACTACGACCACTAATCCTCACTAAAATTGACATTATTCGACTTCCAAAGGTATTTCACACATGAGACTTGTAGCGCAGCAAAGAAGACGTCCTCAGCTACAATTTGCGATTTATGGTATATGTGTACGCGGCTCCTTTTTTTTATAATGACCAAATTACGACAACTAAAACTCATATATGTGTACGCGGCTCCTTTTTTTTATAATGACCAAATTACGACAACTAAAACTCATATAATGGCCAAACTACGACCACTAATCCTCACTAAAATTGACATTATTCGACTTCCAAAGGTATTTCACACATGAGACTTGTAGCGCAGCAAAGAAGACGTCCTCAGCTACAATTTGCGATTTATGGTATATGTGTACGCGGCTCCTTTTTTTTATAATGACCAAATTACGACAACTAAAACTCATATAATGGCCAAATTACGACCACTAATCCTCACTAAAATTGACATTATTCGACTTCCAAAGGTATTTCACACATGAGACTTGCAGCGCAGCAAAGAAGACGTCCTCAGCTACAATTTGCGATTTATGGTATATGTGTACGCGGCTCCTTTTTTTTATAATGACCAAATTACGACAACTAAAACTCATATAATGGCCAAATTACGACCACTAATCCTCACTAAAATTGACATTATTCGACTTCCAAAGGTATTTCACACATGAGACTTGCAGCGCAGCAAAGAAGACGTCCTCAGCTACAATTTGCGATTTATGGTATATGTGTACGCGGCTCCTTTTTTTTATAATGACCAAATTACGACAACTAAAACTCATATAATGGCCAAATTACGACCACTAATCCTCACTAAAATTGACATTATTCGACTTCCAAAGGTATTTCACACATGAGACTTGCAGCGCAGCAAAGAAGACGTCCTCAGCTACAATTTGCGATTTATGGTATATGTGTACGCGGCTCCTTTTTTTTATAATGACCAAATTACGACAACTAAAACTCATATAATGGCCAAATTACGACCACTAATCCTCACTAAAATTGACATTATTCGACTTCCAAAGGTATTTCACACATGAGACTTGCAGCGCAGCAAAGAAGACGTCCTCAGCTACAATTTGCGATTTATGGTATATGTGTACGCGGCTCCTTTTTTTTATAATGACCAAATTACGACAACTAAAACTCATATAATGGCCAAATTACGACCACTAATCCTCACTAAAATTGACATTATTCGACTTCCAAAGGTATTTCACACATGAGACTTGCAGCGCAGCAAAGAAGACGTCCTCAGCTACAATTTGCGATTTATGGTATATGTGTACGCGGCTCCTTTTTTTTATAATGACCAAATTACGACAACTAAAACTCATATAATGGCCAAATTACGACCACTAATCCTCACTAAAATTGACATTATTCGACTTCCAAAGGTATTTCACACATGAGACTTGCAGCGCAGCAAAGAAGACGTCCTCAGCTACAATTTGCGATTTATGGTATATGTGTACGCGGCTCCTTTTTTTTATAATGACCAAATTACGACAACTAAAACTCATATAATGGCCAAACTACGACCACTAATCCTCACTAAAATTGACATTATTCGACTTCCAAAGGTATTTCACACATGAGACTTGTAGCGCAGCAAAGAAGACGTCCTCAGCTACAATTTGCGATTTATGGTATATGTGTACGCGGCTCCTTTTTTTTATAATGACCAAATTACGACAACTAAAACTCATATAATGGCCAAATTACGACCACTAATCCTCACTAAAATTGACATTATTCGACTTCCAAAGGTATTTCACACATGAGACTTGTAGCGCAGCAAAGAAGACGTCCTCAGCTACAATTTGCGATTTATGGTATATGTGTACGCGGCTCCTTTTTTTTATAATGACCAAATTACGACAACTAAAACTCATATAATGGCCAAATTACGACCACTAATCCTCACTAAAATTGACATTATTCGACTTCCAAAGGTATTTCACACATGAGACTTGTAGCGCAGCAAAGAAGACGTCCTCAGCTACAATTTGCGATTTATGGTATATGTGTACGCGGCTCCTTTTTTTTATAATGACCAAATTACGACAACTAAAACTCATATAATGGCCAAACTACGACCACTAATCCTCACTAAAATTGACATTATTCGACTTCCAAAGGTATTTCACACATGAGACTTGCAGCGCAGCAAAGAAGACGTCCTCAGCTACAATTTGCGATTTATGGTATATGTGTACGCGGCTCCTTTTTTTTATAATGACCAAATTACGACAACTAAAACTCATATAATGGCCAAATTACGACCACTAATCCTCACTAAAATTGACATTATTCGACTTCCAAAGGTATTTCACACATGAGACTTGTAGCGCAGCAAAGAAGACGTCCTCAGCTACAATTTGCGATTTATGGTATATGTGTACGCGGCTCCTTTTTTTTATAATGACCAAATTACGACAACTAAAACTCATATAATGGCCAAATTACGACCACTAATCCTCACTAAAATTGACATTATTCGACTTCCAAAGGTATTTCACACATGAGACTTGTAGCGCAGCAAAGAAGACGTCCTCAGCTACAATTTGCGATTTATGGTATATGTGTACGCGGCTCCTTTTTTTTATAATGACCAAATTACGACAACTAAAACTCATATAATGGCCAAATTACGACCACTAATCCTCACTAAAATTGACATTATTCGACTTCCAAAGGTATTTCACACATGAGACTTGCAGCGCAGCAAAGAAGACGTCCTCAGCTACAATTTGCGATTTATGGTATATGTGTACGCGGCTCCTTTTTTTTATAATGACCAAATTACGACAACTAAAACTCATATAATGGCCAAATTACGACCACTAATCCTCACTAAAATTGACATTATTCGACTTCCAAAGGTATTTCACACATGAGACTTGCAGCGCAGCAAAGAAGACGTCCTCAGCTACAATTTGCGATTTATGGTATATGTGTACGCGGCTCCTTTTTTTTATAATGACCAAATTACGACAACTAAAACTCATATAATGGCCAAACTACGACCACTAATCCTCACTAAAATTGACATTATTCGACTTCCAAAGGTATTTCACACATGAGACTTGTAGCGCAGCAAAGAAGACGTCCTCAGCTACAATTTGCGATTTATGGTATATGTGTACGCGGCTCCTTTTTTTTATAATGACCAAATTACGACAACTAAAACTCATATAATGGCCAAACTACGACCACTAATCCTCACTAAAATTGACATTATTCGACTTCCAAAGGTATTTCACACATGAGACTTGCAGCGCAGCAAAGAAGACGTCCTCAGCTACAATTTGCGATTTATGGTATATGTGTACGCGGCTCCTTTTTTTTATAATGACCAAATTACGACAACTAAAACTCATATAATGGCCAAATTACGACCACTAATCCTCACTAAAATTGACATTATTCGACTTCCAAAGGTATTTCACACATGAGACTTGTAGCGCAGCAAAGAAGACGTCCTCAGCTACAATTTGCGATTTATGGTATATGTGTACGCGGCTCCTTTTTTTTATAATGACCAAATTACGACAACTAAAACTCATATAATGGCCAAATTACGACCACTAATCCTCACTAAAATTGACATTATTCGACTTCCAAAGGTATTTCACACATGAGACTTGTAGCGCAGCAAAGAAGACGTCCTCAGCTACAATTTGCGATTTATGGTATATGTGTACGCGGCTCCTTTTTTTTATAATGACCAAATTACGACAACTAAAACTCATATAATGGCCAAATTACGACCACTAATCCTCACTAAAATTGACATTATTCGACTTCCAAAGGTATTTCACACATGAGACTTGCAGCGCAGCAAAGAAGACGTCCTCAGCTACAATTTGCGATTTATGGTATATGTGTACGCGGCTCCTTTTTTTTATAATGACCAAATTACGACAACTAAAACTCATATAATGGCCAAATTACGACCACTAATCCTCACTAAAATTGACATTATTCGACTTCCAAAGGTATTTCACACATGAGACTTGCAGCGCAGCAAAGAAGACGTCCTCAGCTACAATTTGCGATTTATGGTATATGTGTACGCGGCTCCTTTTTTTTATAATGACCAAATTACGACAACTAAAACTCATATAATGGCCAAATTACGACCACTAATCCTCACTAAAATTGACATTATTCGACTTCCAAAGGTATTTCACACATGAGACTTGTAGCGCAGCAAAGAAGACGTCCTCAGCTACAATTTGCGATTTATGGTATATGTGTACGCGGCTCCTTTTTTTTATAATGACCAAATTACGACAACTAAAACTCATATAATGGCCAAATTACGACCACTAATCCTCACTAAAATTGACATTATTCGACTTCCAAAGGTATTTCACACATGAGACTTGCAGCGCAGCAAAGAAGACGTCCTCAGCTACAATTTGCGATTTATGGTATATGTGTACGCGGCTCCTTTTTTTTATAATGACCAAATTACGACAACTAAAACTCATATAATGGCCAAATTACGACCACTAATCCTCACTAAAATTGACATTATTCGACTTCCAAAGGTATTTCACACATGAGACTTGTAGCGCAGCAAAGAAGACGTCCTCAGCTACAATTTGCGATTTATGGTATATGTGTACGCGGCTCCTTTTTTTTATAATGACCAAATTACGACAACTAAAACTCATATAATGGCCAAATTACGACCACTAATCCTCACTAAAATACAATTTGCGATTTATGGTATATGTGTACGCGGCTCCTTTTTTTTATAATGACCAAATTACGACAACTAAAACTCATATAATGGCCAAACTACGACCACTAATCCTCACTAAAATTGACATTATTCGACTTCCAAAGGTATTTCACACATGAGACTTGCAGCGCAGCAAAGAAGACGTCCTCGGCTACAATTTGCGATTTATGGTATATGTGTACGCGGCTCCTTTTTTTTATAATGACCAAATTACGACAACTAAAACTCATATAATGGCCAAATTACGACCACTAATCCTCACTAAAATTGACATTATTCGACTTCCAAAGGTATTTCACACATGAGACTTGTATATAAAATACCATGCAAGGGTAATGATATAGAGAATTGTGATAAAGTATATGTAGGTACGACCAAAAATAAATTAAAGACTAGGATAGCAGGTCATAAATCAGATCAAAAATATAGGAATATAAATTCACAAAAAACAGCTTTATCTTCCCATTGCTCTAAATCATATCATTTTCCAGATTTTGAAAATGTTTCAATATTAAACACAGAAAATAACTATAAACGTAGATTAATGTTAGAAATGTTAGAAATAATAAACACACCATCATCACACAGAATAAATTTTAAAACAGATACAGAAAAATTAGCACAGAGTTATAGACATTTGGTTAGTAAAAATTGCAGATTTACATAATTTAATTGTGTATATTAACTATATATTATTTGCTAGAGATAATTTATTGTATTTTATTATTGGTGTTGTTATTATTATTATAATTTTAGGTATATATATGTGTGTATATATGTATATGTATGTGTATCTATATGTGTATGTATATGTATGTATGGATGTATGTGTGTATGTGTATGTACATGTATGTGTATATATATGTATATATGTATATATATATATATATATATATATATATATATATATATATGTGTATGTATGGATGTATGTGTGTATGTGTATGTACATGTATGTGTATATATATGTATATATGTATATATATATATATATATATATATATATATATATATGTGTATGTATGGATGTATGTATGTGTACGTGTGTACGTGTATATATATATATGTGTGTGTTCGTATGTATATATGTATGTATTAACGTATGCATATGAGTATGTACATTTGTATATATACATATTTATGTTCCTTTATGTACTTTTATGTTTTATATATATATATAAAAAAAAAAAAAAAAAAAAAAAAAAATTAATTATATGCGCCTAATTTATACTATGTATAAGTTTTTTCATGTTATACATATATAAAAAATAATTTTCTTATAAGATTTTTATTATAATGTTGAAAGGCAAAATAATTGTATTTTACTATAAATTGTTAATGTTGAAAATTTGTATTTTGCTATAAATTGTTAATGTTGAAAAAATTATTTATGTTATTGTATTTGAAAAACAAATATTTTGAATAATTTTTCATGTCATGTTTCAAAACCATTTTTCTATGTATAAAATTTTAATAATTTTTATTTCCTGAAGATGTTAACAAGCTGTTAACGAAATATCGAATAAAAATTATAAGAATTAATATATTATAAAAAACGACCACAAGCTTGATAAATATTACAATAAACTGATAAGGTCAATAAAAATAAATCAACATTTATAAAGGAGAGCACGTCAACATGGAATACAATATTCTAAAGAAAAATTTTCAAACCAGGAGATTCATCAATCAAGTCAAATCACTTAGGAACAAAATTGTACGGGCAAGATCATCAATAACTTTTTTGATAAAATGCAGGAATGCTGGAATCATCCCAAACTTTATCAGGAACTCTACAAAGAATATCTTGAATGTTTTTAATAAGGATAGTTTACCGAGGATTCAGCAATCAATTCATATATACATTCAAGATTTACATAATAAAATGTTAAGGCTAGCGATAAAAGAAAAACACGATATATTGAAACATTTTCAAAAAGAAAGGGAAACAATTATTAAAAATTTGGAGGTATATTTTTCATTGGAGGAAATGGTTGAATTTTTATACTTTGAGGAACATTTGGCTGTTTTACAAAAGAAAAAGGTAAATATTACACATAGAAATAAATTTGATAAATTGAAAAAGTTGCAAGAAAAAGAATTAGGTATAAAATTAAATGAAAAGTGGTTTATAAACAAGACTAACACTGACATACCTAAGGATATTCAATGGATACTTTCACTTGGACAAAAACACGCTCTACCTAGTAAAAAATATGAAATTCCTATTTTAAAAGTAATATCAGAGGGAGAGGACTTAGTACAGACTTTAAATAATAAAGAGGAACAAGAGATAGCAAGAAATAGATTAACTACGGTTATTGATAGCCATTTAAATAAAATACAGTTGACAAATAGAGATAAGTTTATATTAGATAAAGCAAAGAAAGCTAGTAATTTCTTAAAGGAAAACAAAGATATACTTGTTCTAAATGCAGATAAGGGCAATGTAACTGTAGCCATTAGTAAACAGGATTATGATTTAAGAATCAATAACATTGTAGGAGATATTACAAATTATCATCTTATTAATAGAGATCCAACAACCAAATACCAAAAAATCAATAATGATATAGTTGAAGAATTATTTAAGAAAGAAATTATAACTTCTAATGATAAGAATAAGCTAAAGACAAATGTTGCAGTTGCTCCTCGTATATATGGGTTACCAAAAATTCATAAAGACAATTTTCCATTAAGACCTATATGTTCTTTTATAAATTCACCCTCATATGAATTATGCAGATATATTACAAATATTTTAAAAAATATTACTAAGGATTCTAAATATAATATTAAAAATTCAATAGAATTTGTGAATAAAATTAGGAATCAACATATATCTGATAATGAAAGCTTAATTTCTTTTGATGTAGTTTCCCTATTCCCAAGTGTACCTATTGATTTTGCAATTAATACAATTGAAAACAAATGGGAAATAATAAGAAGGTATACACAGATTGAAAAATGTTTATTTTTGCGTATTTTAAAGTTTTGTATAGAAGATAATAGGTATTTTCAATATAATAGCAAAATATATATGCAGCAAAGGGGTCTTCCTATGGGATCACCAGCATCTCCAATAATAGCAGATATAGTAATGGAGGAATTATTAGACATATCAATTCAAAAACTTAATATAAAACCTAAAATAGTGACGAAATATGTAGATGACTTATTTTGCATCCTTCATACATCTGAGATAGATAATATGTTATCAACATTAAATCAATTTAATTCCAACATTAAATTTACAGTTGAAAAAGAAAATGACTTAAAACTTTCTTATTTAGATACTCTAGTTATTAGGAAAGGTAATAAATTGATAATAGATTGGTTCCAGAAACCTACAGCTTCGGGAAGGATGATTAACTACTATTCAAAACATAGTAGACATATTATTATAAACACAGCTAGGAATTTTATAGAAAGGGTTCTAAATATAAGTGATAAACAATTTCACAATAGCAATAAGAAGAAGGTTATAAATATATTAGAAAATAACAATTTTCCAAATCACATAATTAATAAATTAATATCACAATATAGAAATAGAAGAACAGAAAGTACTAATAATAATAATACAGAACAAAAATTATTTAAATCTTTAACATACATACCAGGAATTTCAGAAAGGTTAACAAAATCTAGAATTTATGATACAGATAAATATAGAATAGCTCATAGAACGTGTAATACATTAAACAGACTATTTAGTAAAACTAAAGATAAAATTGAAAAATGGGATAGATCAAATTTAGTATATAAAATACCATGCAAGGGTAATGATATAGAGAATTGTGATAAAGTATATGTAGGTACGACCAAAAATAAATTAAAGACTAGGATAGCAGGTCATAAATCAGATCAAAAATATAGGAATATAAATTCACAAAAAACAGCTTTATCTTCCCATTGCTCTAAATCATATCATTTTCCAGATTTTGAAAATGTTTCAATATTAAACACAGAAAATAACTATAAACGTAGATTAATGTTAGAAATGTTAGAAATAATAAACACACCATCATCACACAGAATAAATTTTAAAACAGATACAGAAAAATTAGCACAGAGTTATAGACATTTGGTTAGTAAAAATTGCAGATTTACATAATTTAATTGTGTATATTAACTATATATTATTTGCTAGAGATAATTTATTGTATTTTATTATTGGTGTTGTTATTATTATTATAATTTTAGGTATATATATGTGTGTATATATGTATATGTATGTGTATCTATATGTGTATGTATATGTATGTATGGATGTATGTGTGTATGTGTATGTACATGTATGTGTATATATATGTATATATGTATATATATATATATATATATATATATATATATATATGTGTATGTATGGATGTATGTATGTGTACGTGTGTACGTGTATATATATATATGTGTGTGTTCGTATGTATATATGTATGTATTAACGTATGCATATGAGTATGTACATTTGTATATATACATATTTATGTTCCTTTATGTACTTTTATGTTTTATATATATATATAAAAAAAAAAAAAAAAAAAAAAAAAAAATTAATTATATGCGCCTAATTTATACTATGTATAAGTTTTTTCATGTTATACATATATAAAAAATAATTTTCTTATAAGATTTTTATTATAATGTTGAAAGGCAAAATAATTGTATTTTACTATAAATTGTTAATGTTGAAAATTTGTATTTTGCTATAAATTGTTAATGTTGAAAAAATTATTTATGTTATTGTATTTGAAAAACAAATATTTTGAATAATTTTTCATGTCATGTTTCAAAACCATTTTTCTATGTATAAAATTTTAATAATTTTTATTTCCTGAAGATGTTAACAAGCTGTTAACGAAATATCGAATAAAAATTATAAGAATTAATATATTATAAAAAACGACCACAAGCTTGATAAATATTACAATAAAAAGTTTTTTATTAGTGTTTAGTGGTTACGCTTTTTTGGGCAAATATTTGATAAGTGTGAACGTACCTTTAAGCTTAAAAATATCAGAATATAATGAAATAATCAAGTTTTAATTTTTTCTTTACCTTAAAGCAGCATAACACATCCATCATTCTAAATATGAATGCATCACAAATCAATTTGTAGTACACTTTTAAGCATCTTAGCGTCCAACAATGTTAATGAAATATATATTTTTGGAAAGATATTTTTGTGTAAATATGCACACAGTATTTGTTATAAAAAAAATTCATTATAAATATTTTGAAGTACACTTTTAAGTAGTTTATCGTGTACCAAAATGTATACAACATATAAGACCTAATAGGTATTTTTTTGTATATATGCACAATATATTGTATATAAACTTTTACTACATAAATACACCTCACACATTTTTGTGGTACACTTCTAAGTCTATTAACGTTCTCAAATATTAATGAAGCATATATAATTCAAGAGGTAGTTTTGTGTAGATATGCAATATATAGACAATCTGTATTTAAATACAAAACGAATAATTTTTGTGGTATATTTTTTAGTATCTCATCCGCCACCAATTTATACGGGAGATATATGATTTAAAAGGTATGGTTGTATAGATATGCATGCTATTAATATATGTTGCCAATAATAAATGTAGTAAAAAAGCTTTTTACATTTACTTGAAAAGCAGCAAGAAATTTGTGCTATTTTTTTTTTTTTGCCTGCTACTTGTAAATACGCCAACATAAACGTTCAAAGGTGTCGTTATAATTTCTTTATGGCAGATAGAAAGACAATAAGTGCTTTTCGTTGTTCTGATAAGAAAAAGTGTTGCATAAGGGATAAAAATCTATAAGAGGAGCCTGTCACATTTCTTAAATTTTAAACGCTCAAAGAATAATTTGAACATAAAAAGAAATTCAAGTATTCGAATTTTTATTACCAAGAGATTGTAGTATTTATAACTTGTTTATTTCAGCAAAAAATTCTAATTGTTTTCAAGGTATTTCTTTAAAAATTTGAGCAGAATTATAGAACTTTAAGTAGAAATAAGAAATACTTTTTATTTTATTTCCTTCTTGCTACAATGGCACTGTGCCTGAGATGGGCACTATTTTAAATACAGATTAAATTACCAAATTGAGAATAAATAATCGTAAATTTCTATTTTGCGAACTTGTTAATTTTATTATTAAGATAAAAGCTTTTTATCCAGACTCAAGTTCAATTGCAAATTATTTTTTTTTGAAGGTTTATTAAATTCAAGTTGTTTTATTAAAAGTGGAATATTTAGAATATTTCCATAATCACTACAATTAAAGAATTAATATATAGGGAGTTTTTTTATAGAGTGTCACAAATTTAAATCATAGTAAAACAAGGAAATATATATTTTTAATATCAATGGGGGGATTCACATTGTAGCCATAAAGTCATAAGTCATAAAATAATAGCACGAAATATATGACTAGTGTAACCAACCCGTCATAACTTCGAATGCTATTTCAAATATCGATCAGCTGATAAGAAAACAACATATTTATAATTATATGTTATCAAAGCAAAAGATAATTAAGATAATTGTAATAAAGTTGTTTGAAAATGCCAAAAAGTCTAAAAACTCCATTTCTATTTAAAATTATTAAATTTGTCTTCTGGTGCACAAGAAAATCTCAATAAATTTCTATGTATAAACCAGAGCTCCGAAATCTTCGCTCGAATTCGTGTAGAGAGTGAAACTCGCTCGAATTCGAGCGCGAGTACTCCTGCGAGTGAAAAACAAAATCGAGTGTACTCTATTTTTCTATGCCACTCGAATAAGAGCGCATATGCTTTGCTCGATTTCGAGTGCGAGTAAAATACGCTCGAAATCGAGCAGATTATACTCTTGCCGAGTACTCTTTCAGTCTTTCTCATACAGTGGAAAAATAGAAACTGTTTGTTTTTGCCGATTTGTGTGTGTGCGTGTGTGTGTGTAGTAGCAAGTATAGTATTATTTATGTCTTTATTGTTCATTATAATATAGAAAATATAAGTAAACTTTTAAAAATATAATAAAACTTTTTTTTATAAACCCAACTAATTGCTCCGCACACGCGCACTGTATGGAAAGACTGAAAGAGTACACAAAAACCACACGCACACACAAGTCAGCAAAGATAAACAGTTTCTATTTTTCCACTCGATTTTACTCTTAAGAGTAAACTCTCACTCTATTTCGAGGATTTTTACTCCCACTCTTACTTTTTAAAAAGGAGTACCCGCGAGTACTCCCACCTAAAACAAACGAGTGGAGAGTAAACTTTTTGTAACACTCGTAATCTTCGAGTACTCTTCTTCGCGAGTATTTTTCACTCGCGAGTAAAATCGAGTAAATCTGAGCTCTGGTATAAACTAAAACAGCTGCTTTGATATGAGCTGAATAAATTTTCTTTTTTGCGGCGGCATACGGAAAAACGTTCAGTGGCTGCCAGCTACATAAGTTAAACGAGAAAAATGTTTCACTTGTATATATTTAGTTTTTGCGGTTTAGTTTTCTTTTAATATTTTTTATGTTATAAAAATGTGATTTAATGTACAGACATTTAGGTATGAATAATTTTTTAGCCATTTTTTAAACGTGAATCATTTATAAGTAACGGCGGCAAACATATACTATCGCCGTCTCACCTAAAGATTTTCAGCCGTTCGACTGAGATCTCTAGAGTTATTTTATGACAAAACTTACTTGCAAGAGTGCTATTATTTTATGACTTTTTTGTATGCAGGGCAACCACAACTTTTTTAAACTGGTCTAAAATATTATGACTTTATGACAATATGACTAAATAGCACGATGTGTGAATACCCCAAATGTTTATACAGGATGTCCCCCTGGAAGGTATACTACTTTGTTTTGCCACCATTTTTGTAAATATTAGTCTTGACAGTTCATATTTGGAACTCGTGAAGTAGACAGGTGGCAAATTTATTATGGAAAAATATTCGATGCCACAGGATTACAATGGAATTACTGCGAGACCTCTTTCCACGACAAGTTATTTCAAGAAATGGTGATGTTGTTGATTGACCTGCACGGTCCCCTGATTTGACTACTCCGGACTTCTTTTTGTGGGGATATCTGAATAGCAAAGATTTATGCAAACAAACCAGAAACGCTTGAGCAACTCAAACAAAATATTCGTGATGAAATTCATGAAATAACGCCTGAAACACTTTATTTTTCGTGTGTTCTAAAAACAAGCAGTATGGCCACGCATTTTGTCCAGCTCTGTGCTACTGTTTTTACGATAAATTTAAACTTGTAAAATATCAAGTTATATTTTATTTCTGTAATTCGCAGCTACACAAGAACAAATTTAGTAAATGAAGAGGAAACAAAAATTTATTTTAAGAAGCTTGCATTCGTGCTATTTCGCATTATTTTCTTTTAAGTTTGGAAAAAGTAATAAAAAAATCCTGTTTCCAAGTTGTGGCCGCAATAATTGTAAAATAAAGCAAAACTTTAATGTATCATTCTTTGCGCAGACTTTACAAAAATTTCAAGCATGTGTGTGTGTGTGTGTAGGTACTTGAGCAAAAGTGTATAAGTGGGGGAGTAGCACTACATTTTGTTGCACACAAATATCAACTGAAACAAAATACGAGTGTGTAAAATTTGTGTGTATGAGTGTGTGTATTGTGTCTCATCAACAAAGCAGCAACGCAAAAATCTCTTTCCAACACAAAATAAAAATAAATAAAAAAAATAAAAATAAATAAAAAAAATAAAAATAAACAAGAACTTGTGTAAAAATATGTTTGGAAAACGTATAATTTTTTGCTCCCTTTTACAACAGTTGCTTCCACGTTTGCTGTGACTTCTTTTTTTATTTCTTTCACTTTTTTTTTTTAAATTTTTGCTTCAAAATGTGAGATGTGTCAAGTAAATGTGCTCGTAGCTGTACCCAGACTACATGTTCTGTGTTTGGTTAATTTTCTTTCGGAAACTTTTTTACAATTTTTAAATTAAGAAAACATTTTCTTAATTTCTAGCAGAAGTTTTATTTAATTGCGTTTATTTTGATTTTAAAATTTAGAATTTATAATCTCTTGCTGGTCTGTGGTGTTAAATGAAATCAGTAAAATCTTCTGACAATATTTTTAGGAAAATGTTGAAGCTGAAGTTTAAGAAATTACGCTGATGGGCATTAAAAAGTCTTACATAATAAATATATAATAAAATATTTAAATCGATGTAGTAACCGTCTTATAAAGAAGAAAGTTTCTGTTTGAGCGTGTGATCAATAGATCTCAATATAATTCTAGAAATTTCAAACGCTAGTATAATTTTTTTATTATGTATGAATTTCTATTTTATTAGTGAACTTTCTTTTATGTAAATCGTATTACAGGATGTTAATTTTTTCAACAGGCTCTAAGTTCAAATCCAGAATTTAAACAAATTCATTTATTAAATCGAAATGAAAAATAATTTGCAGTTTCGCAGATTTGAACTTAGAGCCTGTTGAAAAAATTAACATCCTGTAATATAATTTTTTTATGTAATTTGAAATTGATTTTCGCAAATGTTGTGCATAAGCTAAACGATTTTGTTATTTTCCGAAGTCTGCTGGTGATTTAGTGTAAGAGCAAATAAAAAACAGACTACAAGCAAATCATGTGTTTAATAAATTAAATGAGACAATTTCTAAAAACAAATTAAATTAAAAACTTTAGCAGGCATTAAAATACAATGAACTCTGGGGGAAAAAAAGAAAAGCTGATATTCTATTACTTTTTCTGTTTTCTATAAATATAATGCCCATGATACTCGTATTATTTTATTTCAGATAATTTTTTAATGTCACTATATTCGGGGTTCAGATAAACTAAAGCATACTTTAAAGTAATTTCTTACATAAAATTTAGTCTTACCAATTTATCAATAAGTAATTTCAGTTAACAGCACTTACCTGAAAATAGATAGAAAAAAATATGCTTGTGTTAAAAAAAAGTAATTCAGAAAGAGTATTTTTCATGTTAAATATTAATTAAAACAAAATTTGTCTAAGTGAAATCTACAAAGAAGTTAAGCTTGTGTCTGGTTCAGTAAATGGCAAGAGATCTTCAAATTAATTCAAGATCTATTGTGGGGGATTTCCTAATGAAAGTTAATATCCTAAAAATGAAAAATAATCCTTTTACTAATTATATAATAACGATGAACGAATCTGATTGATTGCTGTTGGCTGAAGTATTTAACGCGTTGACCATCAGAGAACTTCACTTGTTGATTAAAAAACCGTTCAACAATAACAAAGGCACAAAAAACTTGTCTTTTATTTGCAAATGATCAAACTTGCCCGCACACTCTCTTTTGTTGTTGATTTTAAATCAACCGAACATATGCCTCTTTGCTGGTTCTGATGCTAAACACATCGGCTTACTCACAACAATAATCTTTTTTAAGCTAGGAATAAAAACATTAATCAAACTTGCTCAAGCTTTTATATGCGTTGTTCATTATAAGGCAATCGAGCCACATGGAAGTTGAACACTTGCTTATTTTCATCATAGGCCGAATCAAACTTGTCAACTTGTGTACTTGTCTATTCCGCTCAACGCTCAAAAATTTGATCAACATTAAGGTACAAACAGCAAGAAATCATTGTGTATGAATTTGTTCATTCCTGTCAACAGAGGCACGCTTGTTTTTTTATTTTAATTTATAGTGGTTTATGATGTCCATTCGCGTTGTTTATGACAAAATAGGAAATTTTTTTAAGAAAATATTATTTTTATTTGCAGTTCGATATTGCAAATAATATTTATTATTATTTTTGTTTATTTTTATTTGTTCTCCTTTACAGTGGTGTTTTTTGTGTTATTTAATTTGTATTTCTTATTAAGCTAATATTGAGAAGCACAAATTTTCTGCAGCATAAGTAGCCCTCCAGTACTTATTTGTTTTCCATAATTATTTCACTTAACATGGACCGTATTATATTTTTTCCCTTACGCCGTGGCGACAAGGTGTAAACTTTCTTGGAAATTTGACTTAAAAATTTTTTCCCCTTTTGTCATATTTGCATGTGTATTTCGGCGTATGTAATTCAACTAAATTTGTTCTCTTAATCGGGCACATGTTTAACAATAAAAAACAAACAAATGATCAAACTTGTGCACACATTCTCATTTGTTTCAATTTTGTAAAGAAAAAAGTCCCATAAACCACCGTGCATTTGCCCATGTGTATTCCCTTTAACTTTGTTTTTGATGAACAAATTCAAATAAATACTAAACCTGTACCTCCACTCATGTATCAGTGTTGAATTGGTTATGTTGTTTGCATTGTTCGTATATCATATTGCTCAAGTCACACAGACGGTCGGTTCAAACATGTTGTGTGAATTAATGAGAATAAGAGCGTTTGGACACGATGAATTTACTGCAAGCCCTTCTCTTGCCTGTGCGATCCTGCTCATAAAATGCTTTTGTTAATTTTACTCATAATCAGAATTTGATGTATACATCAGAATGAAATGATTTTTAATCATCATAGAATTTTTCTTTAATCTTTACAATGAACAAAAATTTGCGTGCTGAACAAAATCAAGAAAAATCGTGATTTTGAAGTACTCTGTTGACCATGAAGCCGAAGATAGTGAATTCAGCCGCATACTCTGTCACAAATATGAAATAGAATTTTGGTGATCTGAATTATTGCTGGTGTGAAGTAATTTATGTCACATAAAACACACAAAAAAAAATTCCATTACCAAGACTTTTCTTTTACTTAGGCGAATGCAAATGTTATATCGGAATATGTAGTTCGACAAATTTCTTACAGGTCATAAAGGGTGTTTTTATAAGAGCTTGCTGATTTGAAATTTAAATAAAACACATGCCAAATTATGAAATGGCCAAAACAAAAATTTTTATTTGGTAGATAATTTCTTCTCATTTAACATTTAAATATAATTTCGGGCATATGGCCACCACGACTTTTTTGCACAAAGGTCATTCTGGAGGTCCAATTTTCGACCACCTTTCCAAGCATTTGAGGGCGTATTTCAGCAATGACACGTTGAATACCGGTTTCCAAAGCGTCAATCGTTGCTGGTTTATCCACGTAAACCAATGATTTCAGGTATCCCCACAAAATATAATCGAGTGGCGTCAAATCACACGAACGCGGAGGCCAATTCACCGGTCCATTTCTCGAAATAATGTTGTCGTTGAAATGTTCTTTCAATAAGTCCATTGTTTCGGCAGCAGTATGACAAGTGGCACCATCCTGTTGAAACCACATTTCGTTTACATCCATATCTTGAAGTTTTGGCACCAAAAATTCATTGATCATGATTCTGTATCGATTTCCATTCACGGTAACGCGTCGTCCTCCCTCATTTTTAAAGAAATAAGGGCCGATGATTCCACCAGCCCATAGACCGCACCAACCAGTACATTTATCGGGATGCATTGGTAATTCTTGAACGGCGTGTGGATTATCTTTGCTCCAAATACGACAATTTTGCTTGTTGACACATCCATTCGAAAATGCAAAAATGCGCCTCATCACTGAAGAGATTTTGCGGTAAAAAAGCGGATAAACATTTTTAATTGAACACTGTTTTTGAAAATAAATTTCCACGATTTGGAAGCGTTGTTCTGCAGTTAACCTGTTCATGATGATTTGCCAAACAATACTGAGTAGAGGCGTCACTTTAAACTGTCAAAACAGTTGTCAGGCAAGTTTAAGTCTAAAAATTACAGGAAATCTGACTCTGACCCTATTTTATTGTAAACCAAATATTTTGAAAGTTTTCATATTGTTTTCCCTAAACGTATACCAGGTAAATATTTCCCATTTGCTAACACACCACAAAACATCTATACGCATCAAATTAGTGGAGTTCTTTGAAATGAAATTGTGTGAGTTTTCTTTTAAAGAATTGACGCTTCGCTTGCTTTATTAGATTTTAATGGCCGGCCCTAAGCGGTGTAATATTGAAAACAAAACATCTATCATCGCAAGTTTAATGCTACTAAATAACAATAACAACAACAACAACAACAAAAAAATTAATTTTTTCCTGTTGATTAATCCTCAATAATAGTTTGCCGTCTGATGTTGCGTATGAGTGATTTTAATACAAACTGTACAACACTCATACGCCATAGTACTGTTTTGTCTTCATGATACATATTTTATTGGAAAGCAACTACAATTAATTAAAAATGTCAAGTTTTCATAATTGTTTAAAAATGCGTAAAATTAAAAAAAAAATTATCCCATTTAAATTTCTATTAAAAACTTATCCAACCAGAAATAAAATTGTGATTTAAGCAAAAATTTGAATGAAATTAAAGTTCTAGTGCTTTTCCCTCTCCCTTTAAATAAACGAAATACAAGTATTTCAAATGTGAAATTACCCAGCAAACAATTAGGAGATTGTTTATGATAATATCAGCAAAATGAGTCTTTTAGGATTCCTTTAGATGTTCAAAAACTGATTAATCAGTTTGGTGATCTAAAAAAGTTTACAAAAAGACTCCTAGAAACTCTTAGAAAGCGACTAGTTTAAAATAACAAAAAAAATCTTGCAAAATGCGTCTAGTCATAATATAATCACGCAAATATGACTCTTTTTTATTCTGTTTTTTTTTCCTGTGTAAAATCAGAAAAACGAGTCAGAAAAGACTCTTTCGGGAGAGTCGCATCAGGGGTACCATTTTCTCTCACAAAAAATTCATTTTTGACTCAAAAGGCATATCATAAATGATTATTTTAATCGTGCAGTGGAGTCGAAAGAGACAGATATTTGATTAAAATTTTCAAAAAATGCTAGCTGGGTAAATACAATACAAAGAAATAAATTATATATGAAAAATTCCAAGCAACTTGGAAGTATCTTTAACTGCTTGCATTCAACTTACCAAAAGTGTATTTGTATTCAAGAAGTTAGTTGAAAATAAATAAATACACAAAAACAGAAATGGAAACTGTATAAAATGCCACAAAAGAAAAGAAAAAACCTTTTTTAATCCAACAATCAATTGTTGATGTCTTGTGCAAGCATTTAGGAAAAACTTCTTTATATTTATTTATTTTTTGTTATTTAATCCAACTAAAGTTGCGTTGGTAAACGGAAACAAAGTTAAAATAACAAAACGTATAGGAACTCTAAAAAAAAAATTGTCTTGCAAAATGACAATCGATAAGTTAAAGAAGAATTTAATCGTTCAAGATATTAGAGCATAAGTAAGTTCACAGTTGGTTTACGTGGCTGCCCGCTACGCACTGGCATTCAAGCAGAATCTCAATGATTCCTTTTTGATAACATCCATAACATTTTGTCGCTCATGTAAAACAAGGGAGACACTTTGCCAATGCATTCATTCAATAATACTTGGACAAAAGTCAAAAGGAATTTGTGTCACAGAAAGAAATAACTTCAATTATGATAAATGTCAATTAACTAATACGTGTAGCAGTTTACAAGGATTATTTATTGCCAGCTGAATTTATTAAATATTTAGATATTTAGATATTTAAAAAATTTGTTGTGCCATAAATAAGGGAAAAAACCAATTGAAAGAGGGGTTTTGTCATTGTGCGGAATACTAAATGATTTCTCCAGAAGCTATAGAATTATTAGACACAATCGGAGTACAATGACAAGTGGCTTAATTTATTGCTGGCTGCTTCTGCTAAAATAAATAATTTAAAACAAAATTAAATATATATAAGATAATATTTTAAAAACTGATTGATGCGGTGTGTATGAAATATTCAAAATAATGAATTCATGCGTACTGAACTGCAAAATATCGGATATCAACAAAATTTTTGTTCCTATTCTAATTAAATTTAATATTCTTTTATGAAATTTAAGAGAAGTAAAATTCCATGGCAAATTCACGATAGCATTTTTTTATTTTGATGGAAAAGGCAGTACCATGGGAATGAATGAATGTTCATTGCATCTCCTGTTCATTATGGAGTTCAATAATTAAATTCCAACTTTTCATGTGGTGAAGTGATTTTTTTTCTAGAAATTTGTCAGCAGCTGACTGCTTTCTTCGGAACTATTTGAAAGTGGGAGTATTTGCGAACAATCCCTAAACAATCCTTGATTTTTTCCTACAGACACAAATTTTTAAATATTATTTAAGTGACATTATTTTTAATTTAAAAAGAATATATAAAAAATATTGAAAACAAAAACGTTATTAAATTTTAAAATTCCATTGCTGAATTTTTGATCGCTCCTGCACAAAATAAAACCAAAGTTGAAACTCTTTGCTGTTGTTTAATACTTTCTTTTAACACTTTTATAGGGTGTTTTTTATAGAGTGATACAACTTTGAGTTGGCATCACTGCTTTATTTGAGCACCCATTTAACCACTGATAGTTGCTTTTTGTTTAGTTTGCTTTGACATTTCATTATGGATCGACTTTCACCAGAGCAACGCGTCCATATTGTTGAAATATTTTATCAAAATAATTGTTCTTTTTGTTACTCAACAAGCAATTGTTTTATTCAAAGAAACTTTTGATAAAAAAATTATTTCACGTGATGCCCCAATTAATTGACCACCAAGATCGTGTTATTTAACCCGATTAGATTATTTTCTATGGGGTTATGTAAAGTCACTTATGTACGTCGATAAACCACAAACAATTGAAATCAACATTCGAAGAGTTATCGGCGAGATACGGCCGCAAATGCTGCAAAAAGTTTGTGAAAATTTGTGTATGTTCGTGTAATATGGCCGAAATCATATTTAAACATTGATGTCATAAAATTTTCTATCCAATAAAGACCGTTTCATTGATATCAAAAATATATTACCATGTTTTATTATGATTTAAGCTTCTATCACTCTATAAAAAACACCCTATATTACAAGAATTTTGAAAAAATATTAATATATTTATATTGTGCATATCTCCAACAAATAGCTTTCGAAATAATATATTTTACAGAATTTTGTTGTACAAAATAACACCTTAAATTGTACTACAAAAAAATGTGTGGCTTATTTTTGTACCAAAAATATATTAAGAATTTAAAATATGCAATTAAAAAATGTTGGAATTTTTTTCATTAAACGTATGCTGTGTTTATATTTCATTGGATCTTGCACCGCATTATCAATAGATTTTACAAAATTTCAGAAACTATTTGAGAATTACATAAGAAAAATTAAAGTAAATTTTTCACATTTTTAAAAACACTGCAAACATATACTAATTGAAATAAATCCAATTTATATAAATGTATTTTAATAAATTAATTGAGATATTCGCCCCTATTATGAATGGCGATGTCGACGTTACATCAACTCGACAGTAAAAAACTATCACTTGTCTGCAAGTTGTCGATAACAATTAGTTACTCTTGACAATTTCTTAGCATCCTCTAGGGCATATAATATCGATGGAACATGTCAATAGTAGTCAGTTTCTGTCGAAAAAAAGTGAAGAAGCGGCAATATTTTGCTGTCGTCTTGATATGGCGTCGATGTCGTCATTCATAATAGGGGCGATTATCTCAAGTAAATTTCATGGAGTTTGTGTGTGTATATTTCATGTCTTTATTTTATTTTTATTTTTTTTAAGGACATTTCATAAAATACACGCAACAACCCAAGTGAAGTGCCATATTTTATTTTATTTTCCTACTGAACTGATATTCCTTAAGATTTTAGATTTTGCTTATCGCTGAATTTTTAGAAAAACTTAGCGTTTTCATAAATTCATAGTAAATAGCGATTTCCTGTTGAATATAAATTACGCGCTTTTTAAAATCGAATATGATTAAAATAACTAAATTATTATTTTCGTTTCTAGTGCTTAAAAGATTTTCATGTTTAAAATGTGTTAATCGCTTTAAAGCTGGAAAGTGTGTGTTAGAAAATTGATTGACCCAAAATCACTTAATTTCAAACATCAGTTTTAATTTAAATCACTTTCAGCCATTAAAATTCGTAATTTTTCCACTTTTTTTTTAATTTAAATTTTGCTAATCAACAATTAAATACTAACAGCCACATGAGTTTGAAAAAGTTATTTATTTATTTTTTTTCTTTTTTGTTTAATTACGGCTTTTGAAATAACGAGATTACATTTGCTGCGTTTAATATGTTCGTGTGAAACAAACAAGAGCCATTTCAACAATTCAGCAAAAGTTAATGAGTGCTGGATATCTTCTCCGCTTCTAAAATAATTTAATGAATTTCTCGTTTTTAATTTAAATTAATATCCCTGTTATGAACATGCTAGCCAGCAATAGCAACAAGGATTACAGTAATAATAACAATAATAGGGACAATATTTAGTTGTGCGTTTATGCCACATGAATTTTTAACAACATGAATTTTCATACAATTTACGCTTTTGAATAATTAATGAGAAAACACATGATACTACAACGATTCCGCGTGGCCTTGGGTTGGGCTAAATTGTATATATACAAGCGACTATTGTTAATTGGTATGTGTGCGTGTGTGTGTCTGGGTCTGCAATACACCTACACGGTGTGATAGACGCCTACATGTTGCATGTGGCGTATACAAGTGGTTGCCACTGTCCTCATGTAAATCGTTTCCTCATCATCACCTTTGCAATTTCCATTCTAATATCATTCACAGTTTAGCTGGCAAATGGCCATTAATTTATGTTCGCTTATCATGAAACATAAAAAAATGTATGTTTTCAATGAAAAAAGGATTTCAACAAGAGCTTTAAATTAAATCGAGACACGATATCCTCACACAATTCAACAGTTTCGTTCTGTTCTGTATTCTGTAGGACATTTTGGCTGACAGCAAGAAATTCTGTAAACGAATTTATTGAAATACTCAAGCCAATGGATGCCGATGTGGCTGGTGGTTGGTAGTGCCGGACTTTAAGACTCTGGTTGTTTTCCACAGTCAAATAAATCGCATCGCGAGTTTGTATGAAAAAAATTATAAAAAGTGTGTTTTTTTTAGAGTGTCACAACACCAGAGCAACGCGTGCAAATTTTTTAAATTTTTAATCTAAATAATTGTTCTATTCGTCAAACTCATCGTGCACTTCTTCCATTTTATGGCCTACATAATCGTCCTTCAGAGCGGCTAATTCCAAGAACAATACATCGTTTTCGGGCCACATTTACTGTTACTGATAATTTACATCGCCTGAGACGCCGAACAGTGCGCCCTAAAGAAGCTGTTGCCGCTGTACAGGAAAGCATTGAAGACAATCCTCATCAATCAATTCGTCGCCGTTCTCAGCAACTGGGGTTGTGTCCTTCCATTTGATGGAAGATTTATTTAGTTGTTGAAAATTAGTGTTCGTGGCGGCTTCATGGCAGAAACAATATTTAAACATTAATTTCATAAAATTTTCTTTCCCATAAAGCCCGTTTCATTGATATTAAAAGAGATGTGTGGTGTCGTGGGACACCGGATAGGAACGAAGTTTCTTATTATAAAAATATTAATTTTAAGTTCTATTCGAGGTATAAAGGAAATAATTATTCGGTTATACAACGAAAATACAGAATAGCCCTATTCACAATCTTGTGCAAATGGTCGTGCATCATTGCGTTTGCAAAATAATTGTACTCTACACCAAAAAAAAAAAAAAATATAAATTGAAAATGCTCTCAAATACTCTCTCAATTTGCAAATGCTATAATGCAAGACCATTTGCACAGGATTGTGAATTGGGCTAATCAATTTTGTTCCCAAACGAAATTGAATTCTGTCATGGCACGGCTGCGTATGATTAATATTTGTTTGTATGGAATCGTATTACTCATACGTCTTAAACATTGATTTAGAAACAAAAAATCTTACGTAACGAACGTTTTTTTGCCGTTTAGGGTACCCCTCCGCACATAAGGAACTTCGTTCCAATATTTTTCCTTGTTTCATTATGATTTAAACTTGTGTCACTTTATAATAAAAAACACCCTTTACAATTATCCTTTTTTTAAGCATTTATGATGCTCTGAATAGCGTGCCATTCCGAGTCCAATTGTTAAGTTATAGTTTTCATACATGGGCATACTGCATTACTTTTTTACTGCATTACGTGTTTCAGTAATCAGTAAAAAGTACTGATTACTGAAAAAAAATCAGTATTCAGTAAATTTTACTGATTATTGAAAAAAATCAGTATTCAGTAAAAAGTACTGATTGCTGAAAATAAGATCAGAATTCAGTAAATTTTACTGATTTGTGTAAAAAAATGCAGTAATCAGTAAATGGCTGATAGTAGATACTTTGTGTGCAAAATAACATAATCAGGTGTGTGATGAATTTCGACCGATTTCAAAAGTAATTTGTTTGTCGAAATTGTCAAGGCTGTGATAAAAACATTATTACATAAACATTTTCTAAGATATTAAATATATATATATAAATAAATAAAATAAATAAATAAATAAATAAAACGGAAAGAATATATTAGATATGTATATATGTATGATTCGGTATAGCCGAATATAGCACTCTCACTTGTTATTTATTATATTTTCAATTTTACTAAGATGGACACCAACGGAAAATGGGTGGCTTAGTTGCTGTTTGCCAAGATTGCTGTAAAAAAATTAAAGGGTCCTTGCATGTGAGCTCCAATTTTATTAAACATTTAAAAAAAGAACATCCACAAAAACTTGGAGATTTAAAAGCAAGAAAGGACGAGAACAGGCGGATTAGAGGTCGCGAAGGCTCCTTCGTTGAGGACATTTTGAATTTTATATGCTGTACTGCCTCTCCATTGTCCATAATTGATGAAATTATGAGATTACTGATTACTGCATTTTTTTTACACAAATCAGTAAAATTTACTGAATTCTGATCTTATTTTCAGCAATCAGTACTTTTTACTGAATACTGATTTTTTTCAATAATCAGTAAAATTTACTGAATACTGATTTCTCTTTTCAGTAACCAGTAAAATTTACTGGATACTGATTTTTTTCCAGTAATCAGTAAAAAAAGAAAATACTGAAAAAGTACTGGTACTGAAAAATGCCCATCTATGATAGTTTTTCTTAAATAAAACTAGGTATATACAGTCCCCTAAAATAAATCGCGTCACCATGACAGCATTAGATTGTCATTTGTGTACTTCTGGTCGACTAAAGTTGATTACTATTGACCATTTTTTTGGTATTCCCTAATAGTCAATTGCTGTTGCCAATGAGTAGACACGTCAACAAGACAGCTCCCAGATAAAAATAAAACTTCATCTCAATATTAAATTCAATAAAGATTTACAGGCTAATTGTTCGAAATTTCTGTTTTTCATCTCAATATTAAATAGCATTTGAATTATGGGCCGATCAAAGACTTTTATGCACAAGCGAAGCCGAATACAGATAATCGGTGGGACTGTGTTACAACCTAATAATAATTGCTGTATAAATCCAGGTTTTTTTTTTAAATAATTTTTAGCCTCCCCCATGTGTGTGTGTGTGTTTAAATTTAGAACTTTTGCTTTCTCAAATTGTTCATTTATAAAATTAAAACCGAAAATGATTTTGTAATTTCCGTGCTTAAACACACTTTAATGTAATTTTAAATGAACATTAAGGGGGAAAGGCAAACGTAATTGTCTCTGCACACCGACTGTCACACATAGACATGCTGGGAAGGTTAAATTAGTGAAGGCAGTGCAAACACACACACACACACACACACACACACAAACAACACAAAAGCTCTCTTTACTTTTTATTTCTTCTTACAATGTTTTGGTTTAACTTAATGTCTGTTTATGCGCCGCCAACAAACACAGTCAGTCTTTCGTTTGTACAAACAAATTAGTGGCAAAAAAAAAAAAAAGTCTGCTCTTGTGTCGACTAGAAGAGGGTTAATGAAAACTGAATTTCACTTTTGTGCCGCTCATTAAAACTTCATCTTTTCGTTGCGTTGTGAAAATATGTCATCATAAATTCTAATACACAATTTCTTAAATATCATTTGACAGGGGGCTGCTGACAGAGTGCTTTGTAATTCGTTGAGACGTTTTTGTCATGTCAGTCCTGTGCCCATGTTTCCATGACAAAACTTTTATTTGTTTGCTTGTTTGTTTATTTGCTTGTTTGTTTGTTCGTTAACCTTCACTACAGGTAGAAATAGTGTGGGCAAGTCTATCGTTCCGATTGTAATTTTAGCCCTATTGCGTTGTGCCAATTTCAGGTGGTTGGCGTAGCATCGAATAATAAGAGTGACTGGTTTCAAATAGGAAACTGATTGATTGATATTCATCCATTTTGATGATGGTTTTGTCCCCTTCTGGACTTGAATATTTTTTATTACAGCAATTCTTTGGTCCGTCCGGACTAGGAATTTTTAGATTTATTGATGAGGACACTGAGAAGGTTGGTTGGGGAGTAAACACTTTAATATGCTTTGACATTCGTTCTGGTCAACTTGAATTTGGGTGTGTGTGTGTGTATTTGACGTCGTATTTATTTTATCTCTTCAGTTTTATGAAAAGAACATAAAATTGTTAAGTGTTTAAATACAAATTTACGCTTAATTTCAAAAGAACAACAAAATCAAGTAGCAATTTTCTTAATTGGTAGCTTGATTGGCCATTTGGACAACTGCATTTAATTTATGGGTTTCATTATATATTTTCTTCTTGTCAATATGAACGAACACAACAGGAGCAAAAAATGTCAGTCTGTATTACACGCACCGTGACAGCCAGCCGAACAATGAGGCCCACAACAACAAACAAATTTTAATACGAGTAATAACAACACAACAGAACAGCCACAGCAGAGGCATCATGCTGTTCGTTTCTGTTAAACCACACGGCGGTGGAAACAGAAAGGCGTTATTGAGTCAGGCCTTCGTGCAAAAAAAGTTCTTGAGGCAATTGCTATAGTTATTTATAGTTATTTTACAGAAAGGTTCTCAAGGTCATAGAAAGCTGAATGATTAAGACTCGTTTAAGCATGTCTTTTTGCTTTTGGTATATGATTTGTTAAAGGCTTTCCTTCAATTGTTGCGAGTTCCAGCAAACGTCATGCAAACGGAAAAGTATCTAAGACCCCATAAAGTATATATATTCTTGATCGGCGATGAAATCATGTCCGTTCGCCCGTCCATGGAAATCACGGTTCAGTCCAAATGAAAAGAGTCAGACCCTTAAAATTTGTTATAAACAGACAGGTCAAGTACGCAAATGTGCTGAATCGGGCCAGAGGGAGAAAGCTTCCCCTAAGAAGAACTAAACCAACCTCTTGAAAACAACATAATTTAAAAATTTTTTTTTGTATTTTCTTTAAGCAAATGATATATTTTTTTGTCAAAGAAGGTCTTAAGCGTTAGACTTGCAGCCAGAAAAAAAGAAAAATTCATTTTTTTTAACCCCGCCCCTTTAGTGGGCGTTGAAACAACATATAACACATGGAAAAATAATGGAAATATTTAATAAATTGTATAATTTAAGCCTAAATTCCTTAAGAATTAAATTTTAAAGCTTTTATGACGAAGCTGAGATGTGCTCTGATATTCCCCTGCTCTACCCTCCCCCCCCCCGCATCCTCTAAATGACCCTAGAAAAATTTTATTTTATATATTTTTTTCATTTTATAACCCCAAAAACTGACTTTTTAGTGTTTTATGGCAAAGAAGAGATGTCTAACCCACGGCCCCTCCCAGAGTGACCCCTACAAAATATTTTATTTACTAAACACTTGGAGGGTATTTAAGATTCGAATATAACGTTCTTACTTGTTTATTCTTTTTTTTTGAATTTTGCTGCTTTATGATTTCCTAGAGAAAATTATCGCATGATTTTGAAAACCTCTGCCGGACAAGAATTGCTTTCAAGATCTATTTAAAATTAAGTGACTTTTAGAATTACAACAACAAATTTCACACAAATGTTTTTCCAATGTTACTGCAGCACTAATTAAAATTTTTATATAAAAAAATAAATAAAAAATTTCAATTTCAATTGGTTGTTGTGCATCAGGACTAAGGACTTCAATTCTTTGCGCCTGTTACATAAAACACTTTAGATTAAAGTATTTATTTTAACCACTGGCATGTTTTTGGTTCTGTTCTCATTGTTTTAGTTTCCATTTGCACTTATTAAAAATTATTTAACCCTTAATTTGAGGTGTTTTTGATTTATTTTATTTTTTTTTGGATGGTACAACAGAAAACGTGCGTTTTATTTCAATGCCTGTTGTGTATAACAACAGACCGCATTTGTATGCGAGTTTTCAGAGAACGTTTTTTAATTTCTTTTTCTATATTTTTAAGTTCGCTTTTAAAGTTTTTGTTGAACATCATATTTGGCTGACTTTAAACAAAGTGGAGTAGTAGTTTTTGTTTTTAAAAGTTCACTAAACTACAAGTTCTTTCGAGTTCGAAACACCAGGGGGCAAATTACGGCACTCGATATGGATCGAAATTTGTATTTAAATTGTATGCAAATTTCGCTCGATATCGAATGCGGTAATTTGGCCCCAGGTTAGAAATTTTGTGGAAATAATTTTTTTATTATAATCTGGTAGACAATTTCATGGTATTAAGTTCCGTTTTTAAATGATTTTAGTGAACAGTGCCATTTTTTTACTACTTTTTCCAATAAATCTGGGGCCAAATTACGGCATTCGATGTCGAAGGAAATTTGTATTGAAATTTCTAGCGATATCGAATGGGGTATAACGTATAACGTTAATGGCTTCTAAAGGGTGTTTCTTAATGAAGTTTTTTTTTATACGAATCACTCTGTTTTGACAGTTTAAAGTGACGTCTCTACTCAGTATTGTTTGGCAAATCATCATGAATCGGTTAACTCCAGAACAACGCTTCCAAATCGTGGAAATTTATTTTCAAAAACGGTGTTCAATTAAAAATGTTTATCCGCTTTTTTACCGCAAAATTCTCTTCAGTGATGAGGCGCATTTTTGGTTGAATGGATATGCCAACAAGACAAAATTGCCGTATTTGGAGCAAAGATAATCCACACGCCGTTCAAGAATTACCAATGCATCCCGATAAATGTACTGTTTGGTGCGGTCTATGGGCTGGTGGAATCATCGGTCCTTATTTCTTTAAAAATGAGGAAGGACGACGCGTTACCGTGAATGGAAATCGATACAGAATCATGATCAATGAATTTTTAGTGCCAAAACTTCCAGATATGGATGTAAACGAAATGCGGTTTCAACAGGATGGTGCCACTTGTCGTACTGCGGGCGAAACAATGGACTTATTGAAAGAACATTTCAACGACAACATTATTTCGAGAAATGGACCGGCGAATTGGCCTCCGCGTTCGTGTGATTTGACGCCACTCGATTATTTTTTGTGGCGATACCTGAAATCATTCGTTTACGTGGATAAACCAGCAACGATTAACGCTTTGGAAACCAGTATTCAACGTGTCATTGCTGAAATACGCCCTCAAATGCTTGAAAAGTTGGTCGAAAATTGGACCTCCAGAATTACCTTTGTGCAAAATAGTCGTGGTGGCCATATGCCCGAAATTATATTTAAATGTTAAATGACAAGAAATTATCTACCAAATAAAAATTTTTTTTTGGCCATTTCATAATTTGGCATGTGTTTTATTTAAATTTCAAATCAGCAAGCTCTTATAAAAACACCCTTTATAAAGGCTTTCAGTGTTTTAAGAGTTGCTGATTTATCGGTATAAGTCAATGACTTATTATACCCCTATAAAAATTAGCCCAGAGGCATGAAATCGCACGAAGAAAGGGGCCAGCGAAGAGGACTACTTCTGGAAATAAATTCATTTTGCAATAAATCGAATATGTAGTAAGAAGTGCCGCCATGTGGGTACCAAATCTCTTGGCTGATTAAGATTTGAAAACAATTCGTGAGAAATAACTTGTAGTGGATGTTGATGGCTTTGAAGCGAGAAGATTGTGTTGACCGTCTAATAGACGAAAAAGCTGTATGAAAGTTGCGAACAGATTTATTTTTTTCTGCAACGTAAATTTCCACAATTTGGAAACTCTGATCTGGCGTTAAACAATTCATAATGACTTGTCCAAACTTTTTGATGTGTTAACATCTATACGCGCGCCTCTAGGGCAGTAAACTATCAGTTTCAATACATACGCAAGTGTAAGTGTAAGAGTTTGTTTGTTTGTTGTTGTTGCTTGGCAGTCGGTATTGAAAGTGATTATTGGGCGATTTTCATATAATTTTCCCACGCGATTTTCTCCGGAAATTCATAGCCGATTTTATTAATTTTTGAATTAAAACGCTAGTGCGGGTTTCGACGAAGAGTTTAGGCCAAAAATTAAGGCGATCCGATATCGGCGAGCGGAGATTTAAGTGTTTTAATTCGAAGTATTAATTTGGAGTAATATTAAAAAAGGGTTTTATGTTGATCTTCGGTTTTGTCTTATGCATAGCAAAGAGAATAGTGACGTGGTTATACGTACATATATAAAAATGAGATAGCAAGACAGCAACGTATGTAGCTTATGTACAAACATAACAATGTATGTATGTACATTTGTCTCTTGCTTTGCATTCTCTTTGTTTTTTGTGGGTTTAATATAAAATAAGTAAAAAATACTTTATATTAACTCTACCTCCGGGTTTGTGGGTCTGTGTTCATGGAAATCGAACAGATACCGTGTAACAAAAAGGTGTTAACACATCGCCCGTGAGTTCGAACACTCATTTATTTTTTTAACAGAAATGTCACTATAGTTTGACATTCTCAGCTGTCAAACCATAATTATCGCTATTGATAGATCTCATAGACAAGAGTTCATGCAATGGCCTTTTCCAGCTAAAATTTTTAACGCTGCAGACGTGAAGTCAAAATATAAAAAATTTTCGAGAAAAAAATTTTAATTTTAACAAAAAGCACTTCATACAATAATAATAGCATAAAAATATTTTTTTGAAAAAAAAAGTTTTCAGAATATGCTAAAAAAAAAAAACGTTGTAAACATAAAAAACGCTAAAATGTGAACACTGTTCACAGCGGCAGTCAGTCAGTACGAATTTGATGTTTCATTTTTGAGCCACAACTTTCTTACAATATTTTATTGCGCTACAATATAATTGTACACATTTGGTATTAATATTTTTCGTTAAGAAATGAAATAAAATTATACAATTTATTTTTATGTTTTTCTTTTTGTTGCTGTATTAATTTCAGAGATGGCAGTGTAATTTACTATTTGCAGCAATTATTTCAAATCTCTTTCTCTCAACAAAAAATTGATTTTTCTGCACTTTAACTACAAATTCTGCCAAAAATGTTCATAAAATTATATTTTAATGCCATACATTTCAAAGATTATTTATTTGAATGAAAGTTTCCTTCCAAGACTTCCATTTCAGCTGTGTCAGTTTGTCTATGATTTAAATGCAAGTCATTAATTTGAGAGCTCTAACAATATTTCAATGTGTCAGCTATAAATTAAATTAAAAAATTAATTACTAAACAAGACATTAAATTTAGTAAGTTATTTATTTAATGTGGGCTTTAGGAAATTTGCCACATTTTATGCAATAAAAACTGCCAGGTCACAAGAAACTAAATCAGAAGCAAAATAATCAATACAATTAAGTCGCTGTAAGTGGATTAAATATGAAAAATGTATCCTGTAGGAAGCAACTGATCCTCCAAAGGCTGCACAAAAATCCATCGCTAATAGTGACACACTGAAACAAAAGCTTTTTTGGTTTTCAAAAATTTTTAGCCTGACATCGATTTAGTTATTTTCTTCTTCTCTATATTTTTTCCATTTAAATTTCACTTGCTTTCTTTTCGTACAATACGACATTGCATGGAAACCATAAAAAGTGTCTATTCTATGAATGTCACACACAAAAAAATAAAAAAAATGAAAATAAAAAGAAACAACCCAAAAATTAAAATTGACTACATTTAAACAAAATTAAGCAAAACAACAACAACAACACTAGAAGGAGAAATGAAATCAATATTTATTGCAAAAAGAGGTCAAATTAAATTCAATAACCTGATAAAAAGGCTGTAATACCAGAAGCAGCATTAAAAGCAATTTTGTTAAATACGAAAACAAAAAGAGACGAGTGGCGCTACACTCCAGTCGTGACGAATCTTGCACACCCTTTAACACAACAAGAGTCATATTTTTATATCTTCTGAAAGTTATAGTCAGAATCAAACTAATTTTTAGTTGTTTCTTTTTATTTGAATATCCACCGGTTTTAGATTAATTCCGGGAAATCCCCCCTTGTGCGTTCGAAAATTGCCACGCCGACCGACCGGCGAATAGATTTATTTCACTAATTTGACTTCTCTAGCCCGAAAAATATACACGGAATATATATAGTCGCATATTTTTTGAGTACGCAACTGAATGCTCTATGCGCTACAAATCAATTGACAAACCAGTATGATGCCTTTTTCAACTGTAGCGCATGGTAAAATGAAAAACTAATAACACGGAAGTAAAAATTGTTGTTGCTTTAGTTACTGAGTTGTTGCTATAGTTGTTTGCTAAAAATACGCTATTTTGTATCGTTGAGGTGAAATATATTCTTTAGTTCTTGAATGTATTCATCCCAGCTGAAACAAGTCCTCAAAAATTTAATACGATGGCAAGAAAACGAAATTTGAAATTTACAAAAAAAAAACAATAAAAATAGGTTTGGAAAATATTTTTCGGTTTTTAGAAATTTTAACATATTCGAAAATTATTTGTATTTTTTGGGTGATATTTTTTAATATTAAAATTTTTAGTTGAAAATATTCGCGTACACTGTACAAAAAAATAGAATAAAAAAGGAAAGAAAATAACAGAAAAAAAGTCAAGATTCTGCTATTGATTCTCGTCAAAGGGTTCAAAAATAATTTTGTGCTCCTTATGAAGGTTTTTAAGGCTGATTTAATTTAGAGGAAATAAAATTTGTGCTCACAAACATACTGATATGTAACGGAAATCGTCGTCTTCTGAGTGCCGTTTACAGTTTAAAAAATTCCTGAAGTATTCAGAGCCCCCACACTACAAAACCGAATATCGAGGCTTCGATATGGCACTCAGCCATGAATATGCAATCGGATTTTTCTGAGCTGCATTAGGGCATGATTGTGTTAATTTTATCGCTTCAGAAGTAACTCCTCACTGAACACTATGAGCAGCGATTGACTAAAAACACAACAGACAACAGCGCCCTCTCTTGCAGATATTGTGACAAATCCGTCAGCGAAGTAAATAAAAATAATTAAATTAGTAAAAAGGTTAGCCAAAACTCTATCGTAGTCAATTGTCAGCATGTGAAACCTCAATACTATGCTGTCCTTTTGATAGTTGCGGTACAATGAGTTGTAGGAGTGGGGGGTTTACCCCCAAGTGCCAGTCCCACTTAAGAAATACTGCAAAGTTTTTCATGTGGGTTTGGCAGTATTACACATGGCAGAATTACACGTGGACAGTCGATACATGAAATACGAGGTCTGTTCCAAAAATTAGATGCGTTTTTAAATTTCTCAAGAAATGTTTATTTATCAAGCTCTATTTTCTTCTTATCTTGTCAGCATCTTTGCCAATATTCGAAGCATATATATCCGATAAGCACCTTTTGGTAGGTCCTGGAGCTGTCTCAGTGATTCGATTATTATATTCTCAATCGTATATATATATACAAGGTGGCGCAAAAGTAATCCTCCTATCAGAAAATGCTATAAATTTTGCGATTGGCCCCTAATGTCAGTTCTGTTTTGACGTTTGTGTAGTAAACACATGCGAAATACACGTTAATAAACAATGGACGGTGCAACGGCACACACTGCACGTGCCACAACCGATATGCTGAAGGATGCATTTCCCGGGCGCCTAATCTCCCGCTTTGGCGATTAGCACTGGCCAGCAAGATCGCCTGATTTGACCGCTGCAGACTTATTTTTGTGGGGCTTTTTGAAGTCGCGGGTTTATGCCAACAAGCGTCAGACTCTTACAGCTCTTAAAGACAATATCCGTTAAGAATGTGAGGACCTATCGCCGGAAGGTTTGGCCAACGTGATGGAAAATGCCATAAAAAGGGATCAAAAAAACAATCAACTGCGGCGGCGGCCATTTACATGATATCATATTCTCGACTTGACGTAAAAAAATTAAAAGACCAAATAAAAATAATCCTCAAGAAGAATCAAAGTTTTTCATTTTTTTTTAAATTACAGCCAAAAAACATCGGAAGGTTATTTTTGCGCCGCCTTGTATATTTTTTGTTTGTCTTGGAGCAGCACTCAGGGAATGACCCCTACATATGCGATGCATTGTGCCGGAACTAGGAAAGTTGGTTATGGGATCTATGGATAGAGGGAGTAGAGCTTGTGGACGTTCGATTTGAACCTCCCCAAGTTAAAAGTGGCAGGAAAGATCTCTGCAGGAAGTTTGTTCCACATACGAAGCGTTCGGCCAATGGACGAATTCTCTCTGTAATGCGTGGTGCGGCTCACTGGCAATGCAACCACAAACGGATGCGCCCTTTGTGAAGAGCTCCCTTATGCGACCAGAACACACTCCGTTGTAGCATCGGTAAAACAGTGAAACACAGCCCACGTTGCGTCGATGCTCCAGTGAGTCAAGAGAGTTGACCACCCTACTGTCTCCGATGAGCTTCTTCGCTCTCTCTCTCTCTCTTGCACGCGGTCCAGTAACTTCAAAATAGACTTTGAAGCACCGGCCCATACATGAGAGTTGTATTCCATCTTCGATCGGATGTAGGTGGTAAACTCATATATAGTGAAGAGATCAGTATGTCTTACACCGTCTTAAAAAGCCGAGGTACTTGAATGCTTCTTTTGAGACATGAAAAATGTGTTGGCATGTATTTTCATGCCACGAACATCAAGAGCTTCTGATTCCCCAATACCTATACCATCCATAAACACGGTTGGGGCAGAACCCTCTACCAGCCGCCTATGCGTAAGCACGCAACACTGCGTCTTATAAGGGTTAAAGTTAACCCTGTTCGCGAGGTCCCCTTCGGAGATTGACGCAATTTTGGAAAAACTTTACGGTTCATACTGAAAAAGTTAAAAAAAAAAAAATTTGCACGAGATGGCCGCACACCGATAGGGCGACATCTTCAGCAATTTCTGTAATAGTTGGTCGGGGATACTCCTTAACAATTTTCTTCATTTTCCGAACATTTTCACCGGTCGTTGATGCTGGCTGGGACGTTTCAGATGATCGTCATTATTCACATCCTTTCGATCTTCTTTATATGCGGTATAGTAAATGTTTTGCTGACTCATCGAATACCAAGACTTCAAGTGCTTTTGAGCACTTAATTAAATTTTTTACATAAATTTTTATGAAAATTCTTTGATCCAATTTTTTTTCAACAGCACAAAATCGCACCAACTCACAAAACACTTTGAACTGCAATGGCCCTCATACAAAATAACTGAAACTTGTGAGCGAGTGTTCAGAAAAAAAACCCAAACCGCAGTACGAAGCAAAATTTTAAAATTCACTTTATTTTTTTAACAGGCCTCGTATACATCCACTAGCCCTGAATTCATCTCTTGGTTTATGCAAACATACTTCCATTCCTGTGTATCATTATGAAGCGGATTTAGTGCCCTTGATGGTCTATAATGATAGATTTCAGGGATGGAAATGCCTTCCCTTTTTAAGAAAAAATATGCTTATATCTTAAATTGATTAGTGATTCGTAGCTGAATTGAAAAGTTTTGTTCTCATTATTCAAACCGCATAATTTCTTAATTCACAAGTTTCTTAAATTCTGCTGTGAAATTTTCAAAACAATCCAAATAGAAAATAGGAAAGAGAAGGCAAAAATGACATTGACCGGAAATAGCATAAATTATTGTTTTCTTTTTCGTTTGTTTGTTAATTCTTTCCACTACAATTGTACGACGAGAATGCGTGTAGGACTGCCTGAACTGAAAAAAAAATTTTATAAATACGCGGACAAATTTTAAAAAGCAACATGTGACCGACCCCCTTTCTATGAATACGAGTACAAACAAAATTTGCGTCATTTTTTATTGTGTGTGTGTTTTTTTTTCTATTTCGTGTTTTGAAATCTTAATGGAAAATATTTTTTTATTTAAAATGGCTCAACACCATTACAAGTGAATGTCAAAAGAAATTAAATTCAACAAGAGCTGGGATAAGGATATGCGCCTTGAAAATGCGTATAAATAAGGACGACTGGCGCTGGGTCCAGACACACACACACACAAATACATACATACGACTACTTGCATATGATTTATTCACTTTTATGTCTTCCATCTTTTTATGGCTCTAATGCTTGTGTACGCAGAGAAAACAATTCCTTTTAATCCAGAGCAAACTAATTGGAAACAATAGTCAATAATAAGGGTATATTTCCCTAAAGGGCCAAAATTTAATTTAGGTCAATGTCTGCGTGTCTTATCCCAGGCAGCACTCACTGGCAACGAAAACAAATTTACAGGCGAAAGAACACCTAAAACTTTTTTTTGGGTCTTTCCTAAAATTCGTGCTTTTAGAAATGTAGGAAATCTAATTATTAATAAAATTAAAGAAAATTAATTGTTCTATTAATGGAGATGAAGTATCTTGTAATCCTAAATTTGCTCATGTGCATAATAAATATTGAATAAAAACACACAAGGTGAAACAGAAAATGCGACCATGCATTGCAACTCTGTATGTCTTGATGGTCGCAAAACAGTTTTAATCAAACCGTATAACATCTGAAAAATACCTAGACCACAAATTATACACTTTCATTAACACCTAAAGAATGCAAAAAGCCTTAAACTAAATATGAAAATAGAAAAAAAATTACTCACTCAGTTTCATTGTTTTCAAACACCAGTTCTCCTTGCAGCGGTTCATAGTCCTTGCCAGCTTTGGCCGTACCATCCTCCGTCCAAAAGGGGATGATAACTTTGCCACGCGCACCCGAATAACGTTGCACTTTCAGCTCATACGTACCAATCGATTCAACCAATTCGTGATCTTTTTGGCAGAGGGCAAAGATGCCAGCGTGATCGTCATCCAAAATCATAACTGTGGCCACTTTGGGAACGGACAAGACGGCCGACTCCGAAGGATTGCTGAGGCGAACATAGAAATGCTCGTCCTGTTCAAAGACGTCGTCATCGATGACTTCGATCTTGAAACGCTGCTCATCGACGCCGGGCGGAAAGGTGAGGACACCTTTCTTGCCCACATAATCACTGCCGGCTTCGGCACTACCATCTTCGGTTTGATACTCGACCGTGGTGTAGCCAGACAGATCGCCACGTCGCACTACACGCAGTTCGAATTCGCCACAGCTTTCCATCACCGTGTAATGGCCCGGCTCAAAGAAAACCTTGAGGGCGGCATCTTCTTGATCGGCAGTAGCATCGACTCGCTGAAGTTGAGCTTTGACCTCGCTGAGATCGCTTTGGGCACGCTCTTGAATTTTGCGCATGATATTGCCACTACCCATCATTTTGCGTGTAGCCTGTATGCGATAGAAGGCTCTGGACTTGGGACCACGGTTGATCATTTGCTCCTGAGCCATCATTTCTAATTGCTCCAGATCACTTTGTGGATATTTTTTGCGCAGCTCCTTAAGCAAAGAAATGTACTCACGTCGGGCTTCTTCAAAGTCCTTCATTTCTTCAGTCTCCTCCAGCTGTTTGATTTCATCTTGCTGATTCATTTCGAGCGCTGCGTCGCCCTCAGCGCTCACAATAACGCCACGCTTATTCATGCGATAATTCTTGTCCAAGTATTTGTAGATCAGCAGGCGACGATCGGCTATATAGGCGGTTAGCACAGTGGCCGGGAAGAACATGAACGTCAACAGACCCTCCCAAACTTCAATGCGGCCCGGCGAGATTTGGGCCAGTATCAGATAGAGCCAAATATAGGCAAACACGGACCACGTAGCAGTGACAAAGAACACCCGTAAATGTTTGATTCTGCGCACCTCGCCATCGGGCACCACAAACACGCACAGCGCTATGATCACAAATAAGTTATAGGCCGCCGAGCCCACAATTGTACCGGGGCCCAAATCACCAGCTTCGAAGTTCTTAGCGAACATTTCAATCACAGACAACAGGATTTCCGGTGCACTGGAGCCCAAAGCCATGAGCGTCAGGTTGGCCACCGTCTCATTCCAAACTCTTACCACCACAATCTGCTTCTCGCCATTCTTCTTTTTAATCACCACCTCCTTCTCCTTCGACGTGATCACTTCGATTGCCGCCATAAAGCGATCGGACACAATTGAAACGCCGATAAACAGGTAGACCATGACGAAGAAGTAAACCAAGCCCCGAGCTACCCGATCTCCGCTACTGAGATTGGTCTGAGGCATCCACAGCGGAATAACAAGACCTTCACTGCACTCCACGTCCTGTTGTGAGGTCTGCGGCAGAGCCAGCGATTTGTTTATGGACGGTAAGGGCAACGGTGACGTCGACGTCAAAGCTGAATCGTCATCGTTGCCGTCACCATCATCATCGTCAATTTTATTATCGTTCACATCATCGTCTTCGGCAACTGCTCGCGGTGTTGTGACCTTCTGCACGAGTGTCTCATTCTCGTTGTCGTTGTCGTTCTCATTGTTATCGCTGGCAGCCAGTGTGAACGTTATTGTGCAAGACGCTAAGAGCACACATAGTGCTACGATTATATGCAGGTGCGAAAGTCTTCTGCGCATTAGGCCCATCTTTGGTTTTAATTTTATTTTGTTTTTCTTTGTTTTTTTTTTTTTTTTTTGTACTTTAAATTCGTTCAATCTTGCGGTTTCAATTCGTGGCGAAGATGGTTTATTAGAAGACAGACGACAGACACCTTTTCGAATTCGTTTCTTGTTTTATGAATAGAAATTAATTTTGAAAATGGCCTTTTTGATATAGCGGATGGATATTCAACAACAAGATCGTCTTCAGTATTCGATAATAATAACAAGATCAGCAGCTGGGACTGTTGCTGTCTGCAGATCAATTCAAAGTGTGTGTAAAATTGTTTTCAGAGAGAAGCGTTTCATTTATTGCAACAATTTGTGGACGGTTCTTTTACTTTTAATTTTCTTTTGTCTGATTGTTTGGCCTCTGTGGATGAGTAGTAAATTGGATCAGGCTGGCGGGGGCAAGATCGCTTGATTAAGGATTCGTTCGTTTGGTTGGCTGAGCAGTTTCTTTTTTTTTTTTTGTTTTCTTTTGCTTTTTTTATTTAATACTTTGCAGTTGGCTTTGAAATAGAGGCGAAAGCTTGTGTTGTGGCAAGTGGATCAGTTATAAATATCTCAATCTTGTGTATGGCTGTGGTGCTGCTAGTGTTTGTGTCTATTTCTATTATTATTATTTCTCTCTTGGGTTGTTGTTGTTGTATAAATTTCAAGGTTTTAAAATGGAAGAAAGCGTTAGTGTTTTTCTAAAAAATATCTCACAGCAAATTTGGGTGCTTGCAGCTAAATTGCTTAATGAGTGGAAGAGAGCGGATGAACTGGAGAGTGTGTGCTGTTTGTGTGTAAAGTGCTGATCAATTGGATTTATTTTAATTATTTTTTATTTTATTTTTTTTTTGTTTGGTATGATTTTGTTATTTGTTTTTTGCTGAGGAACCGAGATGAGTGCGCTATAAACTATCAAGCTTTATGCTCATCGCTACTACATTTGTTCTTGACTTGCTCGTGAATTAAAAAAGCTGCGCTTTGAGTTTTACTTTCGTTGATTAGTGTTCAGCTTGTAATTTATTTAATTCTTTATTTTTTAGTTGCACTAGTCCAAAAGCTATTTGCCAATTTTTTTAATGCTTTTATTTTTAGTTTGTTTATTTTTTCCAATACTTGTGTAGCGTTATTTCGGGTGCGTTGTTTTATAGTTGACTTTTTCAGGATTTTTGTTTGTTTCTTTTTCAAATCAAATCAAACTGTGTTTCAGGCCATTTTTGGGCAGTTTTTTATTTAGTTGGAGGTTAACCTGTAAAACAAAAATTAGAAAGAAAACTAATTAACAAATTAAATTTTATTCAAGTAGTTTGCATGCATTTGGAAAATATTAATAATTAAAAATTTATATGGCTGCCAGAGCAGATGTTGTCGAATTAGAGAATTTGTAAATGTCGCCGAGAACGCTGGCTATAAGTTTACAAGTATCTCCCCCCCAATATTTCGTTAAGACCTACAATGAGATTTCGGAGATATGAGTTTGAACGAACTAACTTGTCTATATATTATTTTTGTTCATAAAAAACAGAATACCAGCTGCTCTAATATTGAAGGTTTTACATATAAAATATATTTCTTCCCTTTTCTTATCTTCATTTTTGCATCATACCTTGTAGCGAAAAAAATTAAAGATCACTTTATGATCCCAATGCTTCCACGAGTATCAAGAAAATGCAAAAAAATATATTTTGTGAGACAACTTTTGTAACAAAAGCGAGAAAAAGTATACCGTCCCGCTAAGACCAGCATTCAAATTCACTTGAGATGAATTTTACATGGGAGATAAAAAACGTTGGCTTAAGTACAATAAAACAAAAAATTCAGAAAATGTGTGGGTGCTGTTGGCTGAAGTAGTAGAACACGAGACTATGAAACGGAGGGTCGTGAAATATTGTGTTGAATTCTTCTGATCAGCATTAGTGCGTGGTTGTGTTAGTTGTTGCCAGCCTGTTTCAATGATGAAGGCATAGTCACTGATCACTGAACATAATTGGCAGCGACTGACACTATCATGTACTAAAAAGCAGAGTAACAGCACCCACCTTCGTCGGCCCTGTAGCAAAAATTAGCCAGCGAAGTAAAAGGTTGAAATAGCTACAAAAAAGAAAAAAAAAAAAAAAAAAAAAACTGTCTATCTTCTCATCTTTCCTAATCTGTCCCCTCAATACTATCCCCTCGTTTTCAGTTCCGGCGCAATGCATTGCATATATAGGGGTCATCCCCTGAGCGCTGGTCCTACTCATAAAAAAAAAAAAAAAAAAAAATTCAGAAAATAGTACAAGAAGAAAAAAATCCAACGGCAATACCGGGATTAACAGTGTGTTACTGTTGTTTTGATACACTTCTCGCATGCAATTTCCTAATGAAATTTTTCTAAATAAAACCTGCAATCAGATTCAATTAAGTGGTGGAAAAAACAAAACCGCGCCTGCGTACTGATGATAAAAGTGTAGCGGTTTTCGAAAACAGCAGTTGTGCTCTGCTGTTTAAGTTAACTTTATACATCATGACTTTGTGGATTTAATATACATTTTCCAATAATTATACTCTCAATATTAATTGAAATTTTTTCAGGTTAATTGTGCCTATGTGCCTGCATTTCATTGGCTCTTACACCGAATCCATCAGTAGACTACAATCTAAGTCCAAAAATAACAAAACCTCTTGGCTTATCCACAAACTTTCAATAACCGTTTGAGAATTACATAAAGAAAAATCGGAGATCAATTCTAAAACTCATAAAGTTATCAAACAGCCCTCGTAGATAACTCTAACATTATGAATTCAAGGCACTGTATCATCAGTCGAGGCGACATAAAAACAATTATTTTTATCTGGTTTTCCTGTTCTGAGGTTTTTGTGATTCTCAATCCATAGATTTTCCTTCTGGTTCATTTCATAAATCACGTATATTTGCGATGGAGGAGGTTTTGTTTGATTTTTTTATCTGTAGAATTTTATACTTCCGAAATTATTTATTTTCGCGGTATTGGAATGTTTTTTTGTGTGTGAGTTTTTGCAGTTTTTTTATGCACTTTTACTGATTTCTTGCCACCTTCCACTTTGTGACTAGACATTTGAAAAATTTTGAAATTTGCATTCACATCTTTTATTTTTATTTTTCTTATTTTTATTTTATTTTTAAATTTGGACCAGCAATCAGGGTATGAAGGCCGGGGCCTTCAGAATCCTCATTGTGCCAACCATATCCGTCGGCACGTTCATGTCAGTTAAAAAGGTGACGCATAACGTATGACGGATTCAATGTGCCGCGGCCTTGACTGCTAAAATATTGAGAGGACAGATGAAGATATGTAGATGAGAAGATCCTATATCTTCTCATCTCTCTTATTAAATATTTGACGTAATAAGTGAAACCAATGACTTTTGCTTTAATTTTTTATAGCTTCAGAAAATATTTTTAAAATATGCATGAAACTATTTGGTTAAAAAAATTCAATTTCAATTCATTCCTTCAAATTACTTATCGGATATACTCGCCAATTATTAAAAAAACGTTTGTCAAAAATTAGTTGTTACGCTCATTTTGTCAAATATTTGAAGGATGTGAACTCAACTTTTGAAATTTTTATAATTTAGATTTTTTTTTATGAAATAATATGTGTTACATTTTTGGCAAATATTATCAGATTTACAAAAATTGGAAAATCAAACCAGCAGAAGTGATTTTTTTAAAGGAAAAATTTTAAATAAAAATAAGAAATTACAGCAATGCCTGCGCTAACTTAAATAATTTTTTTAAAACAAATTTTACCACCAGTTTACATCGCCTACCCAAGATCTTATTTCATTGCTTAGCAACAACAAGTTTGAAATTAAAGGTTCTTGTCTATGCTATTAAAGATCTATACCTATATATACATATATAAATGCCGTTAGCCTTGCGTTTTAGCAAGAATATTAACACATAGAAATGACCTTTAACTTTTCCTTATAATGGTTTGCTTGATATCAAGTAATCGATATTTTTGTGCAAAAAAAACCAAATACTCCCAAAACAGATCTTAAAATAAAATATTTGCTGTAATTTAGGAAAAAATAAAATTTGAAATAAATGTTCAAATATGTCTGCCTGTGGTTTCTTCGATTTGAATTTACTGCACTTACCACGTTGATAAATCAAGTGTCTAATTTATAAATTGTTATTTTTTTCTCTTTGCAGCCACACAAACATTTTACTGGTGTAGCGGGCGCATTAGGGGCCACCTTAAAGTCGTTAAAAGAAGATGTGGTTTGAAAATGTTTTGTAAAAAGGCAATAGTGGATAAATAATTGATTTCCTGCCTCCCACACCAAACTTCTAAATATTTTAAATTATGCTTGTTTTTATTTTATTGCCTTTTTCACAATGACGAAAGAGTTTTTTCTTTCTTTCTTTCCAATTTATATAATTTAGAAAATTTTGTTTTTATTTCAAATATATTTGAATGAAAGAAAGAGTTCATTTGGACGCTGTGCGATAGGCACTTAAACTTTGACATTCAAAGCAATTAAATTTTTTGATTCCAACATTTATTTTGCAGTGCCTCCCTAATGCACATAAATTCTAGTAGCCGTATTTGAAAAGTGTAAGCCAAATAATAAAATATTTTCCTTAAAAAAAATAAAAATAAAAATTGAAAAACAAGAATATATTAAGCAGATATAATTTAACGGGTACATGCAGATACTTTTGCTATGAACAAAGAGAAAAAAACCGTATGACAAAACTTATGATCTTAATAAAATAGAATAGAAAATGAAATGATAATTAGTAACGAAAACAGACAGACAGCTGTTCTGTTCAAGTTGGCCTGTACTTGCCGTGTGGACTAAGCGACCACAGAAATAAAGCGACAGACAGAAAAAAATTTCAACATGAATACAAACATACACACACGTGTACAAATGTAATACATAAGTATTTTAAATTAAAAAAAAATCAAGATAAGACAAGAAAAAAAAACAATATTCTAATATAATTTTTTTTTTTAATATTTTTTACATGTTCTTAAAAGTTGTTGGTCAATAATTTGGATGACATTCAAAAGCACATCAATATTTCTTTCGTGCTTTACGTTCATTTTATAGAAATTATTTCTAAACAAACTTAAAACAAGACACGGGACGGGGACAAGGGGGTGGTGACTGGCACTCACCCCCTGCACGCACGTCATCAATAAAATGCTTACAAAAAAGTAGTGAATTCGAATGTAAACAAAAATTATAAATACGTTTGCAACCACAATACAGATCATGAGTAAAAATAAACAATAGGGGAAATTAAAAATAAATTAAGGAACTTAAATAAATATTACATTTATTTTTGTAAATAAAAAAGACTAATAAAATAAATACCAGGGACAAAAATTTACTAAAAGGTGGGGTTCAGCCTACAGCTAATTATTACATTTGCGTATTCAAAAGACAATAAGAGAGCAGAAGGTCCTGTTCTGTACTCTTAAGGTACGTTCACACTTATCAAATATTTGCCCCGAAAAGCGTAACCACTAAATACTAATGAAAAACATTTTCGTTCAGATACGTGTTTATTAAGTAAAATAATTTCATACAAAACTAATAGACATTGTCATGAATCCAATATTATTGTAGACTGTATAACTCAATGAATACTTATTTGAATTAAAAAGTTTTTTATTAGTGTTTAGTGGTTACGCTTTTTTGAGCAAATATTTGATAAGTGTGAACGTGCCTTTACGCTTACAAAACCCGGAGTTGCCAGGCTTATCAACATACTGAAAACTGGTCATTATTATGCAAGACAAGTGGAAATGGAATTATTCCATTTATTTTTTTGTGTTTTATTTATGGAATTATTTATTTTTTTTTGTATTTTAAAATTAAATTCTGCTTCATATGAACCATAAATTTTTTACCTAAAAACTAAATTTTTTATACCCTCCAAAAACGAATTGGAGGGCATATTCACTTTGTCATTCCGTGTGTCACGCAGTGAAATATCCCTCTAAGACCCCATAAAGTATATATATTCTTGATCAGTGATGAAATCTAAGACGATCTAGCCATGCCCGTCAGTGCGTCCGTCTGTGGATATCACGATTCAGTCCAAACTCTTGAAATTTGACATAAATAGATATTAAAGCAGTGATGTCAAATGCGATTGTGTTGGTGAGATCACTCTTATCTCTTACATTCCCAGCGGGAGAAATGTGCAGTTGCGAGGCCTCACTAGTGGCATTTTCTAAGAGTATCCTTTTATTTACCAATAATATCTTCTAAATTTATATTGCAGTTTCGTAACAACAAAACATTTTTTAGGTTTGCGGATTTTAATTTATTGCGTTCTTTGAGCAAATGTATTTCAAATCGGAAAATATATATTCGCAAAGGTATGTTGAAGGGAAAGGCGACAAAGATTTAAAGGATTTCTTTTTTAATACAGGATATAGCGTCCCGTTTAAATTTTTAAAGAACTCAATAATATTTTCCCAATCTGGAGGATTAAACTCGCTCCAAAGTATGATTAGTTTTTAAGCTGAGCATTTGGTTAGTTTATATACAAGAGAAACAATTTTTACAAAAAGTCTTACTTATGAATTCATTTAAAAGCATACAGTGGATCCTACATACAGTGGATCCAACTTATTTCAAACCTCTTATATGTATTGTATATATATATTTATATAAATATATTATTTCTGTTTAGAGGCCTCAAAACAGGACTTGCGATACTTCCCGCTGAATGAGAGTGTTTTTCAGTAAACAATTATATTTTACGCTCTCAAAATAAAAGAGCGTAAGCGTACATGTGCGTTTTGTTTCCACAATTGTGTATGACGCTGACATCACTGTATTAAAGGATCAACTTCGTAAATGGACTGAATCGGGCAAGAGGGAAACAAGTTCCCCTAAGAAGAGCTAAAACAACCTCTAAAAACAACATAATTTTTTAAATTTTTGTTTGTAATTTTGTTATGCAAATGATATATTTTTATGTCAAAGAAGGTCCAAAGCATTGAACTTGTAGCCAGAAAATCAGAAAAATGCATTTTTGGACCCCGCCCTTTTAATGGGCGTTGAAGTAGCATATTACATGGAAAAATAGTGTAAATATTTGACAACTTGTATAATTTAGGCCTAAATTCCTTAAAAATTAAATTTTAAAGCTTTTGTGACGAAGCTGAGATGTGCTCTGGGGGGTTACTCCGTAATGCGATGCGAATGGAAAACTGATCGCATTTGTATGCTATTAACATTGAAATGCGGAAGCAATTCCTATCGCATCGCACTACAGAGTAACCCCCCTGATCTTCCTCTGCTCTACCCTCCCTCCCTCCAAGTTTGTGCCCTTAAATGACCCTATAAAAAAATTTTTTTTACTCTCAATAACACCAAAAATTGAGTTTTTAGTGTTTAATGGCAAAGGTGAGATGTCTGCCCCACGGTCCCACCCGGAGTAATCCGTTCAAAATAGAGTTTTTATTTACTAAATATTTGGAGAGTATTTAAGATTCGACCCGGTCGAATATAACGTTTTCACTTGTTTTCTTATAATTGGAGTTGATGGTTTCCAATTTTAAATCGTATAAATCTGATTTATTTTGTTGTTTGTTCAAAAGTTCTTTGTGTTTTTCTTTTAACTTGGAACATTTTTTTCGTCATAGTGTATCGAATAGCTGAGTCGAGATTCATTTCCTGGTTGGTCTGGTCTGGCCATTATTATTATTATTATTATTATTTTTATTTCATGTTTCAAGTAGGAGTAGCACTTAGAAAATGGCCCCTACACATGCACTGCACTGCACCGGAACTAAAAAGGAGTGAATAGTATTGAGAACACAGTTGAAGAAATATGAGAAGAGAGAGCATTTTTTTGTAGCTTTTTTAAAAATTTACTTTGCATCTAATTTTGACTATAGTTTCAATCTCAATACAGCTTTCAGGTGACCAAAGTGAAATTATTATTATTTCACATGAACAGAGAACAAACGCCTATTTCACAATATCGAATGAATTCCTCTTCTGCGTACAAAAATACGTTTGAAGCAAAAACAAAATTTTATGAAGTGTTTTTGTTTCAAATGTATTTTTTATACGAAAGAAAGAACTCTGTCAACATTGGGAAATCACAAATAATTATTATCTTTCCATTTCGATTTTAGGCAATAAAAAATAAGTTTTAGCTTTCACCTAAAATTTTCATTAAACAACAGCCAAGAAACTTCCAAAAAAAAAAAAAAAAACTCCACTCTGAAAATGGAAAAACAAATTAAGATCTCAAAGGAGGAAACAAGTCACTGAAAATAGTTATTGATGGCTTTTGCTGATTTCGTGGTCCCCACAACAACATGTGAAGTAATAAAATTGTATTGATTTGGGTATAAAATCATAAAATTACATTTCGCTGGAATGTAATTATTTTAAATTTAATACATAAACATTGATATTCTAAACATATTAAAATGTTCACTATCGATTAAGCCATAATATTTATTGTTTCTTTACTTGGTCGCGTCATATATAATATGCGTCAGTGGGAACTGGTTGCTTTTAAAGGGTGTTTTTTTATGAATTTTTTTTTTATACGAATCACTCTGTTGTCTGACAGCTGTTTGACAGTTTAAAGTGAGGTCTCTACTGAGTATTGTTTGGCAGATCATCATGAACAGGTTAACTCCAGAACAACGCTTCCAAATCGTGGAAATTTATTTTCAAAAACAGTGTTCAATTAAAAATGTTTATCCGCTTTTTTACCGCAAAATTCTCGTCAGTGATGAGGCGCATTTCTGGTTGAATGGATGTGTCAACAAGCAAAATTGCCGTATTTGGAGCAAAGATAATCCACACGCCGTTCAAGAATTACCAATGCATCCGTTTGGTGCGGTCTATGGGCTGGTGGAATCATCGGTCCTTATTTCTTTAAAAATGAGGAAGGACGACGCGTTACCGTGAATGGAAATCGATACAGAATCATGATCAATGAATTTTTGGTGCCAAAACTTCAAGATATGGATGTAAACGAAATGCGGTTCCAAGAGGATGGTGCCACTTGTCATACTGCGGCCGAAACAATGGACTTATTGAAGGAACATTTCAACGACAACATTATTTCGAGAAATGGACCGGTGAATTGGCCTCCGCGTTCGTGTGATTTGACGCCACTCGATTATTTTTTGTGGGGATACCTGAAATCATTGGTTTACGTGGATAAACCAGCAACGATTGACGCTTTGGAAATCAGTTTTCAACGTGTCATTGCTGAAATACGCCCTCAAATGCTTGAAAAGGTGGTCGAAAATTGGACCTCCAGAATGACCTTTGTGCAAAATAGTCGTGGTGGCCAAATGCCCGAAATTATACTTAAATGTTAAATGACAAGAAATTATCTACCAAGTAAAAAATTTTTTTTGACCATTTCATAATTTGGCATGTGTTTTATTTAAATTTCAAATCAGCAAGCTCTTATAAAAAACACCCTTTACAATCATATTATCATTTTCAAAGATATAGTACATACAAAAGCGTATGAATTTGTTTACCAATAACATTTCGGCAGAAAAAAAAAGTAATTAAAACACCTGAAATTAATTTTGCAGTCTCTGGCATTTTAATTTTTATGATGTGTTTGTTTGACTATCAAACCAAACCAGCAAAACAAAAAACAAAAAAAATAAAAAATAAATTGAACAGATGAAACATCATTTGATAACGACTAGAACGATGATGCTGATGCTGCTGTTGGATTCAAATGCCTAAACAAAGCGAACAAATTAAAATTTCATTTTGAATGCAGTCGCACATTCTTTTATCGGTTTTGTTTTTGTTATTAGAAATTGGCGGAACAATAAAACTTTATTATAAACATTTATTTAAAAGTTTGATTGTGTTCGTTCGGCAAGGAAAAAGTTCAAACTTTTTGTCATATTTCTGTTTGATACTCGCCCGTATTCTGAACTTCCGAGATGCTAATAAAAGGGCAACAAAAATTATATATTTGAGTTGTGTGAAAAATATTCTGTCTGGCCCACGATGTCACTCGTTATCGTTCTATCGAGTAAATACTTTTAAAACAAAAACAAATTTCAAAATGTTGTTTTTGTTTTAAATATATTTATAAGAGAGAACGATATCGAGTGACATCGTGGGCCAGACAGAATATTTCTCACACAACTCAAATATATAATTTTTAAATCAAAACAACTTTTTCGTAATGTTGTTCTCTTCTGCCGTGTAACCTGAACGATAATTGATGTTTCTTGGAATCCCCATCATAAAATCGCTTTGGACTTAAAAGCAGAATTAATTTGAATTAGTCACACTAAAAATATTTAAGCTGAATTCCTGAAGTAGTTATTCATTCCTCTGTACGGACACAGTAAATATTTGAAATATTTAGCAGATTATCACCACTGGCACACATTTAATACAAAAGAGCAATATATACATTTATACGAAATATTATATATAAATAATTTTTGGCAACTATTATGATTATTTTGTGTGTGTGTCGGTGTTTCTCGCTGTGGTCACAACAAACAAACAAACAAAAACAATTTAGATTCATTCTTTTTCTTCATCTTTCTTCATTTTGGCAAATTTATGTTGACACAAACAAACATCCTAAAGCCGAAAGAAATATTTAAAAATAAATGCCCTAGATGAAAATTGTTATTTATTTTATTGTTTCAAGCATCACTTCTTAAATTCAATTAATTTTTGTAGTCAAAATCAAATTCCAAAATATCGTCATTAAGACATAAAAAACATTTTATAGCCAATTAACGTTAATTAAATATTTTGAGGAAAAATTTGTTTACAGCTTTTGATTTTTATAGGAAATACCATTCACTGACACTTAATCTGCTGCAGCGCTACACCCACCCACGCCGCTGCGCTGCGTAACAAAGATGTTACTTACGATGTGACAGAACCCATAAAAAGAACATGAGGATGTGATGGATGCATAGAAGTGAAAAATATTCAAAAATTTTAAAATCGAAACAAAAAAAACTGCTGTAAGAGGAAGAACAAACATGAAGCAAAAACAATGGCGTCATATGTCACCCCAACTGATGACAACAGACAGCGAAATCCAATTTATTTTTTTTGCCACTGTGAGAACACGAATTTGTTAAAGACTTGTTACTCTATACGAGGGTTGCTCAGGCATTTTTATTTTAGCATTATCTTCATTTCGCATATATTACATACGCCAAGTTAACAAAAACAAAAAAAAAAACAAGTAAGAACATCATATTCGACCTGGTCGAATCTGAAATATCCTCCAAATATTTAGTAAATAAAAACTCTATTTGGTAAGAGTCACTCCGGTAGCGGCACCTTCCATGTTTGCCATAAAACACTAAAAATTACATTTTTGGGGTTATTAAACGAAAGAAAACTAATTTTTTTTCTGGGGTCATTTAGTGGTTGGCCGGAGGGTAGGGCAGAGGAGGATCAGAGCACATCTCAGTTTCGTCATAAAAGCTTTAAAATGTAATTTTTAAGGAATTTATCAAATATTTACACTATTTTCCCTATTTCAACGCCCACTATTTACACTATTTCAACGCCCACTAAAGTAGGCGGAGTCCAAAAAAAGATTAGTCTGACTTTCTGGCCGTAAGTTCAACGCTTTGGACCTTCTTTGACATACAAATTTATCATTTGCTTAACAAAATTACTAAAAAAAAACTTTAAAAGTTAAGTTGTTTTTTGAGGTTGGTTTAGTTATTCTTAGGGGAACTTTTTCCCCTCTAGTCCGATTCAGCCCATTTACGAACTTGAGCTGTGCTATTCTTCAAAATATAAAGGCTGTTTTTATAAGAGCTTGCTGATTTGAAATTTAAATAAAACACATGCCAAATTATGAAATGGCCAAAAAAAAATTTTTATTTGGTAGATAATTTCTTGTCATTTAACATTTAAATATAATTTCGGGCATATGGCCACCAGGACTATTTTGCACAAAGATCATTCTGGAGGTCCAATTTTCGACCACCTTTTCAAGCATTTGAGGGCGTATTTCAGCAATGACACGTTGAATACCGGTTTCCAAAGCGTCAATCGTTGCTGGTTTATCCACGTAAACCAATGATTTCAGGTATCCCCACAAAAAATAATCGAGTGGCGTCAAATCACACGAACGCGGAGGCCAATTCGCCAGTCGATTTCTCGAAATAATGTTGTCGTTGAAATGTTCTTTCAATAAGTCCATTGTTTCGGCCGCAGTATGACAAGTGGCACCATCCTGTTGAAACCACATTTCGTTTACATCCATATCTTGAAGTTTTTGGCACCAAAAATTCATTGATCATGATTCTGTATCGATTTCCATTCACGGTAACGCGTCGTCCTTCCTCATTTTTAAAGAAATAAGGAGCGATGATTCCACCAGCCCATAGACCGCACCAACCAGTACATTTATCGGGATGCATTGGTAATTCTTGAACGGCGTGTGGATTATCTTTTCTCCAAATACGGCAATTTTGCTTGTCAACCAAAAATGCGCCTCATCACTGAAGAGAATTTTGCGGTAAAAAAGCGGATAAACATTTTTATTTTTTGAAAATAAATTTCCACGATTTGGAAGCGTTGTTCTGCAGTTAACCTGTTCATGATGATTTCCCAAACAATACTGAGTAAAGACGTCACTTTAAACTGTCAAAGCAGCTGTCAGACAACAGAGTGATTCGTATAAAAAAAAACTTCATAAAAAAACACCCTTTATTTACATCAAATTACAAATTATTATATCTGGGTCGCTTCGTTTGGACTGAATCGTGATTTCCACAGACGGAAGGACGGACGGAGGGACGGACGAACATGTATAGATCGTCTTAGATTTCATCACTGATCAAGAATATATATGATTTATGGGGTCTCAGAAGTATATTCCGCTGCGTTACACATGGAATGACAAAGTGAATATACCCTCCAATTCTTTTTTGGTGGTCGACTACACCGTGTGCTGTGTTGGGTGTGATCAACAGCCTGGGCCTGCAACCAAATGGCAGTTTTCGGGCCCCTCCTCCATGTGCAAGCTTTAAACTACTTTACTGCCACATTGTTTTAGAGACCTCCTGGTCGACTGAATCAAAATGACGATCTCAAGTCAGCCCTCTATCAAAAAATAACCCATCTATAGTATTTCATTCGTTATTTTGATACTAGAGTATTTACATTTTGTGACGAGGTGTACGTGTGTAAAATGTGTTTAAAACACTAGAATGTAAAAAAAGAAATTGCAATGAGGTCCTTTCTACGTGGCGCATTTTTTTTTAAGATGACCCTACATTTGCAGAGCATTGCACCGGAGCTACAAAAGAGGGGTCCAAATGTATTGGGAGGACAGATGAAGAAAGATTTTCATGACTGAGTGCGCAGTCTCATTCAAGATTTTTAGCATTCTACTACTTCAGCCAACAGCACCTTCTTTTTCTTCTAAAGAGAGCCAACCTAAAGTTAAAACACTTTCCGTACTTGCAAATAACTGAAGTTTTTAATGCTATTCATATCACAAAGAAGAGTTTAGCTGATTTTTTTTTGCAAAAGAGTAGAGGAAATGGTGTAAAATTTTTTAGACGTGATTGACATATTTTTAAGATATACATACATATTTTAAATAGGGGTTGAAGGGTATGAAGCTCCCCATTACATCTTCCACATATTTCCCTTTATGCCCACTAACAAGTTATTTAACCACTTTACAGCCACCCTCGTTAAACCTGCAGAAGAAGTGTCTTCACAAGTAAGGAAGGAGATGCGGAAAATGTTCGTTGTTTTAAAAAAAAGCTCTCAAATTTCATTACAGACCGAAAATTTTATGCATTTGCTATTGGGGTACCAGCGACTGACTGTATGTAACATCATAAACGCTGCTTGCAGCACTCTTTCTATTTCTGTTTTTGAGATGACGAGAGGCAAATTACTATGCTGATGGTGTTCATTTTTAGTTGTTACGAGTGGGGGGAGTATTCACAATGAGTTTAGAACAAAAAAAAAAAACAACAGCAACAGCAACAAAAACTTTGTGGTGTGATGATGAAGAATGATGATGCTATAAGACAAACTGGCTCCTTAATTACGTAACTTTTTCACAGGCGATTATGTCAGGCAATTAGACAAAATTAAAAAAACACAAATAAATTTACAAAAACAGCGTGATTTAAATTAATTTTAATTAATATAATGAAAAATAAGTTTTTTTCTGTTTTGCGGAATGCTCTCGAAATGAGTGCATTACTACCCCGCCCACACCAGACATAAATTCTTATTAAGACAAAATGTTAAGATTTTTCCGTAACGGTTGGTGTCATGTTAACGTTGTTTATAATTCATCTTGTTAATATTTTATTTTGTTTGTCTGTCAGACAAGTACTGCACATAAAAATAATAAAATAATATGCTCATAAATCAAATTGCACTTAACATATTAAAGACAACAAACAACAAAATTTTTAACTAATTTTTGTTCAACCTAAACGTTATTTTGTGGTGTACAACAACTTTTAAATGAAATATTTTGACAATCAAGTTAAAGTAAGTAATACGAGAAGTGTACGTTAGCCACTAACATGATGTTAGTGTTAACGTCGATGTCACTTTATGTAGACATATAAATTCATGTCATTCTATAATAAAAACTATATTTGTTATACTTCCTTATGGGGCTTCGGCATTGATGAGATTATAAGAACCACTAAATGTTCTGTGCTCGTACGATTAAAAGGTATTCAAAACTATGGAAATAATTACAAATAAAGAAGGATTCCAACTTCATAAACTAAGTACAACCAAAATCTAATACCTTGTCCTTAGCACCAAAAATTAGGCTTCAAGCTGGTGCCCATAGACCAGGGGGCAAATTACCGCATACGATATCGAGCGAAATTTCCATATAATTTAAATACAAATTTCAATCGGTATCGAATGCCGTAATTTGCCCCCAGATTTTTGGCGGTAAAAAAAATTTCTAAATTCAATACTTGAAATTAAAAAAAAATCTAAAATTGATGGATAAATATTTTTTTGTGAATAATTAAAATTCGCCCTATTCTTGCATGGAAACAATTTTTGAATTCTTTTTTTTGAGTCTCATCTTTATAATCTCATGTAAATTGAAATTTGTGGTATAGTTTTTTTTTAATTGACGAATAAATATTTTTTGAGACAAATTAATATTCTCTCTATTCTTGCACAGACCTGGTAAGAGAATGGAAAACAAATTAATAATATTTTTCAGTCTCATCTTTATAATCATATCGCACCCTAAATACAAAAGGGGCACAACTCAAAATTTTCCAAAACTGACTTTTTTCCATAAATTAATTCAGAATGCACATCTCTAACTACTGCAAAAATTTCTCTCACATCACTATCTTTTTTAACTGGAAAAATACAGTTATGTCTATTTTTGTTAAGTGTGTTGCTTCTGTACGATGAATAGTTTTTTGTCTCTCCTGAAAATGTTAGTATTTTGAGTTGTGCCCCTTTTGTGTTTAGGGTGCGATATGTTAATTTTAAATTAAATTAAATTTTTTGCAAATTCGAACAGATTACTATGAGTTATCAAAGCAAAAAGGGTTTTTTCGCTGTATAGAAACATTTCATTATTATATCTTCAGCTAAATCACATGCTATAAAAACTAACCTGTTCTGTATTCTGTATTGGAATTTAGCCAAGTTGAAGTTCTTAGAGAGAAATGACGACTTTTCTGCATTAGAGCTGTTGTGATACATCCTTTAATACTTTTCGATTGGTATCCGCGTGTGGTATTTCTACAGCAATAACGCTGCTCGCTTATTATGCATTTTCAAATTAACTCTGATAGTACAACACAATAATTTGCATAGAAATGAAAGAACATTTTAATATTCTACGTGTTTTTTTAGCTTTTCTCTTATGCTGCACACCACAACAAATTAAAATAATTATTTATGCTTATTTCAATTAACGCCTTTGCTCTTTGTCTAATTTCTAAATGAAATCATGCACATGCATGCTCATGCAGCAGGAAAAACACATTCAAAGAGAACGCTGCCATTTGTTATGTCAAGTGTCAGAGCAGCTAAGTGAAACAGAGATATGCAACGTGCATGCATGCCATCGTACATATTTATTAAACTTTTTTTTTAATTTTTTGCTATAAAACTAAATTAAATTTTATCTTTATCATACTGTGACCTCTATGAGTACAAGAACAAAGTTTTCTTGAAGAAAGATGATGATTAATTAATTGCTACTAAATCGGGTTTGAGTTCATTAATACAAATTATTATTTGAATTAGTTTGCCTAAGAAAGAAACGCAAGAGTCTATGTTTCCAGTGGTCGTTAACAATTTTATCAACGTCATTGTTTTGGTGTTCTCTTTTTAGTTTTTACCATGATGAAAGCAAATTAGCGTGACACTGGCTTCAAGTTAAAGGTCACTTAGTTATTGAAGACTCCATAAATATTTTATGAGTTTAATGTTGGAGCAATTTCCTGACAGTTTTTAATAATTTATTTATATACCAAATGACACAATTTCAAATTATATTTTAAGTTTATTTTAAACGAGCTATAGTGTAGTAAAAAAAAGTTTTTTTGAAACATTTATTGCTACAGTTTTCGATGTAAGAGTGGATACAATTTTAACTCATAAAAAATATATAAGAATTTTTGTGGTACACTTTTATAAATCTTATCGTCCACTATTCTTAAATCCTACATGCCTTAAATGGTATTTTTGTGTAGATGAGTAGAAAAGTGTTTTAAATTGTTTTGAAAACCAAGAACAAAATCTTTTTTTTTGCACTTAAAACATACGAGCACACTGTCGCGTAACATATAAAGTAGAAGTAAATTTATATTAAAGAAAATTATTTCGTTGATTTTAGATTTTTAATTATCAATTTTTTTTATCAAACTTTAGGTCACTTTTTTATAAAAAATATTTAAATTTATTATTCAATATCCTCACAGAATTATAGTCATTTAATTTATAAAAATAGGTTTCAAAAATAGATTATGGAGTGATACAATATTAAATGAAATTTATTTGTTGGTGTTTAAGCATTTATATAAAATTTCATAACAGTGATACAAAATTAGTATATTCAAATTTAAAAACTATTGTACTAATATACTTATTATTTTTGAAATATTAAAATTAAGATAAGAAGGGAAAACATTATTTTCAGTTGTTGTCATTTTATTTATTAAATTCTTATATATAATAATTATTGCCCTGAAGAACATATCCAGAAGATATCGATATATCGGATAAGAATAAATTTCAATTTCTATCATAAAAAAGTGACCTAAACCTTGATAAAAAATAGATAATTATTAAAGAAAATCCAATAAATAGTTTGAAATGGCTGAATAGTGTAAAATATGTTATGTTCATTCAAAATCGGCAAATCCCGCTTAATTCTCATTTTTATTCCGAATATAACAATTACGTACGACTACATGGCAACGCTGTATACACCATGATAAAATAACAAACAAGCAAAATGTTCCTAAACAATATTTGCTATTGACTCATGTTGACAACATCAAGTAGTGCTCCTGGCATTATGTTTATCAAAAGCAAAAACAAACAAAAAATAGGAAAGCAAAAGCAAATGTGTGTAAAAGCAAAAAAAAGACTTACTTGATTGATTTGAAATACATAAACAATATGAGAACCGTTGTGATGAGGGCTTGATAAAGAGCTGTTGATGTTATTGCTGCTTTTGTTATTACAAATAAATTATTGTAGCAAAACAATGGCCTCTCAATAGAGGAACAATGCAATGAGATGATATTTATCGATATTCGTGGGAATAACAGTAAAGACACATTTTTTGTTTTTGCATACAATATGTGTGTTTGTATTTAAATTTTAGATATTATGTACGTACATACGTCCCATACATGAATGCTTATGTATGCGGTACAAACATGAATGTGTTACACTTTTTGTTCTTGTAATTATTTACATGAATATAATTTTAGCAAATATGTGGGAGAAGACATAACAATGATAATCTTGTTGCTTTTCTTCTATGTAGTCGCTGTTGTTGTTGTTGTTGTTCCACATACAAATTGCATTATATTTTTAAATTTATTTTTACACTTGAAATTGCTATTTTAAAAATTTAACATAAAAATTTTCTTATTGTAACATCAATCAGAAAGAAATCTTTGACTTAATTTTGTTAAGTAATTTTAATATTTTTATATATAATTTTGACACCAATTTATTTTTGTTTAATTTATTTCTCACTGCATGCCACTGGTCTTTATTTTTATTTACGAAAACTTTTAACACACATTCTTTTGTACATAAATTTGTTTTTGTTAAAAATAGTTTAGCTCAGCGGCCAATAAGAAGGCACCATGTTGAACAGAACCACAAACGTCGAAAACCGTACCGATACCAGATCACTTATTGCTCATGGCAAAATTCTAGACACTATAATTCTTTAATTTTTTTTTGTTTTGTTTTATTTTACCAAAATATATCTATTAGTATGTACATGCACACATGCCCGTATGTGGCATAGGCATGTAAATCATTTAACTTAAACTTGTGGAGGTCCGTGTATTTACGACGCGCTAAACTGTCGATAACTAAAACAAACACGGAGAAATACAAAGAAACGGTTAATATTGATCGAAGGAAAATATTTTTTGTATTTAAACGGCTGTTGGCAGAAGACAATGGAAGGTTGTTTCTTTTACTCTGTTAAAATTTATCGAATTTTCTCTAATCAACTTACACAGTACTTGTGTTAATGATTTTCTTTTCAACACTCTGCCACAGTCTTTATTTCAGCAAATACTACACTTTTCTTGCAAACACTTTAGGTGTGGTGAATTTCACTTGATGCTTTCTTTGAACAAACATTTTATTTTCGTATTAAATACCTATTTTCTTTTAATTTTTAACTCAGTATATTATTTTTTATATTTAATTTCTCTTTTTCTTCACACGCTAAACACTAAACTTGTATTCCAACAGCCCGACACTCTTGTACTAAAACAAAACCCCTTAAACAAAAATTATTCACTACAAAATCAACAGAACAGACGAAACAGTAAAGCAAAGACTATTTTTGACTTTGCAACATTTTTTTGTTTTTCGCTTTTTTGCTTTGGTTTGCATTTGTGCCTCTCTGCCTGCATTAATTAATGCATGCAGTAGCAGAGTTTTGAATTGTTTTTATTACACTTTCGGTGCTGTTGCTTCTTCTGCTGCAGCCGCGAAGATTTTGTTTTTGAGTTTCTGTGCTTCTTTTTTTTATGTTCTAAACAATTCACTTCTATTGTCTATTTTTGCAATTCGTGTGGTTTTATTTCTACTTGTCGTTGTTGTTGTTGTTTCACTTTTATTGTCATACATATTTTGTTTTGTTTGATATGCTGAATGTTTAAAAACCGCAATTGCACTCAGCCACTCAAAAAGGTAACAGCAAACAGGCGTTCTTAATTTTTCTTGGGTTTTCTTATTTACATCAATACATATGCACACACTGTTAGGCATACATACATACATATTTGTTTTTTCTTTGCTTATTTGTTAAATAAAAAATATGTCTTTTTGCTCTTGGGAATAAATTTTGCATTTTTTAGCTCTTTTTTATATTCGTGTTTTACATTTCGAAATTAGTTAAATACATATTCATGTAATACACACGAAAAAGTGTATAAAAATTTAAAATGTCTTATTGTTAACCCTTTAAAATTTGTTGGGTTTTGTTGTGTAAGAATTTCCCAACACAAATTATAAAAATAAATATACATAGTGAATTATTTGGCACGTTTCTAGGAGCCGTTTCCAACATAAACTTTATATATCATAAAATTTATGATTGCGAAAGGATCACATGTCCTTGCTATAGATGCCACATAATATGTATTAAGAAGTATAATTATTATACCCTCAAGAAGCTGCCTGGTTCGTTCTTTTTGCGTTTCGTAAAATATCCTGGGGGTGAGTAGTGATCATTCCAAAGCCGAACCCTATCTAAAAACTAGTTGAATATGTGTATATTATTTTTTTATTTTTTTGTATTATTTCCATTTTCTCCAGAGAGGAGTATCTCTCATGCTGCTAAAAGTAATAAAAAATGTTGTCGAAGTTCTTTTAATTGGAGAAACAAAATATGCACGCAGTTGCAGTTAATTTAATTACTATTACAACACTTAAACAGGAAACTGGATTTAACGAATGCGTTAATGGCACGAACGACTTTTCAAGCCGATCTACACATATTAAATATAATTCAAATAACCTACACCGTAAAAACAAAATAAATTAAATAATACTTTGACTATCTCAAATTCGTTGTTAAAATGAATTATAATATTTTCAAAGAAATAAGTTTTTTAGTTAATAATTACAACAAGTAATTTAATTCATTTCTCCAATTGTATTGCTTTTTTACAATACAGTGAAATTTCGATATAGCGAACTTCGTTGTAACGAAAAACTCAATATAACGTATGTTTTATTGAGTCCCTCGAGAAAACCTCTTTATTGCCAAGTTTTTCATACAAAAATACGCTATAGTTATAACGAACAAATTCTGAGCAAAAAAACCTCTATATTGCAAAATATTCCTTCAAATGCCCCAAATATAAGGAAATCCAAATAAATCCCCTTATAAAAATAAGCAAGTCTAAATGTATTTACAAGCGCATTTGTAAAGCCTCTATGCAGCGAAGTACTCAAACAAAAGCTTCTATGCAACGAAGTAAGAATAAAATTATAACGAAATGGTAAAGTCCCGCTATCAAAAGAACGAATTCTTAATGTGTGTGCAAAACTATAGTTATAACGATTTTTTTTCGTATTTCTTCAACTTTCGTTATATCAAGGCTTTGCTGATTGTATTTATAGCGAAACAATGGCTACAACGAAGTATTTTCGGATCCCCTTGGAATTCGTTATATCGAAGTTTTACTGTAGTAACACCAACTCAAGGCTAGAAAAATTCAGCGAGTGGAGGGAAGATACAAACCATTTAATTAATTATTGTTTTTAAAACTTAACAGCCGATTTAAATAAGATTTTAAATATAGAACGATCCAAATGTGGAACAAGCTTTTAGATTTTATAGATTAAATAAGAAAAGGTGGGTGGACTGAAACTAACAACTAAACGTTGGGAAACACTTATACGACTGCGTTTTTTTTTCAAACAAGAAGTGAAAAGAAGAGGGAAAGCGATGTAATTTATTCTCTTTTGCCACTTTTAAATTAACTGTTCAGCATATAAAATTTATTACTTTCATTTGTACATTCTTCCATTATATTTGTGGGCGGAAGAAAACAGGCTTCCACCAGACAAAGTGCTTACAGTACATTCCAGAAACACTCCAATAAGCAAAAAATTTTTGAAATAAATTAAGTTGATTTTATTTTAATGAAATATTGGACTATAATTTTACAAAAAAAAAAATTTTTTTTAACAAAAATTTTTAATTTTTATGTTTTGCATTTTCTAATGCTCTCATTAAACTTGGCCAACTTTAGAATGTAGAATGACAAATTTATGCGAAAGTACATTTCAGAAATTACAGATATTCTTGTCTTTTTTTAATTTACATTAGACAGCTCGAAGAATTAACTAATAGAAGCATTGCAGGATAGACGCTAATTTTACTTCGGATAGGAAAAGCCATATCCCACTGGTGCATTTAGCATTCTGCTAAATTTTCATAGAGAATGCGTATAAAAATAGTCATAAGAGAAAACCAGTAGCTAATTTTTACTAATTGGAGAAAATATAACATGCATTGCGTATCGTGCGTCACAAATGTTTTATGGTTATTGATAAAAGCCATCAACGGTTTTCGGTGACGATAAGTTACTTCAGAATGCTCTTATATGCAATTTTTATTTTCTGTGTTTTGATATGCAAAATTAAATAAAAATTATAAAGTCACACTTCAACTTTTATAGTTACTTTCATTTATTGTAGCGTGCGTAACAGAACTTTCTGATTAGTTAGTTCATAACAAATACCTGTTTTTAAAAATCATGTTTTACAGCATTCGAAAATACACTTGGATTCTACTTTTGAGAGACGAACAAATTTTTATATTTGAAACTGAAGCGTACGTCACATTAGCTTTGTCTATATATCATTTCAATAAGAAGTTATTGTCATCTTACTGTTAAAACTGTTAGTGAATAGCAGGCAGGCTTTTGCAAACTATAAAACCATATTAAAGTTTCCGAATTAACAAGATTCCAGCGACTGTTAGAAGCAACAAAAATATGTTCTGCGCCACGTCTGGGATTAATTTTTGTACATGTGCAGTGTTATTGGCCAAGCAAAAAGGTACGATAAAAAGAAAATACTTCATAAATAAGAAAATCAAGAAACATTATAAAACTGTATTTCAAAACAAACAGAAAATAATTAAAAAGAAGCGAGTACATACGAGAATACTGCTCACACTCAAGCAGAAAACTCATACAAAGTGTCTGATTTTTATTGAGGCACGTGGTACAAAAACACAACCATAATCATGCTCATAATGGAAGAAATAACGAATGCAATTACAATATTTATCTAAAGTTTATATTCTCGCAAACAAATTGTAATATAGACACTCACTCGTACACTTTATGAAAGGCAACGTATTTGATTTTATTATTTAAATAAATATTGACAGAAAGAAACCAAAACAGTTCGATAATGCTTTCAATAGCTCTTCAGAAAATGTGCGCACACAGCCAAACAGACAAGTGAATGACTAAAAAAAATTTTTTTTTTCAGAAATTAAGAAGAAAAAAAAATAGAAAATATCGTCTACTTAAGTAGTTTATTTTGGAAAGAGGTCGTTAACAAAGTACACAAAACTCTTGATACTTGTGTCTTTTGTAATATTTATAGGTACGATTATATGAAGCAAAAATATATTTTCTTTAGTTTTTCCTTCAATTTTCACTAGAATCATAGCAGCAGAGATGGGCGCTGACAAAATCGTAGGCGTGAGTCATACGTGACCATGATAACAGATCCCGCCATGAGGGAGAGTATTTCTTAGCCAGCTAATTTATTTTGTTTTTATATAATGAAGAAAAAAAAAACAGGTTTTATTGGCAAATTGACAGAAATAGTAAAAAACATAAGCTGAAGCTCAGATTTCCTTAAGTTCTTCCGCTATACGGAAATTGTTGCTCAGCGTTGGTATACGTGGCTGCCTGTAACCCACAAGCATTCAAGTAGGATCTCTGAGATCCCGTTTTGCTCAGTGTATTTCCTTCAAATTATATTTCTGACGATTTTACACTCAATTCACACGATGAATTCCCTTTTGAAATTGGTTCCAAAAACTCTATGCGTTCATACGATGAATTTGGTTTTCATGTCTATTTTTATTTTTTGTTATTGTTTCACATGTAAAATAAAAAGAGAACAAAACGTAACAAAGAGAATAAGTATTAATGTAAAGAGAAATATGAAAAAAAACACGAAATCAATTCCTTTTTTCTACCCCTCTTTCTTTTCTACCCCGTTCGCTATCAAACCAAATATGACGTCAAATATTGGACGTCATAAAATTCATCGTGTGAATTGGGTGTAACTAATTTTACAAGTGCTATCAATTTATATTAAATTCGAATATGTATTATGAAAAATTGTACAGTAAAACTTCGATATAACGAATTCCAAGGGGATTCGAAAATACCTCGTTATAGCCATTGTTTCGCTATAAATACAATCAGCAAAACCTTGATATAACGAAAGTTGAAGAAATACGAAAAAAAGTCGTGATAACTATAGTTTTGCACACACATTAAGAATTCGTTCTTTTGATAACGGGACTTTACCATTTTGTTATAATTTTATTCTTACTTCGTTGTATAGAGGCTTTTGTATGAGTACTTCGCTGCCTAGAGGTTTTACAAATGCACTTGTAAATACATTTAGACTTGGTTATTTTTATAAGGGGATTTATTTGGATTTCCTTATATTTGGGGCATTTGAAGGAATATTTTGCAATATAGAGGTTTTTTGCTCAGAATTTGTTCGTTATAACTATAGTGTATTTTTGTATGAAAAACTTGGCAATAAAGAGGTTTTCTCAAGGGACTCAATAAAACATACGTTATATTGAGTTTTTCGTTATAACGAAGTTCGTTATATCGAAGTTTAACTGTATATACAAGTAATAAACGCTTTTCAAAGAAGGTCCAGAAGGTAGTAGTAACGACGTTCGTTCTGGAAATCTCAGCAATTCAACAGCCTATGAAAATATTGAGAAAGTGAACAAAATTGAGAAATTGCTGAGAATGTCGACATACCGGTTGGTTCATGTCATGCAATTTTTTTGAAATTTTTGATATAAAGAGTGCGGAAGTCAAATTCTTAGATTTTAATTTAAGCCACTTTTAATTTATTAGCCTCATTAAATATGTGAATATTGTTAATAATAATTTACGGAACAATAAGAATAAATTCTTGTTAAATAAATTTAAATATATTTGACTTGCTACAAATGCACAATTAAATGGCATTTGAAACATTTTCATGCCACTGTGTCCAAAATTATTCACTACTCGTTAAGCAAATAACACATGAGAGGTTTGCTCAAAGAAAACAGAAGAAGGAAATTTAAGGCTGCATAAAATATTTTTCGTTATAAACTTTTTTTTTTCCATTTTATGCAGCAATTTTACATTCAAATTTTATTTTCTATCTCTTCAAAAGCATACAAAGTCTGTTTAGTGCAAGAGTTTTTCCTTTGAATTGCTGAAAGCAAAATAAATGCACGCTCGTACATGTCTTTGTTTATGTTGGTCTACACGAAAAAAAAAAAAAAAAAAAAAATATATATATATATATATATATATATATATATATATATATACGTGTGTCAATATTATAAATGGGAACTCATGACAATATAGTGAGTAAACGATTGTAAACAAAAATATTTACCGTAGCAAATGAAATAATTATGGAAGACTATTTCTTTCAAAAGAATCAAGAAGAATTTTTTAAATTAAATAAATTTCTTTTAGTGAAGATGGAAGGACTAGTAATTCCTCACATTTACCGGAAATAAAACTTGATTTCCAAATAAATGACAGTTTAAATTTAAAACCATTTTTTTAATGTTAAAGATTCTTTATTTCAAACTTTTGGTGCCACAGCAACAATAGTTACTGTTGGGGCGTATTTTTAACAGAAAACTTTACAATTTTCTCTGTGTAGGAATTTGTAATTGCAAGGCAACATTTTGCAGAATGTTATGTTTTGTGTTGACTTCTTTTAAGAAGTACTTCAATTTCGTTTAAGTTTTATTGTTTCTGCACGGAGTACAAAAAATAAACGCCCATAAGCAAAACCCAGAAACAGTCATCAGCCAAAAATGCTTACATTTTTATTGGAAGCTTTATTTTGTAGTATGCTTTTGTTCCCTTCTAACTTTGGCAACGTTAAAAAATAGTTTTGTATGACAAATGGATGCAACAAATACATTCCAGATCCTCCTTCCTATAAATTTAATTTGCATTAGTCAGCTCTAAATTTCAGGCGTCAAGGGTTAGGTAACAATAGCTGTTTTAAGCAATGAATTAGAGAATATGTCACGTGCGTCACAAAAATTTCACACTTTTTATCAACTCCCTCAAACATATTTTCGGATGAAAGTAAATTAATTTAGAATTTTCTACAAAAATACTATATAACAATAAAACTTTTAAAGTTGTTTTCATTTAGAGAAGCGTGCGTAACACAACTTTCAGATCAATTAATGAGCAACTAATATCTGTTAAGAATTATTTTTTATACCGTGCGAAAATACACTTAAATGCCACCAAACATTATAAATAAGTTAAACGTATCTCTTTTTCTCTGACGGCTAAATGCAACAAGTGCATTCAAAATATTCCATAGGCTCCCTTCAATCTTCACCTAAATTTACAATAGAGAGCTCGAAATAGACGTATTGAAGATTGGGTAATAAGCGTATGGTTCCTAGTCATACGATAGGCCTATTAGCAGACTTTATTAATTAAATGGGGGATATGTAGCGTGCGTCACAAAAGTTTGATGTCTTCAAACAAATATGACAACATTTTTTCGATGCAAGTAAATTAGTTTACAATTCTCTTATTTATATTTTCATTTCAGAAAATCGATTTTGTGTATTCTATTATGAAAAATTCAGTAAAAGTTGCGAAATGGCAATTAAGCGTTTGCAGTTGTTTTCATATATTGTAGCGTACGTAACACAACTTTCTTATCAATTAAATTACAAAAAATAAGGGTTAACAAAATATTTTTTATATTATTCGAAAATACAATTAAATTCCACTAAACAACATTAAACTTATATCTTCTTTTTTTCGATGACTGAAATAGACGTATTGAAAATTACTTAAAAAGGACATGGTTCTGAGTCATATGATAGGACCAATAGCCGACTTAAGTAATGAATTGGGGAAAATGTAACGTGCGTCACAAAAGTTTTACGGCTTTTTAGAAAGGCCCACAATGTTATTTCGCTGGTTGTAAATTATTTTAGAATTCTCTTATATGCAATTTTATTTTACTAATAAGATTTTGTGTGCTTTCTTAAGCAAAATCCACTAAAAATTACGATATTTTGCAGCCAGCGTAACACAACTTTCTGAACTATAATTTGGCTAAAAATTATTTTTGTACTATTCGAAAATACACTCATATCCCCCTAAAGTGGGTGAGTTGAATTTATCTGTTGTAAAAAATTTTCATATAATAATCTGAAGCGTTCGTCACACAATATTTGCCCATATTTAACTAGGCGTTTAATATTAAGTCACTCTTGAAAAATAACATTTTCCCTGTTTTTGACATCTGAATGCAATTTGAAATTAATTTATAAAAATAACTCTTTCTTTAGCTTTACGTTCAAATTACTCATACGCTTTTACAAAAATCTCATATTACATGTGCGCCACGTAAATCGAGGGATAAGTATTTAAATGTGTGCTATAAACAACACACTTCCGGAACACAAACATAATATTAAATGGACACGACATTTACTAACCAAACATACATGTTTTAACATAATTTTGATTTTTTATTTTTGTATATTTTTTCCAGCAACTCAGTCAGATGGATGTACGATTCTCTTTTGTTTCCTTCTTCTATAGCGTTCTATAGCAACTATACCCGTGGAATTAACAGAAATTTGAATAAAACAGCATCAAGTTCTGAGACCGGAATGTGTTTATTAAAAGTGAAATGGAAAAAAGCTTTTAATACTTTTCAAGTGCTTGCGACATTTGATATTATCAAAGTTTGTTATTCGGGAAGTTTTTCTTTTCTTGTGGTATTCACATAAACATTTTTGGTTTAATTATCGTGTAATTAATTCTGCTTGACAAGTTTTGAGGCTGCAAGAGCAGACTTGCTGAGAGTCCTTTCTTAATAATAGTGGAATGATTTGAAATATTTGGTATTTTTGTTACATCGGGTGATTTTTTTTTTCGTAACTGCATGAGAACTTGAAAAGATCATACAAAACATATTGAATTATTATCTGTACATTCCATTAATTGTGACAAAGTAAAATTAGATTTAAAATTTACATACATGTGGAGTACAAAAAACATGAAATTACGCTTAATAATATTTAAAATTAAAAAAATTAATTTCATGGCATTTTCTATACCCTACAAAAAAGAATTGGACCCCTTAAAAAGAAAATATATTCTTGATCAGTGATGAAATCTAAGACGATCTAGATGCCCGTCCGTCCATCTGTCTGTGGAAATTACGTTTCAGTCCAAACGAAAAGAGCCAGAGACCTTGAAATTTGCTATAAATATATTTTGAAGGATAGCACAGCTCAAGTTCGTAAATGGGCTGAATCGGGCTAGAGGGAAAAAAGTTCCCCAACCACTAAAAATAACATCATTTTTAAGACTTTTTTTGTAAATTTTTTAAGCAAATGATATATTTTTATGTTAAAGGGGGTCCAAAGCGTTGAAATTTCCGCCAGTAAATCCGATAAAAATTTATTTTCGGACCGCGCCTCCTTAGTGGGCGTTGAAGTAACATATTACATGGATAAATAGTGAAAATATTTCACAAATTCTCATATACATTCGCTAGAAGTTAAAGCTGACGAAGCTGAGATGTTCTGTGATCTTCCCCTGATCTACCCTCCTCCTCTTTTCTTTTTCCCCTAAATGACCCTATCACAAAAATTTTTTTTTTTTCACTTAATAACCCCAAGAATTGACTTTTTAGTGTTTTATGGCAAAGGGGAGATGTCTCTCCCTAGCGTCCCTCACGGAGTGACCTTTACAAAATAGAGTTTTTATTTACTAAATATTTGGAGGGTATTTTTTAAGATTCGACAAGGTCGAATATAACGTTCTTACTTGTTTTTTATATATGATTTCCAGCTGCTGCCAGTCAATTTTTTTTTACTACTTCTTTCAATGAATCGCTGAAACAAAATATATTTTGTTGGCCTGTGTAATTAACTCATATTGCAGATATGAATGTAACAGTTCTAGCTGTTTTAATGTATACAAATATAACACACCGTCATTGAAGAGTGGCCTAAATTTAAAAAAAATCAATGAGTGTTCGAACTCACGGGCGATGTGTTAACACCTTTTTGTTTATTTATTTTATATTAAACCCACAAAAAACAAAGAGAATGCAAAGCAACAGACAAATGTACATACATACATTGTTATGTTTGTACATAAGCTCCATACGTTGCTGTCTTGCTATCTCATTTTTATATACATATGTACGTATAACCACGTCACTATTCTCTTTGCTATGCATAAGACAAAACCGAAGATCAACATAAAACACTTTTTTAATATTACGGAGTATTACAAATTAATACTCCGAATTAAAACACTTAAATCTCCGCTCGCCGATATCGGATCGCCTTAATTTTTGGCCTAAACTCTTCGTCGAAACCCGCACTAGCGTTTTAATCCAAAAATTAATAAAATCGGAGAAAATCGCGTGGGAAAATTATATGAAAATCGCCCAATAATCACTTTCAATACCGACTGCCAAGCAACAACAACAAACAAACAAACTCTTACACTTACACTTGCGTATGTATTGAAACTGATAGTTTACTGCCCTAGAGGCGCGCGTATAGATGTTAACACATCAAAAATTAAAGATTAAACGATATTGCAAACTATTGTACGATCAAAGAAGTAATATTTAAAACAAAATCAATTTTAAAAATTACCATTCAGTTGATCGAAAAATAGCTTGCGACTGCCTAGTCCATGATGGCACTCTATTTCGCCCTGACGAACAAACCAAAAATTTCTAAAGTTTTGCTTTACCCAGCCTTTACACATGCAAGTGCAAGTTCGAAAAACTCAACACACTCACACTATTTTACTAACACAACCATATTTTTCGTACTTGCAGCGTACTTGCAGATCAACTTGCAAGCGATTTTAGCAGTCAGTGATTTTTTGACACTTGCAGCAAGTTAATGTCAAATATATAAACAGTGTTACCAAATTTACTTGTTTGAGGAAACAATAATTATAATATTAACTTATTTTAAAATATTTCTTTTTTTTTTTTTTAAATATACATAAATTAGACAATTGGTTTCATATTAAAACATCAATTTCATTAGAAAATGCAATAATAATTACTAATGCCAATTGTTTCCATAAAAACGTATCCCACTTATCTCATTGGTAACTCTGATTAATAAACAAAAGCAAATAAAAATGGAGCCACTTTCACTTGACTGTGTAAACCTTCATGCAACTTGCATGACATTCGGCTATTTCATCAACATTTTCGATGATAATATGTACATACACATATACAACTTGCAAGTAATTACTTGCATGTGTAAAGGCAGGGTTAGTTTCATTCGACAGAACGATATGAACGAGTGACATCGTTAAACAGCCAATAAATATTTTAATAGCCCAAATTGTTGAACCGACTTTCATTCCTATCAGACACCTGGCTGTGTACTCGTAAGTGTTATTCATATAAGAGTTTTATACACATACACATGAACTGCCCTTTTACGCCTTCCTGTTGCATTGAAGGGTGGTATAGCGACACATCGGTTTCTTTATAAAGAAAAAAAAAACACTTACATTGACTTTCTTTGCTAAAGCAGACAACGAATGTACAAAATAATTTTCATAACTAATAACATAATTGTCTCGTATAAATGCCTTAACATTTAAGTCCGCCTGAAAGTAATACTTAAGTAAAGGTAATTAAGATAAAAATCAAGGCAATTAAGTGAGTGTACGTTTGAATGAAAGAATGTGGCGAGCCAGACAGTCGTCCGTGGCAAAGGAAATAAAAAGTTTAATTGACCTTTTTTAGTTTGATGTAGTCACTCACTAATTTACTGAATGAAAACTTAATAAACACTTTTAAAAAGAAAAGGCATTCATAATAATCACATACATATAAATTATTATGAATGCAGACTAATGAGACAATTTATTTAAATAATCACACAAAATCTAGTCTATTCAACTAAAGTCTATGAATTAAAAACAATAATTGCCTAAAAATTAATTTTTATACCTTCCGTTTGTAAGGCAGCGAAATATCCATCTAAGATCCCATAAAGTATATATATATATATATATATATATATATATATATATATTCTTGATCAGTGATGAAATCTAAAGGTACGTTCACACTTATCAAATATTTGACCAAAAAAGCGTCTCCACTAAACACTAATAAAAAACTTTTTAATTCAAAAAAGTATTTATTGAGTTAAATAGTTTCCAATAATATTGGATTCCTGATACTGTCTACTAATTTTGTATGAAACTGTTTTAATTAATAAACACGTATCTGAACAAAAAAATATTTTTCATTAGTATTTAGTGGTTACGATTTTCTGGGCAAATATTTGATAAGTGTGAACGTACCTTAAGACGATGTGAGCATGTCCGTCAGTCCGTTCGTCAGTGGAAATCACGATTCAGTTCAAACGAAAAGAGCTAGGCTGTTGAAGTTTGGTATAAATATATCCTGAAGGATAGCACAGGTTAAGTTCGGAGATGGGAAAAATCGGGCTAGAGGGAAAAAAGTTCCCCTAAGAAGAACCAAACCAACCTCTAAAAAACAACACAATTTTTAAAGTTTTTTTGTAATTTAGTTAAGCAAATGATATATTTTTGTATTAAACAAGATCTAACGCGTTACGCTTGGAGCCATAAAATAATATAGCAATATAAATGTTCGTTAAAATTCTTACTACATACAAATTTAAGCTATGGCTTGAGCTACCAATAATAAAAAATATTGGAAAAACGTTCACATGTACTTAAGTATAAAAAAATTCAAACCAAATAAGTTTGACTTAGGTATGATGGAACAAAAAATTCAGAAAAATGGGACATGAAGAAAAATAATCAAACGGTAACACGGGTATTATAACAATAACATGTTAACATCAGGTTGATACAGTTCTCGTATTCTTTTTCACAATAAAATTTGTGTAAATAGGAACTGTTATCAAATTCAACTAAGCCATCTAAAGGGTTGCGTCTTTCGAAAACAGCTGTTCTGCTCTGCTGTGTAAGTTGAATAAAACTGATGTTAACTTTCCTTTGTGCCTTGGAATATTTATCATGTTTTTCTGAGATTTAAAAACAAATTTCGAACAATTAGCCTATAAATCTTAATTCAATTTAATATAAAAAAATAAAAATTGGACCCCGCCATGTTTATGCTTTAATGACGAAGCTGACACGTAACCAGGTACTCTGCCCTACCCCCTCCTCCCCCTTTGCCCCTAGATGACCATATCAAGAATTTTTTTTTTTATTTTTTTATGACAAAGGTGAAATGTCTCCCCCACAGCCCTTGCCAGAGCGATCAGAAGAATTCACCACACTATATTTCATGACTCAGCGCGGGCTCGAACTGAGGACACCCTGCGCTTCATAGTCTCGTGTTCTACTACAGGGTGGGCCAAAAGAAACCAAGGGGTGTAAAAGTTTAATAACTTTTTTGTTTATTAATTTTTTTTTATTTTTTCTTTCAGATTATATAGACAATACGTGGAGAATTTATTTAGATCATCGGCAACGTCTAAATTTTGCAGTTAAATTTCAAGAGTTAGCCAGAAATGAAATCAACTTTATTGAAAATTTGATTATGAGTGATGAAGCTCATTTTCATTTGAATGGCTTTGTTAATAAGCAGAACTGTAGGTTTTGGGGTTCTCAAAATCCAAGAGCCATTCAAGAGCCCCATCAAGTGTACAGTATGGTGTGGGATCACATCTGAAAATGTCATTGGGCCCTACTTCTTCGCGAATGAAGATGGAAGTGCTGTAACCGTAAATGGAGAGCGGTATCGGTTTATGATAGAAAATTTTTTACGTCCTGCTCTTGAAAACAGACCTGGTATGTGGTTTCAGCAGGACGGAGCCATTGCCCATACTGCCCGAGACACAATGGCACTTTTAAGTCAAATTTTTGGAGAGCGAATAATTTTTCGAAATTCGGAAATTATTTGGCCAGCGCGATCGCCAGATTTGACAGCACCCGACTATTTTCTTTGGGGTTTTTTGAAGGAGCGAGTGTATGTGAACCAGCCAGAGACAATCTTTGAACTCAAGGCAAACATTGTTGCAGAAATTCGAACACTACAGCCACAAGTTTTGAAAGATGTTATGGAAAATGCTCTAAAAAGAGGCCATCAGTGCGAAACTGAAAACGGTGGTCATTTAGGAGACATCATTTTTCATACTTAGTCCCGGTTTACACTATGCAATTTTTGACGCAGCAATTCTTGATATTTAGTGAGGAAGAGCGAGAAAGAAATACAAATGGTATATATTCCTATTTCAGGACTCTCACACAAAATTAAAATCGCAGCGACAAAAATCGCACAATGTAAACTGGGACAAAGTGTAAAAAAAATTTCCATTTTGTATATTATATAATCTGAAAGAAAAAATAAAAAAAATTAATAAACAAAAAAGTTATTAAACTTTTACACCCCTTGGTTTCTTTTGGCCCACCCTGTACTTCAGCCAACAATATCTGTGGACAACATGATATTGTCTGTTTTTGAACCTCGCCCCCTTTAGTGGGCGTTGACGTACGATATTATATAAAGCAACTCTGCGCCACGAAGTTAAACATTTTAAATTTGCTTACTAAATATTTTGGGGGTATTTAAGATTGGACCCGGTCGAATATAACGTTTTTACTTGTTTTAAATAGAATTGCTTAATATGAAACTGTGAAAGAATTTATTAGAAAAGAAACTTGTCAGATATATTTTAGTACCGGTTCACACACTTAAACTTTTGCCAACGAAGTACCAGCAGCTCTGTACCGCAAGACTGCAACGTATTGCAATAGAATGAATTTGTCCACTATCTCCTTCTTTCTCTCCGAAAAAGCAAAATTGGGGCAGAAAATGTTGAAGTGTGTGTGCTGGTCTTGATATTTTCGAAACAAATAAATAAGTATTGAAAATAAGAGAGATGAGAAGAGATGCTTCCAGGGTTGGAATAAAAAGCACTTTTACTTCATTTTTTCATATTTTGTTAACTTCGCTTGAAAATTACTAAATAAGCGCTAATTTGCAATTAATCTGGAATTGAACTGCAAAAGAAAAATTTACCTCCGTGCACTCAATATATATATTTTTTGGAAACTGCTATCCGCACACACAGATGCATTAGCACACAAACACTTACACACATACACATGATTATTTATTTATCTTTGCAAGCGACCGCACATTCTTGGGATTTATTTGCTGTTCTTGAAGTTTTGTCTATTATTTCAGCTTTTTTTTTTCTTTAAATAAAATTTTTATCTGAATTTTGCAGTTTGAGGTGTCTGTAACACCTAAAAATTAAATTTAAATTCTCTATCTTGTCGCTTTTCCGTGTTTTGGCTTCGTTGCGTGCAAAATTTCTTTGATATGATGAGACATTCTTTCTTTAATTTACTTAATTTGTTTTATCTTTTTTATTTTTGTTTTTTGAAATGTTTGTTGTTTGTTTGCTTTTGTTAGTTTCCACTTTGTTCTTTTGAAATTTACATCTCCAGACGCTGGGAGTTTGTTATTTTTATTGCTTTTTGTATGCTGGCTGGCTGACTGGCGTAATTTATTTGTCTCTTTTATGTTTTTTTTGTGAATTTAAAAGGGATTTGATTTAAATGAAATATTTTCGAAAATATATGTTTTTGATGTTTTCTTTTTCAAGTTTGTTTATTTTATTTCAATTTCAATATGTCTGTATTTTGTATGAATAATTTGTTGTTCTTGCCAGTGATATGAAGGAATGACAAAGCCATGGATCTTCGGCGATAAAAATATGCTTTGAAAAATATGTTTGCATGGAATTAAATAAACAGCAAGCAGCAGCAAAGAAGTACAGTAATGGATTTGTAGCATTTCGCATTTAAATGTGAAGCATTTCCAGCCCTGCGACTAATTATTAAATGGATTTTGCTATAAACACAACTGGGGCGAACGACGAATTTTTTGTGTTTGATATATTAAATTGTGTGTGAGACAAAAAAAAATAAATTTTGAGAACTAATATTATCTATTTGTTTCTCTTTATACCCTCCAAAAAAGAATTTGTAGGGTATATTCACTTTGTCATTCCGTGTGTAACGCATCGATATATCCATCTCAGACCCCATAAAGTATATATATTCTTGATCAGTGATGAAATCTAAGACGAACTGAGCATGTTCATCCGTCCGTCCGTCCGTCTGTGGAAATCACGATTCAGTCCAAACGAAAAGAGCTAGACTCTTGAAATTTGGCATAAATATATTTTAAAGCTTAGAGCAGGTTAAGTTCGAAGATGGGCTAAATCGGGCAAGAGGGAAAAAAGTTCCCCTAAGAAGAACTAAACCAACTCAGAAAAAACAACATAATTTTTAAAGTTTTTTGGTTATTTTGTTAAGCAAATGATATATTTTTATGTCAAATACGGTCCAACGCCTTAAACTTGGAGCCATTAAATAAAATAAAAATATTTTTTGACCCCGCCCACTTCAGTGGGCGTTGTTATAGGCAAAAATAGCATAAAAATTTAACAAATTGTTTTACTTAAGCCTACATTCCTTAAAAATAACACTTTTAAGCTTTAATGACGAAGCTGAGACGAAACCTGGTACTACTCTGCCCAGGGGGTAGGGCAGAGTAGTACCAGTAGGGCCCCCTAAATGACCCTACCAAAAAAAAAAAATTTTTTTTTAATTTTGTATATAATCATCCCAAGCATTTATCTTTAGAGTTTTATGACTGCCGATTTCTGCCCTACCCCCCCCCTCTTCCTTTGCTCCCTAAATGACCCTACCAAAAAAAAAAAAAATTATTAAAAATAATTAATAAAAATTATTTAATTTTGTGTATAATCATCCCAAGCATTTATTTTTAGAGTTTTATGTCTACCTGTTTCTGCCCTACCCCCTCTCCCCCTTTGCCCTCTAAATGACCCTATAAAAAAAGAGAAATTTTAATTTTGTATATAATTATCCCAAGCATTTATTTTTAGAGTTTTATGACAAAGGTGAAATGTTTCCCCCACAGCCCTTGCCAGAGCGAGCCCGCCAAAATACAGTTTTTATACCCTCCAAAGAGAATTGGACCCTATAAAGTAAATATGTATGTATATTCTTGATTAGTGATGAAGTTTAAGACGGTCTAGCAATGGGCATACGTTCGTCTGTGGAAAACATGATATTGTCTGTTTTTGAACCTCGCCCCCTTTAGTGGGCGTAGACGTACGATATTATATAAAAGAACTCTGTCCCAACAAGTTAAACATTTTAAGTTCAGTTACTATATATTTGGGGTGTATTTAAGATTCGACCCGGTCGAATATAACGTTTTTACTTGTTTTATATGTATTTTGCTAATAACAATGATTTATGCAATTCAATGGCCATAAGGTAAAGCAATTTACTTTTCTCGTCCATTATTATTATCACAAATTCTTGAAAAATAATTTAAAATATGTAATATCCAAATATCTAAAATATCAAGAAAACAAAGCAAAACATAAAGAATCGCTGCAGTACTACCATTTGGCAACTTTGATTTTCCGGACAAATTTATCGAAATGAGTGAATCGTGCTACAGAAAACTTTCAGTAAAATAAATTTTGTCCGGACAAAACTTTTGTTCGGAAAACATGGGTGAATCCGCCTTAACTGCAGTGTTATCGATGATGAAACTGTAGCGGCTTTCGAAAACAGCTGTTCTGCTCTGCTGTAAAAGTTGGATAATTGAATTGCTGTTGGCATTCCCTGGTGCCTTGAAATATTTACCGTGGCTTTCAGAATTTAAAAACGAATCTTAAGTTGGATTCGTTTTTGAATTTAAAATAGCTAAAAATATTTCATTGTGAACTTATGCTGCTCTTGCCCTTAAGGAAACAAACACCTTTCATAATAAAAATGAAACGTTGCATTGCTTCAAGAATAGTGGCAAATGATATTTAAATAGATACAAAAACCAACAAAAGCAAATGTAATTTAAAAAGTTAATTGATACGAGTTCTTTTCATCAGAAGTTATTAAAGCTAAACATTAATTTTATGTGGCTAAGAAATATGACACTAATTGTGGCCTTCGCTCATTTGTTTTTCCAGCACGACAAACACATTTTTCCAACGGACAGTTGCTGGTTTTGCGTGGCCTGGCCGTTTGATACGACGAGTAGTTGGATTATTGCTGAATAAATAAAATGAATTATTAAAAAAAACATCAATAAGTTATTTGTAAATGAAACGGAAAAATGCTAAAAATACATGGGGGGTGGGAGAAAATGAAAGCAACTGACGATATCAAATGGCATGATGTCATTGCCATGACACTGATTGACTAGCGAGCGGGCTGTTCGAGAGGTGATTATCGAAAGCAGTAAAACAGCAATTTGCAACGTCATGGAAGTTTTTTTCTTCTCTTTTCAAAACAGATAACACGGCATGTGTGCAAATGTATGTGTGTTATATAAATACTCGCACAAGTTTTCAATATTTCCATTTATTTTCTTTTTTTTTTGCTTTTATACGACATGTAGAACGCTTTAATTCTTTGATTTATGAATGAGGACTCATGAAAGCAAATGTTTACCTTCGGGTTAATTGATTTTTTATTTATGATTTGAAACACACAAATTCCTGCAAAAACCCATAAATAAAATATTTTTTTTTTTTTTTGTTACGTAAATCACAAAATGTTTTGTAGTTTCAATTAGAAATAAATTAAAGGCATTTAAAACTAAATTTCTGTTTATCGTCCATTAATTTCTTGCCCCACTCTATGATTTGGCCGCAACTGAAAGTTTGCTTAATTTGCTCACTACTCGTAAGCTTATGAATAAATGTTGGTCCAGTTGTCCGTCCAGTTTGCCTTGAAGACTTAAACAATAATTATGCGAAAGTACGTGTTATTACGTGCAGCATGAGTGCAAATGAGTTTCCCGCAAATGACCTAAAAGATTCAAGTGGACATCTGTTATGAAGGCAGATATTAATATTGGCGAAGCAAAGGATTGCTGGGCAGCAGCTCCCAGCATTTAAATTTATTGCTTGCGTTTATGTTTAAGGCTACAGCATTTGTTTGCGAAATTATATAGAAATTTTGAATCTGTATAGTTGCCGCTTTATAGTATTTCTGTGAGCTACCCGCTCTTCACATACGGCGCATCCTTTTGTGGTTGAGTTGTCAGTGAACCGCATCTCGCATTACAGAGAAAATTCGTTCTTTGGCCGAACGGTTCGTATGTGGAACAAACTTCCAGCAGAGGTCTTTCCTGTCAGTTTTAACTTGGGGAAGTTCAAATCGAACGCCCGCCCACAAACACTACTCCCTCTATCCTCCTTCCCATAACCAACTTTCCTAGTTCTGGCACAATGCATCGCATATGTAGGGGGTCATCCCCTGAGTGCTGGCCCAAAAAAAAAAAATAAAAATGAATTACTTAGAATTGGTTTGAAGATGGATGGCCATCTCCACCAGGAGAACACTGAAGTTGACACATAAACAAACCTACTTTGTTTACAAAAACGAGATGATGAAAAATCATTCTTAAAGCAAAAATTAAAAACGCCTTCGCACTGTGGCGCCAAATTACAGATAAAAACAAATAAAAGTGCTATATTCGGTTGTGCCGAATCTTATATACCCTTCGCTATTCCAACTCTCGCACCATATTTTTGATCTTTCTGAATTTCAAACATTTCCCTTTAGGAAATAAAATAATCGGTTTATAAAAACACTAATTATAAATTAACTATTTTGGAACTGACTACAAATTCGTTTAAATCTAATGCAGATATCAGCCAAACAAAAAAACCTAAATATTTTGAATTTAACTTTTATTTTAAGTCATGAAATGTGCTTGAATTTTTATTTAAAATTAGTATCAACGTAGTAAAAAGATATATATTTTATTATTTTTTAATAAAAAATTGATTGAAACTTAATTATTTATAAATGAATTAATAAAAAAGTGTTTTATATACTTTAAATTAAACTGACTACAAATTGGTTGAAAAATAAGTAATTAGTAAACAATTAAAAAGTCATGCGGAGATGGCCAATTGACTATCGCCTATGACATGCATATGTTAATATAATGAGTCGACGACAAGGAAAAAAGTCACTTTATGCACTAGTTGTGCTTATTTAAAAACCAGTTTTAAGTTACTTAAAAATGTGTTTGACTTCCTATAGGATTATTTATTTCTTTCTAAAACAAAAAAATAGTTTTATTAGTCTGTGTTCATACGAGTCATGTTTTACTGACATGGATGCGACTTTGTAGGCGAGAGGGGAGAAGGGAAAAGTAACGAGTACTCATGCGCATGTACTGTCAGTACGTTTTGCTTTCTCATTCGTACAGCACACAACCATATGAACATGAATACAACTATAAGTACATGTCGTCAACAAGACATGAATTGTCAAAAAGACATGACTCGTATGAACACAGACTTAAAAAATAAAATTTTCCGATTTTTTTAATCACTTTAAATCTATTCCAAAAAAAAAATTTATTAATTAATTTTCCGTGTGGTTACTCTGTAATACGAGGCGAAAGGAATTGCTTTCGCATTTCAATAGCATACAAATGCGTTCAGTTTTTCATTCGCATCGCATTACAGAGTAAACCCCCAGCTCTGCACCGGTATTTTTGGGTTTTCTCATTTATAACACCAAACGAGTTAATTTAAAAGCATTATATATATTTGATTTCTAAACAAAAATAAAAAAAACATTAATTTAGTTTATTACTTTTATGTAAAAAAAATGCAATTGTCCAACCCTGAAATCATCTTTTTGATTTCATTTGATTTTTAATACCAATTTAATTCTTGCTCTCAAGTATAAAATGGGTTTAATTAACAAAAAACCAAAATTATTTTTATCTCGCTACTTTTATATACCAAAAATAAGTTTAATTGCCCAGCTCTGGACCCCATTTTTTAGATTTTGTTTATTTTTAATAGAAATACATTAAAAACTATAACAAAAAAATATTTATATTCAGCCTGAATCTTCATAGTTTCTTTACAAAACTCTTTCCACAATTAGTCAGTTTTTGCACTGTGGGGTAGAAGTGCAAAAAAGTGGAAGTTAATTTGCACTTTAATTATTTTTAAAAATTCTCTTATCCTCTTTAAACTTTTACTGATTAAAGAATTTTCTGATAAATATTTCTGTAACACACACTAATTTGTTATAACACTATTAAGGGGCAAATTTTGCAGTTTCATGGAAAAGGTCAATAGAACATCCATACAGCAAAGAGTTAGAAGTGTAAAATAGCCTTCGAAAATGTTGTTTCAAAGTCTTACAAAAAAGTAATGTGGTTATCGTATACCAAAAACTAAGGATTACAAAATTTATTCTATCCATTCGCTAAGACAATGCGAAAAGAGGAGAAAATCTAACTCGCTCCAAAAAAAGTTCCACACAAAAACATTTTTATAGATGTTTTTAATTGCTTTTTTTTTACCAACATCAGTCGTTAGAATCTTAACGTTTTTATCAAAGCTAAAAAACTAAGGCCTTAAGTGTGTAAATCACGGCGTGCCAGTGTTAACAAATTTGTAGGAAATGTTTACATATTTTTTAGTTTTTTATACAAAAACATAGAAAAATATTTAACAATTTTATGGTAGGAACACAACTGGGACGAACGACGAATTCCGTTCAGTACGACGAATTCGTTGGTAAAAATTCGCTCTATAAATTCGTCCTATGAAACACAATAACGACGAATAAATTGAAATAATGAACAAAAAAATTTTTAATTTTGCTAAAAATCTTTGTAATCCTCTGATGCCAGATTCTTTAGACATTCAATAATTACCCCGGTGGTGTCCATTTTTTTCCAGAACAAATTCTTTTTTGTAATTATTTTCTGAACATTTTTTCTGTAAATAAATAATTCTTTTCATTTAACAGCTGATGGGGTGACCATATGAAAAAGTAGGAAATAGGAAGAAATACTATATTATAAAAAGTGTTCAAAATTAATAAAAAGTCGTCCGAATGATAAATTTTTGTGAATTAGTGAATGCATTTTTAGTATGCACAGAAAATGTTCGTGCCACATGCAACAATACAGTAGCAAACTATGTTTTTCCATAAAAAAAAACCAATTTGAGTATATGAAACCTGGTCACCTGGTACTGTTTTGTTAGACGTTCGCTGACGAAACAATTAGAAATAAATCTATTTCAACTTTCGCTGACGAATTTTCCAACACCACGATTGTATGCATTTTCATATACATAAAATAAAACACGTTGGTTTTATTTTCGGCGACGAATATTCGCGACCAAAAATTCGTCGTTCGTCGCAGTTGTGTTCCTAGCATTATGAGGAATTTAATGTTCAAATATTTGAGATTTTGCTTCTGTTTTCTACATAAATTTTGCTTTTGTGTCGTGATCATAACACTTATTTCTGTTACATCGTTCATGGAAATCATGAGATTTTACATTGAGGTAATTTTACTAAAATATTCGTAAAAAATAATGTAGACCTGCGAGAGTCGTCAAAATAAATTTTGCACGAAAATTAGGTTTTAAAACACACTTTAAGTACACAATAAATTTTATGCATATGGCATTTAGTGTCTGGCTGAAGGGTAAAACAAGACTTTGAAATGCATCTACCAAAAAAAAAACAGTTTGCTAACATTTTATCAAATTTATAAATCATTTCACTCAATATCTCTGAACAGTTACTTAATGTTACAGGTACAGATGTATGGGTTTATGAAAAAGGCAAAAGGTCAAACGCATATATTTATATCAAAAATAACATGTTGTTGTTGTTTTTTTTACATTCGTGCAAAACAACATTGAAATTTTGTAATGGTGTTGTAGTCCACAATAAATAATAATGAAAACGATGAATAATGAAACAAAAATCTGTACGAACCCCGTGCAATAAATATTCTATGAAAAACAATTCAGGCAAAATAAATGAAAATAAGGAATTCAATCTGCTCTCATGCAAAAATTGGCAAACATTTTTGTGACATAAAATATCGAAATATAAAATGCAACGACTAATAAAATATATTTACATCCGAGATATGCCAGCTTGTTACATTTGAGCAATAAATTTTACAGGTAAAATGTGCGCAAGAGAACAGAAAATCATACACACTTCAGTTGTCAAGTTATTCGAGTTTGAAATTATTCGCAAAAAGTCTATATCTAGCCATACTTGATCCATAACAAATAAAACTGTTTCAATATTGCAAAGAATAAACATCTTTCGATATATTTTCCGCGCTCATTTTAAAATGTGATTCAACCATTCAATTTATTTTTCTGTTTAATATTTGAAATATATTTGCCCACTCTATGTGAAACATGTGCTATATTCAGCTGTTCCGAATCTTATACACCCTTCACCGACGTACGTCCGGAGTATAATCATACATTAAATTCAACCCTGGCGCAATCTTCTTAATCTTTCTAATTTTCAATACTAAATTATTTCTTTCAAAAATATAAGATATTTTTGATTACCAAAGAAAAATATTCTATTTTAATATTCCAAAAAAAAAATAATAATAATAATTTTCCAGCTCTGCCGCTGCCTTTTGGCCTTTTCTGATTTTTAATACCCGAGAATTTTTACAAAAATATCATATATGTTTTATTTATAAAGAAAAAGAATACAATGTTTACTTTTATGTACCAAAAATAAAGAAAAGGTTCCAATTGTCCAACTCTGGAATTGTCTTTTTGCTTTTGTTTGATTTTTAATACCAATTTAATTCTCTCCGAAGTATAAAATAGGCCGAAATTACCGTATTCGATATCGATCGAAATTTCAATACAATTTAAATAGAATAGATTTAATTAACAAACAAACAAAAAATTGAATAAAACTAAACAAATAAATAAATAAATGCTTCTAATTTTTTGGCATTTAATTTTTATACCCTCCAAAAAAGGATATATTCACTTTGTCATTCCGTGAGTAACGCAGCGAAATATCGCTCTAAGACCCCATAAAGTATAAATATATATATATATATATATATATATATAGTATATAGGGGATGACCTCTATATACGCAATGCATTGCGCCGGAACTGAAAACGAGGGGATAGTATTGAGTGGACAGATTAGGAAGGATGAGAAGATCAGGGATGAAGTCTAAGACAATCTAGCCAAGTCTGTCCGTCCGTTTCTGGAAATCACGATTCAGTCCAAACGAAAAGAGCCGGACCCTTGAAATTTGCTATAAATATATTTTGAAGGATAGCACAGGTCAAGTTCGTAAATGGGCTGAATCGGACCGGAGGAAGAAATAGATCCCCTAAGAAAAACTAAACCAACTTCTCGAAAACAAAATGATTTTTAAAGTTTTTATTTATTTGGTAATTTTGTTAAGCAAATGATATATTTTTATGTCAAAGAAAGTCCAAAACGTTGAAGTTGCAGACAAAAAATCAGAAAAATCCATTTTTGGACCCCGCCCCCTTTAAAGGGCGTTGAAGTGTGAAGTGAAGTGTGTACATGGAAAAATAGTGTAAATATTTAACAAATTCCTAAATACATTCCTAAAAAATTAAATTTTAAGCTGAAATGTGCTCTGGTCTATTCTCCCCCGCCCTTGCCCACTAAATGACCCTACCAAAAAAATGTTTTTTTCACTTAATAACCGTAAAAATTGACCTTTTAGTGTTTTATGGCAAAAGTGAGATGTCTCCCCCTCGTCCTCGTACGTAGTGCCCCCTACAAAATAGAGTTTTTATTTACCAAACGTTTGAAGGGTATTTAAGATTCGACACGGTCGAATATAACATATTGAATTGTTTAATTTAAGTAATAAGGCCACTTTTTTTTTAATTAATAACTTTAAAAAATTGTTAATTTTGATATATAAAAAATTAAAGTTTTTAAAGTTATTTGTTTTATAATAAAGGCCTCAGGCTCAATATTATTATGTAAAATAAATAAATAAATAAAAAATTGTTTTTTCATATCAAATAAAATAATTAATTTCCTGAAGAAGTCACACAAAAGAAGTGACGAAATATTGAAATTAAGAATAAAATTAAAATAAAGAGACCTTAACCGTCTAACCTGCAAACTTTTCAAAGTTTTAAAAAAATAGTTGGCTGATTTTTTTAAAAATAATTATGACCTAATAAACTTAAAAAAACATCAGAAAGTCATTATCGAATTTAGTTCAAGAATTAGGTGAGAAAAGGTGAAGAGTGCCTAAGGGCACTGTTAGCGGTTCCGGTGTAGGATAAACAAATATTATTTATGATAAGATTTTATTAAAAATTGGATGAATGTTATAAAAAATATGAATATATGGTTTACTTTCTACGATGATATTCGTAAAAGTAATTTTTAGCATTTGAGCAGCACAAATGAAGGTCGCACTTTGAACAAACACACTGTGCTTGTGATTTTTTTAGATATGTAACTAAATGCTCCGTTAAAATTAAATCAAAATATGGTAATTGGTTTCTGAGTAAATTCAATTTTTGTTATAAGTTCCTTGAGGCACTCTTGCGGGTTAGCGGGTTAAGCTTAAAAATATCAGAATATAATAATAAATTAATAAATAAATAAAATTTATTAGCAATTTATTTTTACAGTGCGAATAGCAGAAACATTTAAAAGAAAATTCGCCTTATTCTTTGAACAAACCTCGTATATACAAACAAAAATATCTTTTAAATTCATATATCAAGTGGTCGATTTTTGTGCCAAGAGAAGCAGTTCGCATAAAATATATATTTAATTGAAAAACTTAGTTCCTTCAAAAACAAAATGTTTTTAAATTATTCGAATACCAGGGGCCTTATTCGAATGACAGCTCTAAGCACAAACACATAAGGTCATAATAATAAAAATAAAAAACACTATGAAAACTTTTTACGCCAACATCACGCAAGGAGGTGGTGAGATGGCGAGGTGCCGGAAAATGGGACAAGATTAAAAGTTACACGAAAACAAAAAAAGCACCCGCATTTATGCAAACATTTATTATCCAGCCATAAAGAAATATGATTCTGCTTTAAATAAGATTATCAACTAAAATATTTTATGCCCCACATTTCCTGCACAGGGATAAGATTACATACATCGATGTGTGTGTGTGTATGCATGCGAGCACACATACATACATATATGATGCAGATGTACAAGCATATGTATCTGCGAATATCCCTGGGACATTTGGCCCCCGTATGCCTCAATGTGTGAAACATTCGTCTGGATAAAGGAAAACTCTGCTGGATAGAGGAAGTCATTAGTCAATGATGCTTACTGGAGTTTGGAAGGAGTTGAAATATCTTCGCTAAACAGGAAACTCATAATAATAAACATGATTTCGGTTGAGAAGAATCTCAAAGAATGCCTAAGGCTGTGTTCAACATTTATCCCAACTCGCATCTTCCACATGTTCTACTTTGTGTGTATATGTGTGTGTGTGTGTGTATACGTGAATGGCAGGGTGTGACTTAATAAAATACACAATTTTTGTTTTACGTGTTGCAGAAGCTTTTTGCCAGAACATCCTTTTTTTTTTGTTTTTGTTTCTACATTCTTAATACACAAAGATGACAAGTGAAGAAATATATATTTAATAGCTGGCATTAACATATTTATATTTTCCCCATAATATATGGGCTGTTCCATATGGAATGAAAAATTACCTTGCAATTTTTAATCTACTCTGTAAAGTTCGCATAATAATACGCACTAATTTTGTGCAACAATCAAATATTTCTCTGATTTTGTCTTTAAGCTGCTGGTAAGATTACTAGTATAGCAAGCACTAGTTCAAAAGGTGATTGAACATATACAGAAAAGTACTAGTACTTCAACTAGTTCATTTGTAGATTGATTTGACTTGTAGAATTTCATATTACTTTTTGATCATGTTTTAAAGCGAATTGCTAAATCGCATTTTCATTTATTTTATTTTTAATTGTTACAATTTTTAAACAAATTCAAATTGGAAACAAAGAATAGTATTAGAAGACTTTGCCACCTGCATATCAGTTTATTTATTCGATAATTTATGTAAGAAAGCCGCAGTTTTCTTGTGTGTTAAAAAAGTGACATTTTAAAAAATAAATAAAATTAAAAGCTAATTTTAAAATCTTTTAAACCTTTTTTTTATATTTATGTTCATATGTAAAATCAGCGATCTTTTTTAAAATAATAAGAAGTGATATATGTATTGTATGTTCATTAGGGTTTGGTATATGGTGGAGTACCAAACGTAACTCAAGTTGTATAAGGTGCTAGTGGATTGAGTGTGCCCTGAAGGAACTTTCCGTATCCTCTTATAAACTAAGAATTGATGAACCAGAAATTGCTTGTGAAAACAAAGACTTAACAAATTTCAATGGGCTTAAAAAACTAATAAATTTAGGGATTTTTTTATATATAAACCAGTTCTTAATGCAGAACTGACTGTACTAGTATCCGACTGGAAAAAATTATACTAGTAGTCATCTAGTATCCCCCTAGTTTCCATCTAGTACCAATGGTACTAGTAATTTTCCAAACACACTGTGTACTAGTATCCGATTAGAAGAAATTATACTAGTACTCATCTAGTACTAATTACTAGTATCCCCCTAGTTTCCATCTAGTAACAATGGTACTAGTAATTTTCCAAACACACTGTGTACTAGTATCCGATTAGAAGAAATTATACTAGTACTCATCTAGTACTAATAGTACTAGTATCCCCCTAGTTTCCATCTAGCACCAATGGTACTAGTAATTTTCCAAACACACTGTGTACTAGTATCCGATTAGAAGAAATTATACTAGTACTCATCTAGTACTAATAGTACTAGTATCCCCCTAGTTTTCATCTAGTACCAATGGTACTAGTAATTTTCCAAACACACTGTGTACTAGTATCCGATTAGAAGAAATTATACTAGTACTCATCTAGTACTAGTATCCCCCTAGTTTCCATCTAGTACCAATGGTACTAGTAATTTTCCAAACACACTGTGTACTAGTATCCGATTAGAAGAAATTATACTAGTACTCATCTAGTACTAATAGTACTAGTATCCCCCTAGTTTCCATCTAGTACCAATGGTACTAGTTAATGTTAATTTGAGCATTAACATGGTATAGGAAAGTTCACAGTTGGGAATTAGTACTGGTGATTTTTGTACTAGTGTAATACTAATTTGATACTAGTTCGATCTCCTGCAGGGTAGGATCAATTACGGCGATTATGTTTCGAAAATCTCACTACTTTCGCATGGCTGTCATATAATCACTTAATCACTTGTTGTAATGGAACCGCCTCCATGTCTAATAATTTCTTTATTGAGAAAATTGCTTTTGTTTATGGTCAAATATAAAATAAAAATGATTTTCTTTAATACGAGTACAACAAATATAATGCGTATGTTTCAATAATAATGTTTTTGTCATTATAATTGAATTGGAAATTCATATCAATTTATTAGTCGTATTCAGTATTCAGTTTTACCAACTATTCTTTCTGTTCTATTATGCGATTCGTCCTTTCTTCTTGGTAATTAATTATGAGGATTTTGGTGGGAGGATTCAATTATATGCTGACTAAAGGAATTACTTTTAGAGCACCCTTAAGCGAAATGAGTGCTATTTAAGAAAATCTCAGGCGTGCATAAAGTGTAATTTGATAATAGAAATATGCTTATATGTTCACACATATGCATATACGAGGTCCGTTTAAAATACAAGGTAAATTTTCACATTTCGTTGGCTGCGTGCTTTCTTTACGCTGGTACACTCATTACCTTCCGAGTTTCCTCTATATATAGCAAATTTAGTTGGCTTGCGTGAGTCATAAAACTGAAAGAAGTGTTTACAAGTTCCTGAAATTGTCATGAAATTTTATGTAAAAAATCAAAGTAAATGCTCAAAAGCAGTTGGGGACGCACTGCATTACTGCGGACCTATAAAAGTGGGGATTGTATTTGGGGGGTACAGCTAAAGAAAGATGTGAAGGTAGAGAATTTTTCTAGCTATTCCAACCTTTAATTTCGTTGCCCAATTTTTGTTACAGGGCGGACGAAGGAGGATGCTGTTCCTCTACTCTTTACTACATGAGAATGCCAATCGCTACTACCTGAGTTCAGTGATCAATGCTGATCGCTCTGATGCTGATCAGAAGATTTTGACACAATATTTTATTAGTGAACGCGAAGTCAAACTCTGGACCCTCCTCCTCAAAATCTCGTGTTTACTACTTCTGCCTCGTTGGTGATGCTACTTTCAGTCAGAAAAAAGTGTTACAAGCTTTCCAAAAAAAAATCAGGAAGACATGAATGACGGCACGCATGCTGGACTGGCCATCACATCACCAACCGATGAAAACGTTGAGAAAATTAAGACAATTTTTATGGAAATCCTTCGAAATACTATTAGAAAAGTTGCTGAACTTGTCGGCATATCGATTGTCTAATTTATTGTAATATTTTCTGAAATTTTGGTCATGAACCCCTCAAAAGAGGTGCCGCCTATAAGTACAGAGGTTGTGGGTTCCATTCCTACCAAAAGCCTTGTGCACTAGACTTGTGTCCAACTAGCTCATTCGCTCAGTTTTGACAAGAACCTTTAATCAAACCTATGTAATTTAAATGGGTTTGATCAGAGGTTCTTGTCAAAACTGAGCGAATGAGCTAGTTGGACACAAGTCTATTGTACACAGTGGCACCTACTAGAACCCAAGTGAACTGGATTTGCTAATTAAAACTGGCAGCCTGTGCAAACAGGGCATGAATCGTGTTGCAACAAAGTTCGTTTCGAAATTACTGAATTTTATTACAAAAAAACCCCCCATTCCCATCGCTCAAAAATTTTTGTTTAACGTCAATGGCCAGATATGGCCCCCGCGAGACTTTCATGTTCCAAAGATTGAAGAGACCCATGAAAGGACAGCATTTTGGGCCGATTGACGAGCTAAAAACCGAATCCTTGAGTGAGCTCAATTACGTAATATAAATAGGATTGGAAAAATTACTGGTTCCAGTGCTTTTTTTGCGAGGGGAAGTACCTGGAAGCAAGTAAGAATTTTATAATCGATCGGGTCGAATCTTAAATACCCTCCAAATATTTAGGATATATATTAAAAATGTTTAACCTGCTGGGCCACAGTTCCTTTAAAACATTTCTGTGCCCAATTCTAAAACTCTATTTTGACAGGGTCACTCCGGGAAGGGCTGAGTGGAGGAGACATATCACCTTTGTCGTAAAAACTTAACTTAAATTTTTGGTCTAATTAAGTGTACACAATTTTTTTATAGGGTCATTTAGCAGGCAAAAGGGAAGGGGGGGGGGGGGGGAAGAGTAGTACTAAACAACATCTCTGTTCTTCCATAAAAGGTGAAAAATTTATTTTTTAAGAAATGTAGACTTAAGGAATATAATTTTTTATATGTTTACACTAATTTTCCATGTTATATGTAACCTCCCACCAGGGAGGGCGGGGTCCAAAAATGGATTTTTCTGATTTTCTGGATGCTAGAGATAAAAATTTATAAATTGCTTAAGAAAATTACAAAAAAAAGCTTTAAAAAGTATATTGTTTAGTTCTTCTTAGGAGGACTTTTTTCCCTCTGGCCCGATTCAGCCCATTTACGAACATGACCTGTGCTATCCTTCAAAATATATTTATACAAAATTTCCAGGGTCTTTTTCTCTTTGTTTGGACTGAACCCTTATTTCCACAGACGGAGGGACGGACAGGGCTAGATCGTCTTAGATTTCATTACTAATCAAGAATATATATAAACTTTGTGGGGTCTTAGAGAGATATTTCGCTGCATTACACACGCAATGAGCACAGAAGCAAAAAGAATTTGAAAGCTTTTTGTAGATGTCTTTTTCTCACAGAAAAATCTAAAATGGAGCAGCAAAAGTTGAACAGGGACTTGTGAAAATTTTCAATTGCACGAGTCTATTCGACTTTACTTTTTATTATATGGAGTGAGCTGAAACTAATAAAACTTTTATTTATTATATTTCATTAAAACGCCAAGTCTGCTGCTGCATTGAAATTGAAGATAAACTGCTTTCGGTTTCACCTTTAATTTTTACAAATTGAATTAAATACTCGCACTTGAAGTTTTCGTTATCAATTTGTTTACAAATCAATTGGGGTTTTTGCTTTTTATTTATTAGAATTGTATACAATTTAGCCATTTATTTGATGTATTTAAGGTGATAATTTTACTTCACACCGATTATATTACACACAAACAGACAGACAGACACACACACACACATACATGAAAATGTTCTTCAGTGCCGAAGAGATTCATATCAAATAAATTACAGGGCAGCGATTTGCTTGTGTTTTTGTCTCCATACGACTAGTGATGGCAAAAAAAAGAATAATCGATTAATGAATCATATGATTAATCGAAACGACAAATAATTAAACGCGATTAATTGGAAACTATTAATCGATATTTTCAGCTAAAATTGAAAATTATCATATATAAAAAAATATTCGCCCTATTATGAATGACGACATCGACGCGCTATCAAGACGACAGCAAAAAATTGTCGCTTATCCACTCTTTCGCGAGAGCAACTGACTACTATTGACGTGTTCTATCGATATTATATGCCCTAGAGAATGATAAGAAATTGTCAAGAGTAATTAATTGTTATCGACAACTTGCAGACAAGTAATAATTGTTTGCTGTCGAGTTGATGTGACGTCGACGTCGCCATTCATAATAGGGGCGATTATTAATTTTTTTTTTTTAGGAGTAGGACCAGCACTCAGGGGATGACCCCTACATATGCAATTCATTATGCCGGAACTGAAAACGAGGGGATAGTATTGAGGGGACAGATTAGGAAAGATTTTTTTTTTGTAGCTATTTCAACCTTTTTACTTCGCCGCCTGATTTCGACCGACGAAGGAGGATGCTGCTGCTACTCTGCTTTTAGTACATGATCGTATCAGTCGCTGACAATTATGTCCAGCAGTGACCAGTGGCTATGCCTTCATCATTGGAACAGGCTGGCAACAACCAACACAACCACGCACTAATGCTGATCAGAAGAATTCAACACAATATTTTCATGACTCAGCGCGGGCTCGAACTCAGGACCCTCCGCTTCATAGTCTCGTGTTCTACTACTTCAGCCAACAGCAATTATTACCTGTTTATTCAATTAAAAGAATTTATTTGTTTAGTACAGAATTTAAAAATAGGAGCTTTGAAAACCGTTTCGCGGTTAATCTGTTCGGTTTTTTCGTTATTATTGCACTCGCTCAGTCGAACAATCGATTAATTCAATTAATCGAAGGAGAATTCACGATACAATTAAATCGTTAATTGAAGGAATATAATCGATTATTACAAATTTTTCGATTAATCGTGCCATCACTACATAAGACTTGCATTTATTCATTACAATCATTTAAAATAAGGAATGCACATGAACAACGATGAGGGACTGCTGCCCTTATCAACAAGAATGTTGCTATCATCTTCCGTGTAGACCGGAATTAATTAACATTGACTGTCCAATTGTTCGTTAGAATATTGCGCCACATTCAGTTACTTCGACACAAAATATGACCAACTTAATTTTAATAAAAAAGTAATTTCAATCAAAACAAGATATCATTTTTGTAAATCAAAACAAAAATTGAGTTTGTCTTTTACAAATTAATAATGACTCTGTTATCATCCACACTAAGAAGAGATTTGGAATGAGGAGTTGACACAAAGAAAATTGCTGAAATTTCTGCTGATTCAGTTAAGCTTCTCTGCAATTTAAGCACACAATTACGGATAAGCAGTAAAATTGTTGTGAATCATCAGGATAACAATGTCGCACATGAACACAAACACAAAACAAAAAAACAGAAACAACAATAAAATTAATTCTCTAATAATTTTCCTGAAAATCTGACAGTAAAAAAAAACAAGGTGCGGTAGGTAAAAGCTCTCTGTGCAATATAAATACGACGCGCCGTATCGCTGATAACAAATCCACAACTTTAAGCTAAAATGAAGCCAGTCATTGAATGACAACAGCAACAACAACAACCAGAAGGACGTGCCATCAAAATGGAAATTTTATCTTCGCGATATTAAATGCAGAGTAGTTTGTTGGCAAATACTATCGTATTTGCTTTAGCAAACAGGCAGTTACTGCTAAAGGCAGGCAGGCAGGCAAAGAGGCAGAAAGACAGTCAGAGGGGCAAACAGCCAGACAAAGTATAACCATCATGAACGTGCTCGTTTTACACCAACGGCAGGCAGCAGGGGATTAGGAAAGCAACAACTGACAATTCAATACAGAATGTAGCAAAACACCCACAAGAGAAGCAAAAAAGAACCTTTTAAAAACAGTCGCGAATTTCCATAAATATTTACAAAATCCTGTGTATGTGTATGTATGTGTGTGCTAGTGTTTGTGTTGCTTTCACATGAGCTCCAGAGCATGACTGAAGCGCAGGGGTTGGGAAGTTACTTTAACGAATTAATGGAATAGTTTCGTCGGCAACATAATAATACAAATTGCAGCAGCATCAGCATCAGCAACAATAAGCAAAAGTAAAATCAGCAGCAGTAGCGGCAGCAGCAGTTGCTGTGGCCGCTACAACAACATCCTACAAACAGCTTCAACAACTTAGCAAATGTTTCCATTTCCACTCAGTCACTGCATTAAAGCATTAACGGAACGGAAGTAGCAGAAAAAATAACACGGCAAAAGGATATAAGCACCGTCGCCTTCTGGAGCGACAGCGATGCAGGATTTTAGCTGAGAAGGATATCGCAGCAGGGAAATTTGTTTCAATTTTAAAAAATTGCAATTAGCGAATTTTTCTAGTCGGAAAACTTCTTATAAATCGGGTTTCGCCAAACTTAACAAAATTCGCCAGGAGCGCAGAACAAAAATTCACAAGCGGTTCATACACACACACACATTCACACATGTAGGAATAGTGACATCCTCTAAGTATAAGTCAGGAAAGTTTTCTAGGTACTCAGAAGAACGTCGAGATCTGGTGGAAACTCGATTCGATTTTTGGAAAACGAGGTGAAACCAATAACTTTATGATTTTTTTTTTTTTGATTTTAAATTTTTGTATTTTAGAATGATTGAGCTCGAGGTCGTTTTTGTAAAAATCGTTATAATTTTTCTATTTTATTCGATATTTCGTCAACAATTTGTTGACATCATCAGGAATAACAATCGAATTTTTGTTATTCCTGATGATGTCAACAAATTGTTGACGAAATATCGAATAAAATAGAAAAATTATAACGATTTTTACAAAAAACGACCTCGAGCTCAATCATTCTAAAATACATATATAAGAAAAGGTCAATAAAAGCAAACAACAATTTTAAATTTTTTTAAGGAGAAGTTAAAAATTGCACTCGTAGTCAGAAACATTTTTACAAGGGGTACAATACCGCCAATAGACGCCCCATAACATCAACAACCGCTAAAAATTTTGAGAATGTGAAGAAAATTGTTGTAGAGAATCGTTCAATACAAATAAATGAAGGTTCTGAGGATGCCAGCACATCGGTGGACTCATGTCTTGCATTTTTTTTTACATTTCAGGCATAAAACGTGCGGCACGGTGGCTCGTGACGAAATTGTTGAATTAAAGGAAGTCCATCCCATGACAATCGCTTAGATATTGTTTTATAATTTCAATGGATGGATTTGGCTCCTGCGATATTTTCCTGCTGCCCAGATTGAAGAGACTCATGAAAGGACGGCATTAAGGCGCGATTGAGGGTAAAAAAAACGAATCACTGATTGAGCACAAGGACATACCAAAAAGTGCATGTAAGAAAATCTCTGGCACAAAAGTATTATATTTGAAGGGGGCCTGTTTTGAAGGGGCGCAAAATAGAAATTAATGAATTAAAAAAATATTTTTTAGTAGATATTAAAGAAATAAAATGGTGATTACAATTTCCAATATTTCATTGTCGCTTTGTATTTTCCAGAGCCATCGGCTGCTGCTATTAAATTAAAATTTTGTATAAAAATTCCTTTCCCTTCCGTGTACTGAAATGTAATTTTTCCTTGGAAGAACTTTGAAAATAAACAATTTCATTCGTATTCAATACTTTGCTGTGGCATACCTTCCCTTTTAGCAAAAAGCTTTCAACACTCATTAAGATAAAATGCTGATGAGTATAAACTAGAATTTCTGTTTAAGCAGATTTTTTTTTGTTTCTTGCCAAGAGGAGCTATTGTGTTGTTGGAATTTGATGCTGGATTGGTTGCCTCATCGCGGTTGCATCAGTTAAAGTGGTTGCAAGATGAGTTGGCAGCTTAAAATAGATTTGTTTACACGGTTTCACGTTATGAAAGTGTTAAATGTGCTCCCAACCAGCAGCACTCGCATCCATCCTCTTGATACTACAAGTAGTGAGTGATAGTTAAGGGACCGCAAGTATTCATTTATGTGTGCCTGTGCCTGTGTGTGTGTGTGTTTGTGTGTGAGTGTGTCATTGGAGTATTTGCCACAGTTGTTATGAAAAATTTACGTTAGTAATCGGAACCGAGACGAAAGGTGTTGCCTTGCAAGAGTTCACAAGATATTGACGTGTACAGAAAGAAAATGGCAGGCAGGCAGGCAGGCAGCAATTAATTTTTATCATGATGAAAAATTGAAAACTTAATTACCCTGAATATCGGTGTGTAGAAACACTGCAGCGCAATCTTAAGTAAAATTGATGACCATAAAGCCCAGGAATTTCCCACTCAAAAATATTTGTACGAGTGCCAGTGTGCAGAAGGATGTTTGAAATGAAATTGATAAGTCATATTTGGGTAAAACGTTTTATGCCGGACATGTTAAGGAAACCGTTAATGACAATCATAACACACGTATGCACACACACACACACACACACTCACATTCTTGGTGGTTAAAGAAACATGTTTGTGGTGTTGAGGTATATAATTTTTGTTGGCATGTCCATGTGCATTTGTATGTGTACACGTACAATCATGGGGTCAGATTGCTTAAACACAATCTTGATAAAGACTGAACCAGCCATGGATGACCGTGATATTTAAATCAATTTCTGCTTTTGCATTAAAATTAGCAGTGAAGTCAAGTTCGTGGGCAAAAAAATCCATGAGCTGTTTAGGGTGCGGCAGTCTTGTTTTAAATAATTGTACGGTAGAAATTACACGTCAGGAATAAAATATTCGCTACAAAAATGGTCTTGAATCATAGCATTTTCAAGGCGGTATTCAGTGTTCGGTGCAAACGGTCTTGCATAAATGCAAATGCTAAATATTTTGCACTCAACACAAACAAAATACATTGAAAATTCTCTCAAATACTCTCCCAATTTGTTTTGCACCGAACACCGCCAAGGTATTTTGTTGGCGTAGAGCACAATTATTTTGCAAATGCAACGATGCAAGACCATTTGCACAAGATTGTGAATAGGACTATTATCATGAGAATATTTTGCAATGATTTATTTGACGTAAAGATTTTGTGTTTGTTGTAAAATATTCAAAAATCAGGTTTGTAAACAATGAAGAGCACATTCTTAGCTATAAACTTGCATTTGCAAACCCAATGTGCATTGAAATTTTAAATTTTTTTCTTATACGAGGTATGTTCAAATATAAGGTGAATGTTAATATTTCTCGAAAAATGTTTATTTGCTTATCAATTTAACGGTGTTCGTCACTTTGTCAAGATTTTCATAGGTTGTTGATGTGCTGAGACGTCTTGGACGTCAGCATTCACATCAACTCGATCCTTTCTGAAAAGATGGTAGCAATCTCAAAAAAATGTTTGACTAAGGGGATACAGTCGAATCCGCTTTAGCGCAACATGGTTTACTCAAAAAATCGGATTACTGAAAGCGATACAAATCCCCGCACTGATTTGAAACGCAGCTAGTCTTATTCACTTCGCTTTAGCGAAACATCGCTTTATTGAAAATATCGTATTACTGAAAACCAAAAGCAAGCCCACAACTACGTTTTATATGAAACTTACTTCGCTTTAGTGAAAATATAAACAATGACAAATTTATTTATTAGAAATCAATTGCATAACTTAAGGCTGAAAAAACTGTGCATGTTTTGTCCGTTGAAAAATTAAATGGCAAAATGTATTTGTCCTTTTCGCTCTTCCGTACTTTATTGTATTTTTCTATTATATTGCCAATGCAAGTGGCTAGACATTTTCGAGGAATTCGTGAAAAATTTCATCAAGAAAATGAATAATTCTATGAATAATTTTTTTTTATATAAAATTTTTAAATTGTTAATTTTTTCAACGGGCTTAAGTTCGAATCTGCATGACTGCAAATTATTAATAAAATTTTTACGTTAAACTGACGTAAAAAATATACAGATTTGATATAAAAAATATTGTTTTACTGATTTGAAGCAGTACGCTTAACTGTAACAAATTTCAGTAATCCGAACTACGTTTTAGAGAAAAAATCGGATAACTGAAAAACAATTGGGTTTTGGTTATTTCCAATAAAGCGGAGTCGACTGTACTCACCGTATGCCAATATCAACATTTCAAGTACTTCTGAGAGTATTTAATCTCATCTTTTTGCAAGTTTGTTCATCCATTTTCAACAAACTTCGTATGTGTTATCGTTTGCGTTAAGTCATTTGGAAGTGCTGAGTCAGCACTTGCATTACACAGTGCAGCACTAATATCTTGAACCAATTGAGACCCCCAAAATCTGAAAGCTTATGATGGTAGAAGAAAAACCCTAGCAGGGTTTTGAATTATTAGCTAAGGTTTTTTTTAAATCCATTTTTGAATTTTCCGACTAGGAGGTGGATTTTACTACAATTTTCTTATGTCTATATCTCGCGAACTATTCGAAATATTGCTTTTCTCTCTTCAGCAAATTTTCACCTTTTAACTAGATCTAAAAATTTTGCCTTGAGATAAAATAAAAAAAAAAACAAGAACAACATCTTGTTTAAAACAGCAAAACTGAAATTTCGTCATAGGTTTTTATTGCTGATGATGTAAGATACTCGAATAAGGACACTTTACATATTTTAAAATAAATATTTAGAAAAATTTATGAGTTTGAACATAAGGAATGAAAAATAAGGATACGACAAACCTTTTTAAATAAGCTTTCAGATTTTGGGGGTCTCAATTGGTTCAAGATTTTGAAGTTGAAAAATGTGCTACTGTGTTATGCGGTCATTATATATTTTTATCTTATAGTTTTATTGATATAATGTAGCTTTGATCGCTGTATTTTCCACTAACACTACAAATATGAATGCAAGAAACACTTTGCGAGTCTTAAACTAATACCAGACTTAATTCAATATATGAAAAAGTGTTGATGGTCTCACCTAAATATTTTTATAAGTATAAAATCGTCAAACTTACCTGGAAAGAAATAAAAGATGTAGATTAAAAATTAATATAATTTTGTTTTTATATAAATTATAATTATTATTATAATTATTATTATAATTATTATTGGTGAAAGACTTCACAAAGTGTCTATGTACAGATGCCGACGGGGTGACTTATTAACAAAACATTAACAAAAACACAACTATGAAAAATTTATATTGTTACCTATTTTATAAAGGCTGTTTTTATAAGAGCTTGCTGATTTGAAATTTAAATAAAACACATGCCAAATTATGAAATGGCCAAAAAAAAATTTTTTTTATTTGGTAGATAATTTCTTGTCATTTAACATTTAAATAAAATTTCGGGCATATGGCCACCTGGACTATTTTGCACAAAGGTCATGCTGGAGGTCCAATTTTCGACCACCTTTTCAAGCATTTGAGGGCGTATTTCAGCAATGACACGTTGAATACTGGTTTCCAAAGCGTCAATCGTTGCTGGTTTATCCACGTAAACGAATGATTTCAGGTATCCCCACAAAAAATAATCGAGTGGCGTCAAATCATACGAGCGCGGAGGCCAATTCGCCGGTCCATTTCTCGAAATAATGTTGTCGTTGAAATGTTCTTTCAATAAGTCCATTGTTTCGGCCGCAGTATGACAAGTGGCACCATCCTGTTGAAACCACACTTCGTTTACATCCATATCTTGAAGTTTTGGCACCAAAAATTCATTGATCATGATTCTGTATCGATTTCCATTCACGGTAACGCGTCGTCCTTCCTCATTTTTAAAGAAATAAGGACCGATGATTCCACCAGCCCATAGACCGCACCAAACAGTCCATTTATCGGGATGCATTGGTAATTCTTGACCGGCGTGTGGATTATCTTTGCTTCAAATACGGCAATTTTGCTTGTTGACACATCCATTCGACCAAAAATGCGCCTCATCACTGACGATAATTTTGCGGTAAAAAAGCGGATAAACATTTTTAATTGAGCACAGTTTTTGAAAATAAATTTCCACGATTTGGAAGCGTTGTTCTGGAGTTAACCTGTTCATGATGATTTGCCAAACAATACTGAGTAGAGACGTCTCTTTAAACTGTCAAAACAGCTGTCAGACAACAGAGTGATTCGTATAAAAATAAAACTTCATAAAAAAACACACTTTATATACATTTTTTTTAAGTTATAGAATAAAATCAAAACATTTCTGAAGTTACAAGTATTGGAAAACTGAAACATGGTCTCATGCCATTGATTTCTTCGACTTCCGGCTGAGCAAGAAATAGAAGCAGATCTATTGCATACTTCGTAGGGTAAAACGAAATTTGCCGAAACCGTCGTTGTGTATATTTATTTTTATATACACAAATATGTCTTATTTTTGGCACCGAATACTCGAGGAGAAGAATTCGCCATTGGCGGCAGTTGTGTTTCCCCCCTTTAAGCACATGATTCACACCTATATTTTACCACATATATAGAAGAGCCAATATGAAAGCAATCCATTGCAATGAAATAACAAATGATAATACTAGATTTGATAGGAGTATATATCTAGATGATAAAAATATTCTTCCCAATATAAATAAAAATAAATTTTGGTGGCTAACGTAATAAATCCCCTCCCCTTTTGACCTTTTACCCATTGACTTATTATTTTATTTTTAATATGACATAAATGTAACTTTTTTTCTAAAAATAATTTTTTCGTTACATAAAATTATATTGATCGCATAATAGCAACAAATTATGTACATATATTAAAATTTTCCAAAAAAAAAAAAAATATAATATCAGAAGTATACTAGAGAGCTCGACTATGGGACTGTGTATAATTATAGCTTATAAATACTATTTGTTTATTTGTAGTTTAAGTAGATGAATTCAAATAAAATAAACGTAAAAAAAAAAATTCACACAGAGAATCGCACAGGACTCATTCAATGATGGTTTGAAAAATTTTTCAAATTTCGAATTTAATATTTTCAGCTTTTTGTTATTGTTACTCGTCAGATCCTAAATAGAACATTTTTTTAGAAATTGCATATTAAGCACAATCGTCTTATTATCATCTTCTTTATTACGTTTTTTTTTTTAACAAAAAAATTTTTTTTTGCACGTGAACTCAGTATTTTCAATACATTCAAATTTGGCACAATTCTTTTTCCATTTGAAGTGTAAATCAAGCAATTCATTTTATTTTTAGAATCAAACGAATGGAAATAATGCCAAATAGAATGGGAATGCCTGCTTAAGCAGCAGGTGGCCGTAAATTTCTTCAAAATTAAAAGCAATAAAAATAGAGAAGAAAACATGTCTCGTCCCCAAATCAGCCAATCGCTTAACATTGAATTGTTTATAGAGGATGTGATAAGAAAAGGTCAGCAAATTTTTGAAGCCGACCTCTTTCCTTTCCCCCCCAACCCCTTTTTTATTTAATCGTTATTGATGCGGGTGAATAAACAAACCAAATTGTTGTATCTGCACGAAAAATCCAAATTTTTTATCCCAAATTGCCATGTGTGCTGTTTTTTCCCATCGAATGGTCACAAATTTACAAGCCTTTTTTACTTTCCTGACACTAAAAAATTTTTTTTTCTTTTTGTTTTTGGCATTTTTTTAGTCTTAGCCCATTTTATTTATGCCCTGATGGGTCAATGGAGCAGGTAAGTGGTCACGTATTTAAAGAAGTATAAAACAAGTAAAAACTTAAACTACTCAAAATGTGTGGCCGTCCAAGAGCTTCCAATATAATGCATTCGTATTAAAGTTAACACAGATCCTTTAAAAACTTAAAATTGTTGGCCAGCAATTTATAAAACGAATGCCACTTCAAATTGTCATAAAATAACAAACAACTTTTATTTAATTCGAAACTTTAAAAATAATTAAAACAAATAAATTCTTCCCATTGCGGCTGTTATTTGGCTTTTAGCTGGTTTGTTTTTAGCTGAGAAGCACTTAATACTTGTGTGCTTTTTTAAAACATTTATGAGCATTAAAATTAAACTCGGTTTTTTTCTTACGATTTTCAAACTCATTTCAGTGTGGAAAAGCCTCTAGAGCAGAGGATTGGAGACTTTTGAGCAGAAGAAGGTACAAACATGTTGTGAACTCCTGTGTGTGAATGACAATTGATGTGAATTAATACAAACAAATAAATCAATCACTAACACTAATTTCAGATGAACATGATTACGTGACAGTTAGACAGTTAGATTGTTTACTGGGTAATTCAATATCAATTATAAGATATTGAATTACCCAGTAAACAATTCGTAGTGGTTGATTTATATTTATAATTTTTTTTCGGAAATTATTATAAAATATTATCGACGAAAAACGATTAAGGAATGAAATCGTCTTTAAAATGACTTGAAATATTATAAGTGCAACATTTTTAAAGCTCTTTGTAACCAATTATTTACTGCCTATTTCTCATTGTCGAATAAATTCTTTCTTTTGTACAAATATGTTTAAAACAAGAACAAATTTTTATAAATTGTATTTGTTTCAAATGTATTTATACGAAAGAAAGAATGCATTCGACAATGAGAAATAGGCAGTTAGAATTTTTGCTAAGAAAATAAAATATATAAGACATAAAATTGTCAAATCTATTAAAAAAACATTTAAAAGCAAGTCAAATGGATAAGTTCAGTATAAAAAATTATTCGAACTTTTTAATTTAATTATCTGGCTGAGAAGTCTTGTTGCGGAACAAGTTCAAATCTAAATATCTAATATTTTTTATTTAAGAATTTGTATCAAATTTAATTTTTTATTAAGAGTGCAATATTAACAAAATTTTTTTTTTATAATTATCAAAGTAGCAGAATGGATTAGTACGGATTTCGAGGCCGCTACACCATCTCATCAACGTTCCTTGTTCAGTTGTGCCACTTTTAAAGGTGATTTTAGTCAGCAGGAATGTCAACTATTTAAAAAAGTTTTTATACCCTCCAAAAAAGAATTGGAGGGGATATTCATTTTGCCATTCCGTGTGTAACGCAGTGAAATATCCCTCTAAGACTTCAGTCCAAACGAAATAAGTCAGACCCTTGAAATTTGGTACAGATATATTTTGAAGAGTAGCACAGCTCGATTTCGTAAATGGGCTGAATCGGACCTAAGGGAAAAAAGTTTCCCTAAGAAGAACTAAACCAACCTCTAAGAAATAACATAATTTCCAGGGTGTTTTTTTTGTAATTTTGTTAAGCAAATGATATGTTATTATGTCAAAGACGGACCAAAGTGTTGAACTTGCAGCCATTTTTGGGCCCCGCTCCTTTTAGTAGGCTTTGAAGTAGCATATTACATGGAAAATTAGTGTAAATATTTAACAAATTGTATAATTTAAGCCTACATTTCTTAAAAACTAAATTTCAAAGCTTTTATAACGAAGTTGAGATATTCTCTGATCTTCCTCGGCCCTCCTCTCCCCACACCTTCGCCCACTAAACGACCCTATAAAAAAATTTTTTTTTTACTTAATAACCCCAAAAATTTACTTTATAGTATTTTATAGCAAAGGTAAGATGTCTCCCCCAGGTCCCCTACCGGAGTGACCCCTACAAAATAGTTTTTACTTACTAAATATTTGTAGGGTATTTAAGATTCGACCCGTCGAATATAAGGTTCTTACTTGCTTGTATTTTTTTTTACGAAAAAGGGTATGAGAACTGCTAGTTTGCTGCTTTAAACAAAAATATTCTAACAAAAATTCGAATTTAATAAAAATTCGAATTTAATAAAATTTCGAATTTAATAAAAATTCGAATTTAATAAAATTTCGAATTTAATAAAAATTCGAATTTAATAAAAATTCGAATTTGATAAAAATTCGAATTTAATAAAATTTCGAATTTAATAAAATTTCGAATTTAATAAAAATTCGAATTTAATAAAAATTCGAATTTAATAAAAATTCGAATTTAATAAAATTTCGAATTTAATAAAAATTCGAATTTAACAAAAATTCGAATTTAATAAAAATTCGAGCTTAATAAAAATTCGAATTTAATAAAATTTCGAATTTAATAAAAATTCGAATTTAACAAAAATTCGAATTTAATAAAAATTCGAATTTAATAAAAATTCGAATTAATTAAAAATTCGAATTTGATAAAATTTCAAATTTAATAAAAATTCGAATTTAACAAAAATTCGTATTTAATAAAAATTCGAACTAAAATTCTTAATTCTTATCTTCAGGCTCTAGGTCTAAGAATTGAAAATAAAACTCCGTTTTTTTATATTTTATTTTCTTATTCGTTTATATATTTTCAATATTTCAAACACCTTCGGTGTTCTTCTTCAGGAAAAAACTGGAAAACAAATTGGTTATCACAACATTTAGTATCACAAAAATAATATATATAAAAATTAATTATAAAAATTCGAATTTAATAATAATCCGAATTTAACAAAAATTTGAATTTAATAAAAATTCGAATTTAATAAAAATTCGAATTTGATAAAAATTCAAATTTAATAAAAATTCGAATTTAATAAAAATTCGAATTTAATAAAATATCGAATTTAATAAAAATTCGAATTTAATAAAAATTCGAATGTAATAAAAATTCATAAAAAATAATAATACTTTTCAGATTTGAACTCAAGTCTCAATAAAAACTATTTTAATGCAATGAAATGTAACAATATTTATTCTGCTAAAATTTTAAAATATCCACATGATACTCAAACACTTAAAAGTTTTTAATTATTTTCGAATGAAATCACTCAAGAAAAATTTGTATTATAATTCATTTATTTACTTGCAAATTTTCTCTCAAACTGTTTCCCCCGATTCACTTAATTTTTCAAGGGCGCAGTTGCTCCAACACATACAGACACACACACACACAAGCCCCGCACAATTTTTGTTTACGATTTAAGTTTCCGTTTAAATTGGAAAATTAAAAACAAAACATAAAAAACCCTTTTTTTATTATCTTTCCGCAAGATCTCAATGTCATCAGTATTCCAAGATTTAATGTGCTGCATATAAATTAGAAAGCAGTTTCAATTTACAAGAACTTTAAATATTTCTTAAGTCATCCACAGCAAATTCATTAAGTCATTCATTTAGTCATTTATTCATTTATTCATACATTCACAGCGACAGACAGCCGTTTCGCAGAAACCGAAAGTCTGCTCATTTAAATTTATTTAATAAAAATTTCTTAGGTAAGTGTGTGTGTGTGCGTGTGTTTTTTACAACTTGAAATAAAAAGATTCTTTAAGCTGCACAGTGGGAGTGAAGACTGAGCCTCGGAAATAGGAATTACTTTCGATGTATAAACTGACATGAGCACCGGCGACGTGCGGCTTTAATTTCGTCCTTGTTGAAGTATCAATTAAATTGAAATAATCTTTTCACTTATTTTGACTTACAATGCAACACACAATAAATTAATTTATTGGTTTTATACCAAACCGTTCCACGTCGTTTATATCATTTAAATGGTTGACCATAAAATTGAAGTAGTTTCTAATAAAGTTTCCAATACGAGTACATTTTAGTGTTTGTAGCCACAAAAAATGCTCTTTACGTTTCTCCGCAACAATAAAAAGGAACATAAAAAAGAACGTAGAAATATATTAAATAAAGTTTGTTTATTGAATATCGTAAATACAAACGCAAACGATATTAAAACGGAACTTAATTCATGCCCAGTCATCGTAAATACGAGAACTATAAATTTAATGGATGGTCGAAATGCAATTGAAAATATGCGAGTGCAGTTATTAAACAATTTGTAATGGGGCTCTGAGTTCGAATCTCAATTCCATGTAAAAATGAAGAGTATTTCAATTGTACAATCTAATTCTCCTGTCTTCTTTAATCGTAATGAAATAAAAACAAGTAAGAGAACTTTATATGCGATCGGGTCGAATACCCTCCAAATATTTAGTAAATAAAATAAAAATGTTTAACCTGCTGGGTCAGAGTTCTTTTAAGACATTTCTGTGCCCAATTTTAAAACTCCATTTTGGCAGGATCACTCCGCAAAGGGCCGTGGGGGGAGACATCTCATCATTGTCGTAAAAACTTAAAAAGTAAATTTTAAGTATAGAAAATTATTTTTTTATAAGGTTATTTAGCGGGGCGAGGGTCTGGGAGGAGGGGTAGGGCAGAGGAAGATCAGAGAACATCTCAGCTTCGGCATAAAAGCCGAAAAATTTAATTTTTCAGGAATCTAATACAATTTTTTATATATTTACACTATATTTCCATGTAATATGTTACTTTAACGCCCACTAAAGAGGGAGGGGTCCAAAAATAAACTTTTCTGATTTTCGCTTTGGACCTTTTTAGACATAAAAGTATATCATTTGCTTGGCAAAATTATAAAAAAAAAATCTAAAAATATGTTGTTTTTTAGGGGTTGCCTGAGTTCTTCTTAGGGAAACCGATTCAGCCCATCGGAAGAATTCGACACAATATTCCTGACTGAGCGAGGAGTCGAACTCAGCACACTCACTCTTAACTAATTCAGCCAACAACAGTCTCAAACCACATCAATTTTGGTGTAATCTTTCATTTCTCATATAATTATTGCCTGTAGTCGTAACCACTGTTGGTAACTTTTGACCCTGAAATTAATATCAAATTATTCTTAAGCTTTTGGGCATTTGATGAAGAGCTTGATTACAAATACGAGTAGTTGTGATATTGATCTTTAAACAAAATGTTTGCTGGGTATACATAATTAAAAATTATATAAATTTATGCATATGTATAGTATGTATGTATGTATGTATGTATGTATGTATGTATGTATGTATGTATGTGCGTGCGTATGTATGTATGTATGTATGTAAATAAATATGTATGTTTGTGTAAATGCCCACTGTAAATCCTTACACTTCCAACATTTGGAAGTTTCTTACATCGTCCATCGTCATAGGCGTCACGTCTTACTCACTTCCAGACGATAATTCGAAGATCGTTTGAATTTCACAATAACAATTTGCATTGCAGTCGTCTTTTAATCATCCAGACGACGTTTGGAAAATAGTTTGTTGTTTACAACACCAGCCGAAAATGACATGTGCCGTTAAGGATATAATAAACAAAAACAACACCCTGCACTTCTGGGAAAGTCGCAGTGACCGCGATATGAAATTAACAAAATGAAAAGAATCCAAAAAAGAAGTTTTCGACATGATCGAGTTTATTTTTTTGTCTTTTGCTGTGGTCGGACAGTGGTAAAGTGTGATTTTGTTTTGTTATTGTTGTAGTTTTTACATAATTGTTAGTTATTTGATTTTCATTAATTTATAAACTTAATAAATTACATTTAATGAATACAAAAACTTTTATTATGTTGAGGATAAAAATTCGACTTCCGGAAGTGACTTCTTGAAGTAACGCAGAAGAGACTTCTTGAAGTAACGCAGAAGAGACTTCATGAAGTTACTTCCGGGGGGTACAACTTCTCAATACGGAAGACGCTTCTACGATGAGAAAATGCTATCGCAGAAGATGACTTTCAACCAGGGACCGGAAATAAGAGTTATTTTTAAATTTTTGAAGAAATAAATCATACATAAATGAACATCGTAGAAAACTTTTAATTACACCATCATGATTTTTAGGCGAAATGCATCCAACATATTGCATGATTTTTAAATTTTTGATTTTTATTTTAACAATCAAAAGTAAGAGTTATTTTTGATGTTTATTTATTTAAATGAAAAATAAAACTTTTTTTGACTTTTTGATTTTGATTTTTATTATTGATATAAAAATATAAAAATCGAAAATAACTTTCATTTTTCATTTAAAAATATCAAAATCAAAAATAACTTTTATTTTTCATTTAAAAATATAAAAATCAAAAATAACTTTTATTTTTCATTTAAAATAATAAATATCAAATATAACTCTTATTTCTTGATTTTTTTGATAAAAGTCATAACAGTTACGGTCCCTGGTTTCAACTTCTTAGCGTCACTTCTGGGTCACTTATGCGATAGAAAATGTTGGCAGGGTAAAACTACACACAATGATGTAAAAGGAGAAAGTTTTCTGGCAAAAGTTTACTCAAGAACACAAAATTTTATAGACTCTACAACCAAAAAAATAAATTTTATTGTTGACGATGAAAATGACTACGTTAAGCTGTTGTCACATATCAGCTTAATTGTAAATATAAATTTGATTTCATTTATTGTTTGCATGTCAGTTAGAAGATTTATTTGACGTGGTAATACTTTCAAAGCTGATACGCACAGCAATTGGAAAAGTTCTCTTTACTTTAACTGCTATTAAATGCCTAAAATAATCTTTGGTAAAGCAGCGGTATGTAATACAGCTAAGATTTATGCCTTCTACCAGATACGACAAACCAAATTGGTAGGATAAATCAGCTACACCGTTTCCAAAGAAACCCTTAAACTATAGAGTCATAGGGTGTTATTTTAACTATAGCAAACTCTGATGCCATTTAAAACTTTAAAACTCTCTTCACTAAAAATAAATCGAGCAAAATGTCATGTTACAAACTTAAGTTGAAGCCACAACCCTTTCCTACCATCCTCCCCCCTACATTTATGTGTACTTTTATTAATAGAATATATAAAAAAAACGACATAAACTTTTAAATGACAAATAACTGGAAGATATAAAATAACAATGTTGATTTATAGTGCTTTTGTTTCAACCAAAATACATAAAGTTAACAACAATGTACACAGAATCAAGCAAATGTGTACGTTGGTGCAACAACACTAACGTGCACAAGCCTGTGAACATGAAAAATAAACAAAAACAAAAAAAAACAAAATGGAAGAAGGAAAACAATAAGTAAACAGTAACAAAACTAAATGCTGGTATACATTTCCTCTTGTGCTTAACGTACAATGAATGAATGCGTCGTTTATGAACGAACAAACTGCTGTACGAACAGAGAGATACGAGTGCACAACCAACCAAACAACAACCAAGCCACCCAGCTTTGCAGTGCATGAGGTACGAAGTGGAAGTGATGTCATAACAATTAAACTGTATTCATGCATGCATGCAGATACACTTGAATGCATGCATAACATTCACATATTTATGTACTCGTACATTTATGAGGCGTCATCATGGAAAAGTACCAGGCAGGACTCGGCAAGCAGTTGCTTAACTCCTTGTATTTAAAAATTTTTTTATGATTTACGCTAGCTGTTTATTACTTTGCACGCTGCTAATATTTAAAATCGCGATATTCATATTATGAGTCACACAAAGGAGTGACGAAATATTGAAAAATAATATAAAAATCATATAAAAATAAAGAGACCTTAAGCTTAAAAATATTAAAGAATAATAATAATGAGTTTAAAATAACTAGTTGCCTATGTGAGAACTGCTGGGCATTTACAGGTGTAAATATTATGAAAGAATCCTTCTTTAAACAGCACTAAAGAGCCAGACAAGGAGTGAGAAAGAAGTTGAAACTATCTTTTGTTTGCTTTATCGCAACAATTGTTTTCTATCGATACGAGTGTGAGCACTTATTGTTTATTGACTTTTTAATTTTCGCTTTTTGCATTTTAATAAAAACTTGATAAACTGTTGTCTGTGATTTATTTTTATTGTTTGCAAAAAAAATCTCGTTCTTTATTAATGGCAGTTTGTCACATTTATTTAAAATTAAACACAAATTGTATGCCGTAAAGTTGAGACAATTAAATATAACGAGTATTTTAATGACGGCATGGAAATAAATGCGGTTTAAGGCCGCCGGATCAAGATTACATAAATGCAATTAATTTAATTAACAGATTATATATCAAGTTTTTAATTGCTGGTCGGATGGTGTAGTTAATGAAGACTTTAGCGATTTTCATTAGTAAAAATATTTTTTTTTATAATTAATAATCACGAACACAGTTTTCATTTGAAATAATGGCATATTGAATATCATATTTGTAAGAAAAGTCTAAATAATTTTAAAAAATAATTTATGATTTAAAAATTAAATAAATAAAATACAGTCGAATCCGCCCACAACTACGTTTTGTATGAAACTTACTTCGCTTTAGTGAAAAAATAAACAATGACAAATTTATTTATTAGAAATCGATTGCAGAACTTAAGGCTGAAAAAATTGTGCATGTTTTGTTCGTTAAAAAATTAAGTGGCAAAATGTATTTGTCCTTTTCGCTCTTCCGTACTTTATTGTATATTTCTCAGGGACCGTAACTGTTATGACTTTTATCAAAAAAATCAAGAAATAATAGTTATTTTTGATTTTTATATTTTTAGATCGAAAATAAGAGTTATTTTTGATATTTATTATTTTAAATGAAAAATAAAAGTTATTTTTGATATTTATATTTTTAAATGAAAAATGAAAGTTATTTTCGATTTTTATATTTGTATATCAATAATAAAAGTTATTTTTATCATATAATCAAAAATAACTCTTATTTTTCATTTAAATAAATAAAAATCAAAAACAACTCTTATTTTTCATTTAAATAAATAAAAATCAAAAATAACTCTTTTTTTTCATTTAAAAAAATAGATATCAAAAATAACTCTTACTTTTGATTGTTAAAATAAAAATCAAAAATTTAAAAATCATGCAATATGTTGGATGCATTTCGCCTAAAAATCATTAAAGTCATCATTAAAAGTTTTCTACGATGTTCATTTATGTATGATTTATTTCTTCAAAAATTGAAAAATAACTCTTATTTCCGGTCCTTGATTTTTCTATTATATTGCCAATGCAAGTGGCTAGACATTTTCGAGGAATTCGTGAAAAATTTCAACAACAAAATATGAATAATTCTATGAATAATTTTTTTTTTAAATAAAATTTTTACGTTAAATTGACGTAAAAAAAATATACAGATTTGATATAAAAAATATTGTTTTACTGATTTTAAGCAGTACGCTTAACTGTAACAAGTTTCAATAAGCCGAACTACGTTTTAGAGAAAAAATCGGATAACTGAAAAAAATTGGGTTTTGGTTATTTCCAATAAAGCGGAGTCGACTGTACGCACCGTATGCCAATATCAACATTTCAAGTACTTCTGAGAGTATTTAATCTAATTTTTTTTGCAAGTTTGTTCATCCATTTTCAACAAACTTCGTATGTGTGTGTGTTATCGTTTGCCTTAAGTAATTTAAAAGTGCTGAGTCAGCACTTGCATTACACAGTGCAGCACTAATATCTTGAACCAATTGAGACCCCCAAAATCTGAAAGCTTATGATGGTAGAAGAAAAACCCTAGCTGGGTTTTGAATTATTAGCTAAGGTTTTTTTTAATTCCAGTAAAGTGGAGTCGACTGTAAAATTATTTGTATTGTTAAATATTAAAGAAACCTGCTTGATTTGGCATCCTGTGGCGTATGATTAATCATATTTGTTTGAAATATTGATTATACGCACTGCATGCCGGTCTTTGTTATGCTTACCATTCACATGTTATGCGAGTGAGAAGTTTAAGAGCTTTACAAAACTGTTTTTTTTAATTTAACTTGTATTCAGTTGAATCTGTTGCAAGATTTTCATTTGTTTCGGCAATAAAGAAAACAACAAAAACAAAATGGGGTTATTACTTCAGCTGTGAGACAACCGCAAGTCAGCTAAAAGGTTTCCGTCTTAAGGGGGAAAACTTTATAGAGGAGATCTAAAAATAAAATTATCTGATGTTACAATCTTTTTTACTTAAATATTATTACAGCCGCCTTCCAAAGGTGTTGTTGAGAATATGGTAAAGTTAGCAAAAAAAAAACAAAAACTTTTTTTAAGGTCCAATTAAATGAATGTGTCCCATAAAAAAGGAATTTATGGCCCCCCTCAATAAATTCGCTGTTATGATCATTAAAAGGAAAATGCACCCACAGCAAAGAAATATTTGTTGGAAAATGCTTCACTTTTTAATTTTTTATTGTACATAAAATCCTTTTTTTTTTAACAAAAACAAAACGGTGCACACAATACCTGCTGACTTTTAATCTTAAATTTGGTAGTCTCTGGTTTTTCTTATATTTCGATTATAAAACCTTTTCTTGGCAATTAAACAAAACGGTTGTTTAGAACTAAACAAACTCATATAATATTCCAACAGCGCAAACTAAAACCAAATGAAATAAAATGAAACCATTAAAAGTTGACAAAATTAAATATTTATGAAACACTTCTCCCTCCCTCTCTCTCTCTCCACTTTTTGTTCAATATCGTAAATTAAAAACTGTTTATTTTGTTCAAATTTATTTTACAGGGGTTTTTTTTGGCAACAACAAGTATGCATATATACATTTTTTCCCCTTCACATAAACGCCATTTAATGAGGTAAGTAAAAAGTTTTTATTACTTAAACAGTAACAGTAAAACAGCAAGTAAGTAAAATTATGGACCTGCACAATTAACACTCTTTACAGAGTCAACATGGTAATGAGAATAAAATTCCCCCCAAAGGGGGAAAATAATTTGTTTGTTGTTGCTGGCATTTTACAAAAAAAAATTTTTATTACTTTTTGTCTAGATTTTTTAAATTGGACAACATCTTTGCATTTACTGCTGGCAGTTTTTTTTTGAGTTGCGGTTAAATTTATGTGCTGAAACTACGATAAGCATAAATTTGCATAGAACTCAACTAACAGATGATGCTTGAAAGCGCACTTTATAATTTAGAAGAACACTTTTACAAATTTAATAAAGAAAACTTGTCACAAGTTAAAGGGCGAAAGAAAATTACAAAAAGACACAGAGAGAGAGAGAGAGGGAGAGAGGAAAAAGTTAGTTATAACAAAATGTCAAGCTAAAATTTATATATGATTAATTTAACTACAGGGTCCCACAATTTTATTTTTTTTTCAACAAGTGCTTATTTCGTGAATCGTAACATTTACCTCATGTCTGATTTGACAGATAGTCAGTTTTATCCTACCGCTGAACGAATATGGTTGACCATCCAATGCGTTTTCGCTTCGATAAGTGGGCCTGCGATCGACTTACAGAAGATGCCGATTTTGCCAAAAAAAAAAAATCATCTTTTCAGATGAACCTCATTTTGATCTTGGCGGGTGTGTAAGCAAACAAAATTGTCGCATTTGGGGCACATAAAACCCGCACGCATACATTGAAAAGCCGACGCACCCAAAACGAGTCACTGTTTGCTGCGGATTTTGGTCCAGAGGCATAATTGGGCCATTTTTCTTCGAAAATGAGCACAGAGTGGCCGTTACAGTCAATGGCGTTCGTTATCGGGCCATGCAGCCATTTGAATGAAATTATTTTCCATTATTAACCGGAAGGATTGTACTTTCAAATAAAGAAAGAAATTTGAGAAAATATTCAGTGTTTTTTTTTATAGCATTTTCAAAAAAAAAAAAGTTATTTGGCGAACCCTTTATATATATTAGAGCGTCTCGTCTTACAGGAAAAAAAAAGGTTCGCCGCACCACCGATTATAAAGTATTGTTGCAAGGCGGTTTCGAACAAAAAAAAATTTTTTTTTTCTGTTGCCGAAAGTAGGGGTCGCCAAAATACATTTTTCGTTATATGTTCTACATTTTCAGTCAGATCTCAAAGAGTGATACATCGATGTTTTTGTCTCGAGGAGGGCAATGCTTTGCTTCAATAGTCATCGACCTCAAATATCCTCTTGTAATATTTATCCACCAGATCTCCCCTACGTTCGGCAAAAAAATTTATATATATTTGTTTTTTTTAATAGTTCTGTTGGAATTATTGCAAAACTTTTTTGGCAAAAGTTTAATGATTTTTTGCGAGCTTTATTTTTTTTTTATATTAGGGTGGTACATTAGGATGGTAGGAACTAAGATCTGGTGGGTAAATACAAGAACGGTATATTCGAGGCCAATGACTATTAAAGCAAAACATTGGCCTCCTCAAGACAAAAAACATCGATATATCGCTCTTTAAGATAAGACCATAAATGTAGAAGATATAATGAAAAATGTGTTTTGGCGACCCCTACTTTCGGCAAAAAAATAATTAATTCAACAATGCTTTATATTCAGTGGTGTACGGCGAAGTTTTTTTTCGATACGCTCTAATATATATTCTTGATCAATGATGAAATCTAAGACGATCTAGCCATGTCCGTCCGTCCGGCCATGCATGCCAACACCTTATTTGGCCAGTTGGGCCAAAGTCCTTCCAAGATCATATACAAGATGGTAAATATTATAAATGCACATACACTCTGTTTTGGGACTTAAGTTTATGAATTAAGGTACGGTCACACCTATGAAATATTTGCCCAAAAAAACGTAACCACTAAATACTAATGAAAATCCCCTTAATTCAAGCAATTGTTTATTAAACTAAATAGTGTCCAACAATATTAAATTCTGTCTATTACTTTTGTATGAAATTGTTTTAGTTAAAAACCACGCATTTGAATAAAATATTTTTTATTAGCATTTAGTGGTCACGCTTTTTTGGGTAAATATTTGATAAGTGTGACCGTACCTTTATACATGTATGTGCTGTGAATCGCACGGTTGTCGAATCACATGCAAATTGAAAAACGCCAATTTCTTTTGAACGATTTTGAACGATTGCGAACTCCAGCACACAAATTTTGTGACTTCAAATCGAAAACGCTTTATTTCATACGATAAGCGATTTTCATCACATGACCGATAACCACATTGTAATATACAATAGTTTTACTATAAATGCTCAAAAAATTTTTAAATATGGATTTTACTACAAAAAATTTCACTGATTGCCATGTCGTTACGTCATTGCGTATTTAACTTCACAGCTGAGTATGTTGTTTCGTAACTGCTTACGTCAAAACACACACCGTCATAAATCAATAAGTGATTTAATGATTATAAAATCAAGTCACGACGTACAGTTTATAAAAATTTATCACTCTTTACAAATTTTACAGCTGCTTTCCTTTTTAAATTGTGTTAATCGTAACGAAAACAAATTTAATTTTATTGTACCCCAAAAATTATCGTGTCCCTTCCAAAAGTTTTCTTAGTTATTTGTGTGGCTGTGTGTATAGCGGAACGGGTGTGTGTATGTGTGTGTGTGTTTTGAAACAAAAATGATGTACTCCTTAAGGATATGATGACATCTCGCCTTGTTAACTACAATACATGAGTCACAAAAAATGTTTCCATTCATCTCAGCCATCGCAAGCAGTTGTGCCAGCAGAAAATAAGAATTTCTTAACAAAAAAATATATTTTTCTTACTGAATACGTTTCGCCTTTGATGAGAGATTTTATTCTTGCAGGTCTTTCAACTATTGTTATAAGTTATCTTCATTGTTGTTGTTTTTGCCTGCCTTGTTAGCAGCAGAAGTAACAAGGCTCACACACCCACGCACACACACACACACACTGACTTATATCAATGCTTTGAGTGTACAGCAAAGTCATACAAAGACATTAAGACAAACGAATTTTTGTCGCTTTTAATAAAAGAAGAAAAGAAAATAAAAACAGCAGAGAAAGAAACAGCTCAAGAAACAGATTCCAAGAGACAACAAGTTAAAATAAAGTTGAGGTGTTAAGTGAGCTGTTTAGCTTGTGTTAAATGAAGAACGAATAATGAAGCGAACCATGCAGCACTTTAACCAGCCCGATAACAGACAAAAGAGGACATCACCAGAGAGCATTTGAAATTCTTGTTATTTTTGTTTCACTTCATTTCCTCTTTTTTTTCATTAATTCACATGTGTGTAGCAGCTGAAATATTTTACTTTAATCCGCTTGTATCTTAAAATAGTTTTGCTGGAAAAACGTTTAAATTGTAACAATAAATATGAACAAGTTTGTAGTGAAATATATTGAAACAGTTCTCTCTGCGGGCAAATTAATCCCATCTCTATAAATATAGGGGTAGTGCTGTTGCGAATAGCCAGTTTTTGAGAGCCCGAGGAAATCTACTTAACCTCGCACTAGTGAGAGAATTGTACAAAAAAAAATATTTAAATAAATCTGATTCCATTTGATCGCCATAAAGTTCTTTTAAGCTTTCAAATACGAAAGAGAGCAAAATAAGAAATTAATACTTGAATGCACATGAAAAAGTGCTAATTACACTGCTCAGCAGCAAAATTTTCCTTTAAATAAAACTATGTGGACTATATAGATTATGATGCGTTAAACTCAAATCCGTTTTCGGATTTTTCACACAGGTCGGGATTTTTTTTATAGGTGTGGCAAATGTTTTCCCCTAAATTAGTCAGGTACGAAGAAATATTTCAACCTAACTCGAGAACGAGTCAACCGATTTTCAAAAGTAATCCACCAAAGGACGTGTAACAAAATTGTATTTATTTTAGTCGAACATAATTTTTCTCTATCTCTTATCGTTTTGGAATTATCCAGAAATTAATGGAGAAATAAATTTTTTTTCCTGCAAAATTCGTAATATTTTTCAGTTTAAAAATTTAATTAAGAAAAAGATAAAGCAAAGACTTAACATTTTTCTTATTTTTCTTATCTTAAAAATAAAATAAGCTAAAGGGTCCGCCATCTAACGTTTTTTTTTTCAACTAGTGCTTATTTCGTGAATGGTAACACTTAGCTCATGCCTGATTTGACAGATAATTAGTTTTATCCTTCCGCTGAGCGAATATGGTTGACCATCCGATGCGTTTTCTCTTCGCTAAGTGGGCCTGCGATCGACTTACAAAAGATGCCGATTTTGCCAAAAAAAAATCATCTTTTCAGATGAAGCTCATTTTGATCTTGGCGGGTATGTAAACAAGCAAAATTGTCGCATTTGGGGCACAGAAAACCCGGACGCATACATTGAAAAGCCGACGCTCCCCAAAACGAGTCACTATTTGGTGCGGATTTTGGTCCAGAGGCATAATTGGGGAATTTTTCTTCGAAAATGAGCACAGAGTGGCCGTTACAGTCAATGGCGATCGTTATCGGGCCATGTTGAACGAATTTTTGTTCACAAAAATTGAAGAGGAGGATATTGGCAACATTTGGTTTCAACAGGACGGCGCTACGTGCCACACAGCCGAAGCTACACTCGATGTTTTGCGCCCTGTTTTTAAAGATCGCATTATCAGCCGCAGAGCTGATGTCGTTTGGCCTCGGAGCTGCGATTTGACACCGTTGGGCTATTATTTGTGGGGTGCCGTCAAAGATAAGTGTTACGGCGACAAGCCAGAGACAATTGACGCTTTAAAGAACAATATTCGTGAAGCCAATGGTGAAATAATGTGCTTAAAAATTGGACCGATCGTGTAGGCTAATGCATGGCCAGCCGAGGCAGCCATTTGAATGAAATTATTTTCCATTATTAACCGGAAGGATTGTACTTTCAAATAAAAAAAGAAATTTGAGAAAATATTCAGTATTTTTATAGCATTTTAAAAAAAAAAGTTATTTGGCGGACCCTGTATAAACTATCAAAATTGGTTAAAAAATTTGGATTTTATTGTCAATTTACCGCAGGCATCCAATCTAAAATAAAAAAAAAATTACGAATTGTGCACGAAACTATTTTTTTTCCGACCTGATGGAAAAATCGAAAACGGATTTGAGTTTAGAGCATCAAAATCCATTTGCTGAGGGTCCTGAGTTCAACCCCGCTCTCAGTCAAGAATATTGCGTTGAATTCTGCTGAACAGCATTAGTGCGTGGTTGTGTTAGTTGTTGCCAGCCTGTTTCAATGATGAAGGCATAGTCACTGATCACTGAATTGGCACGACTGACACGATCATGTACTAAAAAGCAGAGTAACAGCACCCACCTTCGTCGGCCCTGTAGCAAAAATTAGCCGGCGAAGTGAAAGGTTGAAATAGCTACAAAAAAAAAACTGTCTATCTTCTCATCTTTCCTAATCTGTCCCCTCAATACTATCCCCTCGTTTTCAGTTCCGGCGCAATGCATTGCATAGGGATCATCCCCTAAGTGCTGGTCCAAGATAAAAAATATATATATAGTCCACATAGTTTTATTTAAAGGAGACCCAAAAAATGATTTATTGCTGAGCAGTGTTATATAACTCAAATTTAAAAAAAAAAAAAAAAAAAAACATAACCACTAAATATTAATGAAAAATATTTTGATTCTGATGCAGAGAAAACAAGTCCTTGTTTAGCAGATACGAGTGTTATGCAGAGAAAATCATGTTGTAAATGACAACCCTCGCATTGCTGTTAAACTAATTCCAACTAAACAAGAATTTAATTGTCTAAACTTGTCCTTAAGTCTTAGCGTACTTAACGAAAAAACTAATTTTCTACACAATATACGAGTATTTGTCAACTTTTACTTTCGAATTAATTAAATAAACTTCCTCCACTGAACATTTGAAAGTTAATAGAAAATGTGCGTGAGGCATGTCATAGAATTTGAATCGAAATCAAATGAAGTTGTGGAAAGTATAAATGAAATAAATTCGAATATCACGTCACGTCTTTTGGTTCTGCTCATTAACGGCATACGTGTCGTATGATTAATTTAAAATAATATGATTATTAATCATACGTCCTGGGGTACAAACTAAAGAAACTTTACGCACATACTCGTATGACTGGTTTACACAAACAATGCTATAACTGAAATAATAACCCCCATATTTATAAAAAAAGAAATAAAACGTATTTGAAATCAGTTTTAAGAAAATTTTGTATGAAGAATTTTTATTAAAATACATTTCAAACTCATTTTAAATTTTATGAATACCTCGGGGTAAAAACTAAAACTTTTCTCTCAAGAAACAACTTTTCGAAGCGATTTTTTGAACAAAATTCAAAGAACACTGTGATGATGAATTCTGCTTAACTTTTGATTTATTGCGTTAAGAAAATGAGCGAGCGATATGTACAACTCATTCACACATATTATTTTTTTCCCCTCCTTCATTTATTTTGATTATATCTTGTATTTCTTTTTGTTATTGTAATAAATCTTTTTGTTATTGTAATACGCAATTCGTTCGCATTGGTTTCAATGCCATCTTATTTGCCTTTTTATTGTCAACAATTTCAAATTTTGTCAGACAAAAGGAAAACAATAAATCTTTACTAAAACCGACGAAACAAATTTTCTTGCTTGATTCTCGTTTACTCGATACACGTTTGATCAGGGATTCTGCAACTTGTTAAGCACTGCGCAAGGAAATATTGTGACACAACCTTGTGCATTAGGTGGGGCCAAATTACCGCATTCGATATTCATCGAAATTTCAATACATTTTAAATAGAAATTTCGTTCGATATCGAGTGCTGTAATTTGCTCCCTGTTGTCATTATTGCTCCATCTTAAATTATTTTATTCTATTTGAATGTCAACTTCATTCCATCTTTTATTTGCTTACATGTTTGGCAACGCAAGTGGCAAGTAATAGATGACATTTTTTTAAATGGCAGAAGTAGTCGCATCAAAAATCCTGCTCATAAAAAATTTAACAACAACTTAATAAACTTAACAACTTCAATACACAGAAAAAAACTTGTACTAAATATAAGGTTTTTTTTAAAGTTATTTTGAGAAAGAGTTGTACTTAAAAATTTAAGTATGAATATCATTAATATCTACTTAAAACAAGCCAAATCCTGTACTCCTCAAAATGAGTACAAAACACTTAAATCAGGTACAAAATCTTGAATTGAGTACGAAATATTTTTCAATAAATCAAAAATTTCACTACATACTCGTTCGTATATAAAAAGCGTTGCTGGCTGAAGTGGTTAACACAAGATAAAATCCCGAGATCCACTCGGGAACAGAAAAAGGAAAGGAAAGAAAAAAAAATTTTTTTTAATAACATCAATACGGATTTGGGATTGAACCTTCATTATTATATTCTGATATTTTTAAGCTTAAGGTCTCTTTATGTTAATTTAATTTTTAATTTCAATATTTCGTCACTCCTTTGTGTGACTTCTTCAGGCAATTAATCATTCATTTCATTTCATAAATTCATCTTTATTAACATCTTATACTTAGCATATAAATTTATAATTTCGAGATTTTATCTATAGATACTGCAGCGAATAATATTGATAATCGAAAGAAAAACTTAATATTAACAAGTTTGATATTATTTAAAGGAAAATAGGAAAAACCTTTATATGATCAGGCAATTAATAAAATAATTAATTAACAAGTAAAAACGTTATATTCGACCGGTTCGAATCTTAAATACCCTCCAAATATTTAGTAAGTGAATTTAAAACGTTTAACTTGGTGGGACATAGTTCTTTTATATAATATTGTACGTCAACGCCCACTAAAGGGGGCGGGGTTGAAAAATAGACAATATCATGTTTTCCACAGACGAACGTATGGGCATTGCTAGACCGTCTTAAGCTTCATCTCTAATCAAGAATATATAAACTGTATGATGTCCAATTCTCTTTGGAGGGTATTAAAACTGTATTTTGACGGGGTCGCTCTGGCAAGGGCTGTGGGGGAAACATTTCACCTTTGTCATAAAACACTAAAAATAAATGCTTGGGATGATTATTTACAAAATTAAAAAAAAAAATTTTATAGGGTCATTTAGGGAGCAAAGGGGGGAAGGGGGTAGGGCAGAAACAGGCAGTCATAAAACTCCAAAAATAAATGCTTGGGATGATTATTTACAAAATTTAAAAAAAAAAATTGTATAGGGTCATTTAGGGCGCAAAGGGGTAGAAGGGGGTAGGGCAGAAACAGGCAGTCATAAACTCTAAAAATAAATGCTTGGGATGATTACATACAAAATTAAAAAAAAAATTTTTTTTTTTGGTAGGGTCATTTAGGGGGTGAAGGGGGAGAAGGGGCTAGGGCAGAGGAGTACCAGGTATCGTCTCAGCTTCGTCATTAAAGCTTAAACATTTTATTTTTAAGGAATGTAGGCTTAAGTAAAACAATTTGTTAAATTTTTATGCTTTTTTTGCATATCATAACGCCCACTAAAGTGGGCGGGGTCCACAAATAATTTTTTTTAATTTTATGGCTCCAGTTTCAGGCGATGGACCTTCTTTAATATAAAAATATATAATTTGCTTAACAAAATAACCAAAAAATTTTAAAAATTATGTTGTTTTTTCTGGGTTGGTTTAGTTCTTCTTAGGGGAACTTTTTTCCCCCTTACCCGATTTAGCCTATCTCCGAACTTAACCTGCTCTAAGCTTTAAAATATATTTATACCAAATTTTAAGAGTCTAGCTGTCATCACTGATCAAGAATATATATACTTTATGGGCCCTGAGATGGATATTTCAATCCGTTACAAACGGAATGACAAAGTGAATATCCCCTACAAATTCTTTTTTGGAGAGTATAAAAAGAGGTCACACAAAGAGTGACGAAATATTGAAATTCAAAATTAAATTAACATAAAGAGACCTTAAGCTTAAAAATATCAGGTTATAATAATAATTAAAAAGAGGTCAAGAAACCAGAAGAATTTAATCTTGATCTTTTTGTACTCGATTTAAGAAAATCCGTAATTACTGCACTTTTGGCAACGCTGCGTATTGATTTAAATACGTATAGACACATTTTTATTTATCAGTGTATATGACAGATTTTCTTCAAAAATTTTCAGTGTCTTGGTATTGATTTGTCTCAAAAGTCACGCAAGATTTAAATTAGATGCTTTTTGAGCGTAAGTTTCAGCAAATTAAAAAAATTTTAAAAACACATACGGCCATGTGATGGAAATCGCTTATCGCATGAAATAAAGCGTTTTCGATTTGAAGTCACAAAATTGGTGTGTTGGAGTTCGTAATCGCTGAAAATCGTTCAAAAGAAATTGGCGTTTTTCAAGTCGCATGTGATTCGACAATCGTGCGATTCATAGCACATGCATGTTAGACTCCTGACAGCCTGTGCTTAATAAAAACGGAACACGTCACGAAAATATGTACAACAAAGTGTTTTTAGTCTTAAGCAGTATTTTTAAAATAATAAACATTTTGTGGCGAAATTTCTTAAATATGTTGTATATCGTCAGAGCATTGACTGAACTCTCCCACCTGTAACAATAATTGAACGGCGAAGTAAAAAAGTTTGAAATAGCTACAAAAAAAGTGTCTATCTTCTCGTCTTTCCTAATCTGTCCCCTCAAAACTATCCCTCGTTTCATCGTTTCATCAGGGTCATCCCCTGAGTACTGGTCAGGGATGACTTTGGAACTTGTTTTTGTTTTAAATGTATTTATATAAGAAAACGATATCGAGTGACATCGTGGGCCAGGCAGAAAATAAAAAATTAAATAACTTGGATTCTTGAACGACATTTATCGCCAACAACAACAAGCTATTTCCGGCATGACAACTAAGTAGTACGTAAGGCCTTCTTTTTGATTTTGTGATACAGATTTGTCTAGCTGCGGAATGTAACGTCGTACATTTCAATTTGTCTCAAAGACAAATATCTACCCTCGCTAGCCCACAGTCTTCATCTTCATTGCAGGACTTCCAGCAATTTAAAATCCTGTAGTATATCTATAAAATCTTTAAGTATGTCTACTTTTGTTACTAACTTTCCCTAAGGCAAGTCCTTATATTGTACAGTAGATAGGAAACATAATTATACATTAACACAAATTATACAAAAGGATACCCTTAAGTTAATTTATAGTTTTCCATATTCAATTTAATTGTAAATAAGCATTCAAATCGGCTATTTTATTTAAAAGCATTCATCAGCTTGAGAAAATTATCATGTGCATTCCAAACTTCCTTAAGTTAATAAATTATTCCAGTGGCAGTTCAGTTTAAAAATAAAATTATTTCTGCATACCTTAAAATTCGATTAGTAATCATAACTTGTTTAACACAACCATATAAAATGTTTGTAGTTTGGTAATTATTTAATGGCGTACAAAAGAAACGTTGTGCATTTTAAAAAAACATTACAATTGTTTTTAATACAACCATAATTTGTTTGACACAATCATAATTTGTTTAGCATAACCAAAATCTGTTTGCTACAACCATAATATAATTTTTGCTTTATAATTATTTTAATTACAACAAACTTATAGTGCTTCAATCAATATTTTCATTTTCACTAAGGGCCATAATATGTTTAGTACAAACATAACGTGTTAGATACAATCAAAAATTTTATGTTAACACAAAAATTTACTTATCATCCCCAAAATTATAGTTCTCATATTAAAATTTGACCATAATTTGTTTAAAACAAGCATAACTTGTTTGACCCAACCATAATATAATTGAAGGCTTATAATTATTTTATGGTCTTATATAAACCAATAAGCTTTATTGAGTCCAAAGTTATATTTTTCCATATAAAAAAAGAGCTACAATTTGTTGAAAAAAAATATTTAATTTGTTTGACACAACCTTAATATAGTTGCCATGCCACACGCCCTCTCACTGCGTGCTCTTAATATTATACTATTACATTTTTGGTTAAACTGAAATATAAAGGAAAATGTAATTAATATTTTGCGTGACTTTTGAGGCATTTTCTAGTGTTTTAGAACTCTTCGACGCCCTTTCAAATTTCCTGTCTGAAAATGTTGTACTTTTTCCATTAGCACTGACACATTGCAGCATAACTTCAGCACTTAATTTAGATTTATTATTTCTCTCTGACTGCGACTCTGCACTGCTCTGCTCTGCTCTGCTCATTTATTTATTTACTTTTTTATTTTACCTTAACAAGCTGACAATAATTTTTTCATTCATTATTGTTATTAGTATTGAGAAAACATGCCACCATCACTTTTAGAGTGCTGGCCTCCCTCCCACTCTCTAAACATGTTAAGACATGTTAAGACATGCCGGAAGTAAAATTACTTCAACAGATGACTTGTATAAAAACACATGCGCTTTACTCGCTTTATTTGCCTGGTTTACAAAAGTCTTTATGAATTTTTCTCTTGCATGATTATTTTGTCTCATACTCCGTCAATGTCCATAAAACTTCTAATACCTGGATCCAAAGTGCTTAAAGTGTCATTACGTCGTTAAATTTAAACTGTCTGCATCAAAGAACTTATACCGCCCAGAAATCCCCTGTGACATTAATATAACGTAGCAATTTATTGCTGCGTGGGCTTTTCAGAGACATAAAAAATAAGCTGCCATGCGTGACAATTATTCATAATTTTATTTTTTGTGTTTAACATTGAAATTGTCTGACATTCAAATGAATTGATGATAAAGAGCAGCAAAAATAAACAAATAATTAAATAGGCCGAATTCATTATATGACACAGAAGATACAATTGGCGACGCAGTGCCCGGTCTTTGTTTTAAATTGTGTCTTGGGTCAAATTAAAGAAATTAAATAAAGTTTTTTTACACAAACCAAATAACTAAAATAAATAAGAAACAAGTCGAGTTATTGTGCTTGATTGTAACGAATATTATGCACACTTTTATTTTATTAAATCGTGTAGTTAGAAAAACAAAAGAAGAGGTTTAAAGTAATAGGTTTTTAAATTTAATTTAATTGGATTTTATTAGGGCCAGTACTCAGGGGATGACCTCTAGTCATGGGCTTTATTGTTGTAAAACTAGAAAAATTGAGTCATTTTTATGAAAATTCGATTTGATTTTTTTCCACAACTCCGCTGAGAGTTTAGTTCACATACGGACAGCTCGGCTAAAAAATGGATTGCGTGAGTCATTAGCAATTGTAAGCATATCACAAATGCAATGGCTCCCTTTTCGGCAGTAAATCAAGGATGAAATGGGTGTGATCCCGATGAAGTGATGGCTTTACGAAAAAAAAATAAAAAAATTGATTCCTATTTTCATTAGGGCACATCCCATTAGAGCAACAATACAACAATGAAAGAGAGGACCAAATTGCGGCGATGTCCAAGTCAGTCAATTGCAGTGGCTGTCCTACTGCATCCAATAGATTTCTTCGGCCTCTCCTATGCACGGGTGAGTAACTTTAAAATAGACTTTGAGGTACGAAATCATTCAACAGAGTCTTAATGCATTTTCAGTCTGCTGTAGGCGTTATAAAGGGTGTTTTTTTATGAAGTTTTTTTTTATACGAATCACTCTGTTGTCTAACAGCTGTTTTGACAGTTTAAAGTGACGTCTCTACTCAGTATTGTTTGGCAAATCATCATGAACAGGTTAACTCCAGAAGAACGCTTCCAAATCGTGGAAATTTATTTTCAAAAACAGTGTTCAATTAAAAATGTTTATCCGCTTTTTTACCGCAAAATTCTCTTCAGTGATGAGGCGCATTTTTGGTTGAATGGATGTGTCAACAAGCAAAATTGCCATATTTGGAGCAAAGATAATCCACACGCCGTTCAAGAATTACCAATGCATCCCGATAAATGTACTGTTTGGTGCGGTCTATGGGCTGGTGGAATCATCGGTCCTTATTTCTTTAAAAATGAGAAAGGACGACGTGTTACCGTGAATGGAAATCGATACAGAATCATGATCAATGAATTTTTGGTGCCAAAACTTCAAGATAAGGATGTAAACGAAATGTGGTTCCAAGAGGATGGTGCCACTTGTCATACTGCGGGCGAAACAATGGACTTATTGAAAGAACATTTCAACGACAACATTTTTTCGAGAAATGGACCGGTTAATTGGGCTCCGCGTTCGTGTGATTTGACGCCACTCGATTATTTTTTGTGGGGATACCTGAAATCATTGGTTTACGTGGATAAACCAGCAACGATTGACGCTTTGGAAACCACTATTCAACGTGTCATTGCTGAAATACGCCCTCAAATGCTTGAAAAGGTGGTCGAAAATTGGACCTCCAGAATGACCTTTGTGCAAAATAGTCGTGGTGGCCATATGTCCGAAATTATATTTAAATGTTAAATGACAAGAAATTATCTACCAAATAAAAATTTTTTTTGGCCATTTCATAATTTGGCATGTGTTTTATTTAAATTTCAAATCAGCAAGCTCTTATAAAAACACCCTTTAGTTCATAAACAAATCAGATGGAATGAAGTAAATATCTCGAACACACTTCAATGTTCTATTCTTGGAGCATCTCACTGAACTTTCTTACAGAGTTGCTAATTTCTGAATATTTATATCGTCCAAAGCGTGATCGGGCATGCATAGTTTAGTCACAACTAAATTTTTTTTGGTGTTATTATTAAAATACTTTTATTTGTGTTAATACTGGATTTAATTTAATTAATTATACAGCTGATTACATATAGAGAAGACGCATTGTTGTCACAACAATAATATGATTGTTGCAATCATGTATGACTGTGAGAAACAAGTTATTAATATTTTGAAATATAGCAAAAAAAAATACATATTTTATTTCGAATTTCACACAAAAAAGCAATCAATAAAAAAAAAATGAATATTTATATCGTCCAAAGCGTGATCGGGCATGCATAGTTTGACTTCAATGGGAATTTCACAACTAAATTTTTTTCGGTGTTATTATTAAAATACTTTTATTTGGATTTAATTTAATTAATTATACAGCTGATTACATATATATGATTGCTGCAATCATGTATGATTGTGACAAACAACTTATTAATATTTTGAAATATAGCAACAACAAAAAAAATACATATTCTATTTCGAATTTCACACAAAAAAAACAATCAATTAAAAATACATATTCACTAATGTATTTCACACAACCGATCAAAAATACGTTCTTTGAAGAATAAGTATTTTTCAGAGAATAAAATTACATTTTTACAACTAAATAGATGGATCCACTAAATTTAACGCCCTAGACTTCATACCCAAATCGATATTATATTAATCTTTTAGCAGAAATATTTAATAACTTTTTATTTATAAATTCACAGTGATTTTTTTTATTTTACAAAACAAACAGAATTTTAAATGTCTTAACACAACAGCTTAAACTCTTACAACTTTCTCTCAATCAAAAAGTTCAAATCAATTAAAACTGAGTTAAACTTTGTTGTCTTCGCTTTTGATTAATTAACAAACAAAAAACAAAACACAATTTTTTATGCAAAACTGCGAATATATTACAAACAAAATCTCTGTGGAATTTCCAAACAACAAAACAACAATTTATGAAAAGTTCTTTCAGTTGCTTCTCGTTTTTCTTTCATTCATAAAACTGAAATCACAGGCCCTTTACTCGGTTTGTTTGCTGGGTGTGTGTGTGAGTGTGTGTGCTTGGGAGTGGGTTTGTGTTGGTTTTTAGTGTTACAGGATACAAAAAGCAGTAAAAAAAGAACAACCTTGTTTGGTTAAAATATTATTTAAAAAAATGTTTTGCTTCATTCTTATTGGGCTTTTTCCAAAAACCCAAAACCCAAGCACAACACAACAAAATAAATGTAAATAAAACACAAAAAGAAAAAAGAAAATAGAGAAAACAAAAGAACTGAATTGCATATGAACAAGTGCAACTAAATAGTTTATTGAGTAACCGACAATACAAGCAGACAACGATGGGATGGAATTACAACAGAGTGCACAGTGGGGTAGATTGCAAAATGACAAGTTACTGGCCAAATCCATATGAGAATTGGAGGATCAACAGCCACCGCGACAGGCACTTGTTTACTTCTTACAGTAAAATTCGATGAGGGAAAATGAAGGGTCATCAGCAACAATATTTTAGTTCTTATTCTTCATATCGCATTTGTAACATCATCCTTGATATAAGAAATGAAGTAAGAAAAAGTGCTTAAGTAGCTGCCGGCTTAACTATTTTCATATACTATTTTCTCGAAGTCAACTTTCACAAATAAAATAATCTCCAACAACAGGATGACTTGTTGTGAATTTCACTCGCTACCAGCCAAAAAAAATTTTAAACACGAAATAAAAAACACCATATCAAATCACCACCCAGGAAAAGAAAATGCCAAAGAACAAGACAAAAAATTATAAACAGAACACAAAAAAAAAACAACAACAAATATAAAAAAATTTTAAAATTTATAAATCCAGGTTTCATTTTGTCAATCAATCAATAGCAATTATTCAATTTGTTATGGAATTTCATAAACTCAGACTTAAGGAATTTGTTTTTCTTAATTTGAATTATTGCAAAAACAAACTCAATAGAATTGATTGGCAGCAAAACAAGTGTTTTATTGTTTAAAACTTGAATAAGGAAAAACTTGATTGCAAAAGTTTCTTATAAACTAATTTTCAACATAAAAATTTTATATTTTATTTAGAGTAAAATATTTGGAATAATTCTTTAAAATCAACTTGCAAGTAGAAGAGAAGGGATCAGTAATAATTTCGGGGCAGCTACACCCTCAGTGTGCTTTTTTTTATTTTTTTTTAGGAGTAGGACCAGCACTCAGGGGATGCCCCTATATATGCAATGCATTGCGCCGGAACTGAAAACGAGGGGATAGTATTGAGGGGACAGATTAGGAAAGATGAGAAGATAGACAGTTTTTTTGTAGCTATTTCAATCTTTCACTTCGCCGGCTAATTTTTGCTACAGGGCCGACGAAGGAGGGTGCTTTTACTCGGCTTTTAGTACATGATAGTGTCAGTCGCTGCCAATTATGTTCAGTGATCAGTCACTATGCCTTCATCATTGAAACAGGCTGGCAACAACTAACACAACCACGCACTAATGCTGATCAGAAGAATTCAACACACAATATATCATGACTCAGCGCGGGCTCGAACTCAGTACCCTCCGCTTCATAGTCTCGTGTTCTACTACTTCAGCCAGTTCATGAAACAATTGTTTTGAGAGAACTCACACATATTCTTATGCTCTTTCATTTAGTCGTTGATGATAAGTCGACAAGTGCACATGTTTAGCGGATGCTTTATTACTTTTTTCAGGTTCACACTCAAAAAATGTTGCGTGTCCATTCAATGCCATGTTAATGGTTGTCACAAACGTATCAACCTAGAATCGTTTATATAAGATTCAAAATTGCAATCATTTTTTTTTCGTGAAAATTTTGAAATCGTTTTGATTTATTATAATGAATTATATTATTAAGTGGTTTTTTGTTTTTGTTAAATAAAATTTATGCGGAATATAACATAAACATAAATAATTGAGTATTTTAATTTAAAATTTAAAAAATTAAATTGAATTATTTTATTTAAAAATATGTATATTAATGTGTTTGGTTTTTTATATGAATATAATTATTCTGTTTTTCACTCTCTTACTAACATTATAATTTGGCTGTAAATAAATCAATTCTCTCAATTTGTTTCTTCTCTCTTACTCACTAATACACAACAAAAAATTTTTTGGGCTTCCCTGCTCTATAAATTCGTCGTATGAAACACAATAACGACGAATAAATTAAGATAATGAACAAAAAAATTTACGAATTTTTTAAAAATCTTCTGATGACAGATAATTAACTCGTTGGTGTCCATTTCTTTTTTTCAGAGCAAATTTCTTTTTTCTGAAAAATTTTTCTTCTGTAAATAAAATATTCTCTTCATTTAACGGCTGATGGGGTGACCATATGAAAAAGTGGGAAGTAGGCAGAAATACTATATATAAAAAAAAGTGTTCGAAATTAATAAAACCTCGCCTGAAAGATAGATTTTTGTGAATTGGTGGATATAATTTTAGTATTCACTGAAAATGTTTGTGCTACATGCTATAATATATAGGGTCCGCCCCATAACTTTTTTTTTTTTGAAAATGCTATAAAAAAGCAACTGAATATTTTCCCAAATTTCTTTTTTTATTTGAAAGTATAATCCTTCCGGTTAATAATGGAAAATAATTTCATTCAAATGGCTGCCTCGGCTGGCCATGCAGTAGCCTACACGATCGGTCCAATTTATAAGCACATTATCGATTGTGTGCAGCTGTATTTCACCAATGGCTTCACGAATATTGTCCTTTAAAGCGTCAACTGTCTCTGGCTTATCCGCGTATCACTTATCTTTGAGGGCACCCCACAAATAATAGTCCAACGGTGTCAAATCGCAGCTCCGAGGTGGCCAAACGACATCAGCTCTGCGGCTGATAATGCGATCTTCAAAAACAGGGTGCAAAATATCGAGTGTAGCTTCGGCTGTGTGGCACGTAGCGCCGTCCTGTTGAAACCAAATGTTGCCAATATCCTCCTCTTCAATTTTTGTGAACAAAAATTCGTTCAACATGGCCCGCTAACGATCGCCGTTGACTGTAACGGCCACTCTGTGCTCATTTTCTAAGAAAAATGGCCCAATTATGCCTCTGGACCAAAATCCGCAACAAACAGTGACTCGTTTTGGGTGCGTCGGCTTTTCAATGTATGCGTGCGGGTTTTCTGTGCCCCAAATGCGACAATTTTGCTTGTTTACATACCCGCCAACATCAAAATGAGCTTCATCTGAAAAGATGATTTTTTTTTGTGGCAAAATCGGCATCTTCTGTAAGAAGATCGCAGGCCCATTTAGTGAAGCGAAAACGCAAATAAGCACTAGTTGAAAACAAAACGTTAGATTGCGGACCCTACAGTAGTCAACTATGTTTTTCCATAAAAAAAACCAGTTCGAGTATATGAAACCTGGCCACCTGATACTGTTTTGTTCGTCGTTCGCTGACGAAACAATTAAGGCGGATTCACCCATGTTTTCCGAACAAAAGTTTTGTCCGGACAAAATTTATGTTACTGAAAGTTTTCTGTAGCACGATTCACTCATTTCGATAAATTAGCCCGGAAAATCAAAGTTGCCATTCATATAAAAAATAAGTTTTGCAAAATGGTAGTACTGCAGCGATTTTTTATGTTTTGCTTTGTTTTCTTGATATTTTAGATATTTGGATATTACATATTTTAAATTATTTTTCAAGAATTTGTGATAATAATAATGGGCGAGATAAGTAAATTGCTTTACCTTATGGCCATTGAATTGCATAAAGCATTGTTATTAGCAAAGTACATATAAAAAAAGAAACAAATAGATAATATTAGTTCTCAAAATTTATATTTTTTGTCTCACACACTATTTAATATATCAAACACAAAATGACACCTCAACTTTATGTGAAAAAGTTTAACGTATTGACAACTCAGTTCAATTTTGTCCGGACAAAATATAAAATTTAACCCGTTGGTTTTATTTTTGGCGACGAATATTCGCGACCAAAAAAATTCGTCGTTCGTCGCAGTTGTGTTTCTAGTATAAATTATAGCCCAAATTGAACATGTTTAACACTGACATATTACACGGAAACAGCTGAGCTGCCAAAAGGAAAGTCACATTTTACTATCAACGATATAGGAAAATTTTCAAAAGCACATTTTTCCAGCACCCCTAAAATTCAAATTTTTTCATAAAAGAAAATATACTGAATATTATTGAGAAAAGAAACTGTAACTAATTATTCTTATAAAATCCATAAAAAAACACAATGAGGCAATAAAATAACAAGGAAGCACTAAATTTGTAATTTTATTCGTGCCGACTCTTTTCCCAGATTTACAAAAAAAAAAATGCAAAATTGATTTTTGATATATTGGGTGTTTTTTATTGAGGTATAGAACTTTAAGTTGGCATCACTTTTTTACCTGGCCGCAATTTGGTCAGCTGTCAAGTGATTAATATTTAGTTTGGTTTGCCATTTCATCATGAACAGGTTGACAAAAGAACAACGCTTGCAAATCGTGCAATTTATTTCGAAAGTAATGGTTCAGTTCGCGAAGTTTACCGCAAAATTTTGTTCAGTGATGAGGCTCATTTTTGGTTGAATGGCTACGTCAACAAGCAAAATTGCCGCATTTGGAGTGAAGAGAATCCACATGAGACCCTTGAGACGCCATTACATCCACAAAAACTGACTGTTTGGTGTGCTCTATGGGCTGGTGGAGTCATTGGGCCATACTTCTTCCGAAATAATGCTGGAGAGTCAGTTACCGTTAATGGAGACCGGTATAGAGCCATGATAACCGACTATTTTGTTCCCGAATCGGATGGCATGAATGTGGATGAGTTGTGGTTCCAACAAGACGGCGCTACATGCCACACAGCGCACGTCACAATCGATTTATTGAAGGAAACATTCGATGAGCGCATAATTTCGCGGAATGGACCTGTCAATTGGCCACCAAGATCGTGTGATTTGACACCATTGGATTATTTTCTTTGGGGATATGTGAAGTCGCTCGTCTACGCCAACAAACCAGAAACGTTAAGGGACTTGGAAGCCAACATTCGTGGCGCTATTGCCAACATACGGCCCCATATGCTCGAAAAAGTGGTTGAAAATTGGACCTGTAGAATTGGCTTTATTCGAGCCAGCCGCGGCGGCCACATGCCCGAAATCCATTTTAAACATTAATGGCATAAAATTATCCTTCCAATAAAGCCAAATTGATGGACATTAAAACGATTTTCTTGTGTTTTATTTCAATTCGAAGTTCTATACCTCAATAAAAAACACCCTGTAGAAGCAGTTTGCTTGAATTTTGTCCCCAGATGTTCTGCACAAAAGCTACTGTCGCACTGTGTAGCCACTTTAAATGTCAATATGTAACACCTTTAACTAAGCGTTTAATAATATTTCATTTTCAAAGACCCTTTTGCTCACACTCAGTTGCATATCACCATCATTCGCAAATTGAAAACTTTTGCGCACATAAATATGCTTCAATAAATGCACGGACACACACCCACACATGGACACATACACACCCACTCCCACAGATCCCTAAACGGATGAATGATTTAGTGATTGAATCAAAAACGGATTTTATTGTTTGACAAGGGCACACACATGCACACACACACACTTATTTGCATGTATGCGTAAAACATACAAAATAACAGATTTCAGTCGCATTGAAATTTTTAATCGACCATACGAAAAAGGAGCGACCGAAATCCATACAAGAATGAATGACTGAATGATAACAACTGCCTGCCATTTTATTTTGAATATTCGCAAAAGGAAACAAAAAAAACTACTAGAATATTTCTTAGAAAACGATCAAGGGAAAAAAAAAGAATCAAATGCCACTTTTGACAACATGAACAGGCCAAAGGGATGGATGTTATTGCATCAAGTAGCAGACAATATTTGGAAGCCATGATATTTGCACACGCTAAATGACATTTTCAGTTTCCTTTTCTCTTTGTTGTTGTACCTTTTTTTTACCCTTTTTATTTGATAGGAGTAGGGAATAAGTGAATGCTGGCCAATTCAGCTGGAAGGCAAAACAATTTATTAATTTTTTTGTTTGTTAAATCGCCAATTACATGTGATTTAAATAATCAAAAGGAAAACGGCTGTAATTTAGTTACAAAATTTTTTGAAAAATTATTGCTTTAGAAGTTTAGAAAGTTTAATATATTTAATGGCATGTGGCTACAAAATAATTCTGATGTGTAGACGAAAGTGTAGCGGCTTTCGAAAACAGCTATTCTGCTGTGCCCGGGTAAGTTAGTTGTATTATGTTTATATATCTTAATTAAACCAAATAATTTTATTTATTTAATTGTGTAGATTTCCAAACCCTGTTTATTTCCTCAAAAGAAAATCTGTCTAACCTGAAATCCGCTTAGAAATGCGCTAATTTAATTTTTAAAATAAAACTCATGGAAATATTGTGATTCATGCAGAGTACAAAAAAAAATTAAATTTTTGATATCTTACTCAGTTTTTATAAAAAAAATTTGCTTAAATTTCAAACAAAAATATCAGTTTAAGGAATTATGAAAGTTTTAAATGGTGGGCAAATTTGAGGTTAGGAAGTAAATTGGCTGCCAAGTGATGAAATGTTGAGAATTGAGCTGTCATCCTTTGACATTTATTTAGTAAAAAGTTGGGAAATTTTAACCATTGAACGCTACACTCTCAAACAAAGAATTTTAATAGTGAAAAATTGCTATCAAAATGGTAAAAATTTTAATTTTATCAAAAAATTCAAGCAGCTTTTCCCCGTAATCAGACTTCTTCTGAGATCGCTGTGCGTAATTTGCATGTTAAATTCAAGGCTCATGGTCCTGTTGCTTGAGAATGAGGCATTTTGCGCAAAACATTTTGCATAAAGTGACCTCTGGTTCCAGCAAGAGGGCGCCACAAGCAACACAGTCGTCCAAGTAATTCACTTAATGCATGAGAAATTTCCTGGGGGCAAATTACGGCACTCGATATCGAACGAAATTTGTATTTGAATTGTATGGAAATTTCGCTCCATGTCGAATGCGGTAATTTGGCCCCAGGTCGGGAAATTGCTCAATTTGGCGATGTCAATTGGCCGCCTTGTTCTGGCGATTTAACGCCGCTGAATTTGTGGGTCAATTTTAAAGACCACGTATACGTGAACAAACCACAAACAACTGAGGGATGAACTTCGGCGCTGCATTGACAAGATATTTGAAGTTTTGTTGCAAAATGTGAAAAGAGCGGGCATCTGCCTACGTGCTAGAGGTGGACATTTGCCCAACATACTCCCTTATTAATTTCCATATTTCTACTTTATATTGATATCAATAAAACTGAATCTCTTTTAAAAAAAAAGTGTGTTTTCCTAACCTCAAATTTGCCCACTCTGTATATTAGACGTGGAGATTTTTTAAAAATTCCTCAATCTCTGGAGGGCCATGGCCTACAAAATATTGTTAACTTTTGATTAAAAAGAACAAAGTCTTTCGAAGAAGTCTAATGCAATAGCAGAAAATATTAAAGAAAATACTTCAAATAAAAAACCTAATAAAAAATATCTGAAAGAAGAAACAAAAGAAAATAATTTGTTGTAATTTTTGCTGTTTTTGCGAATTGGCCGCAAACAGTTTGGCAGACTGCAGACGGCGACGCCAAAGCTGACGTAAACATTCACTATTATGGGAATAATTTATTATGTTGCCGTAATATTTTTAACTTTTCTAGGAATTTTTTTTTGTCTCCTGCAAAACGAGTTAAATTCCTGTAATTTTTGGTTTTTTTTTGTGTTTCTTTATCTCGAATGAGATGTGAAATCGGGCTCTTGGCCGATGATGACGATGACAATGATGATTGTGTCGGATTTAGTTGTATTATAATGATAATGATCAAATATAATTATGATGTTACTGCAGCAGTTGCTGCTGACAAAATTATTTCTGCACAAGCAAAAGTAGAAAGAAGAGCATGTAGTACATGACACACACATACACATACAGATTATTATGTACAAAGTATATCGCACCCTAAATACAAAAGGGGCACAACTCAAAATACTAAAATTTTCAGGAGAGACAAAAAACTGTTCATTGTGCAGAAGCAACACACTGAACAAAAATAGACATAACTGTATTTTTCCAGTTAAAGAAGATAGTGCTGTGAAAGAAATTTTTGCAGTAGTTAGAGATGTGTATTCTGAATTAATTTATGGAAAAAAAGTAAGTTTTGGAAAATTTTGAGTTGTGCCCCTTTTGTATTTAGGGTGCGATATGTATACTAAATGGTAGGCTACTACTATTCATGTTTGCATATAAATATTTTAATATGCAGTCCACACATCCATGTTGTCGTATTTGGTTCCTACATTTTGAGCGAAAATCAAAGAAAAAAAATTTAGAAAATCCACCACAAGGTGGCGGTTTTTTCAAACAGAAAAAAAAATTTTTTTTTTCTGCTGCCTTTTAAACAAACACACTGACACGCTGCAAAATGAAAACAAAAAATGAAAGAACTTAAATATAATAATAATATAGACGACACGTTGGCAATCAAGTCTAAGTGCACACACAGTCGATCGGGTGCAGGGGCTCAATAGCAAAGGAACAACTATTTTTCATCGTTTTGCAACAAAAATTATTGTTTTTATAGACACAATTTTTTTTCTTGTCTTTCTGCAACGGCATCACAGCTGCAAGTTTAGCACTAACGTGCATAAAAATGAACTGTAGTAGTGAAATAAAATAATTGCAAAGGACTGTGCTCAGTTTGATGGGAATACGAACAACAGACGCTTGTTATCACGTTTTATGATAACAAATATTTTTATTAATAATAATTATGTATGAATTTTTATTAGTCGAACTTTTCTTATGTAAATTGTTAATTTTTTCAATGGGCTTAAGTTCGAATCTGTAAGACTGCAAATCATTTTTTATTTTATTAATAAATGAATTTGTTCAAATTCTATTTATTATTTTATATTAAGATTGGAATATTAAGAATATTTTCAATAATCATCAAACCAGCAGAACGGATAAATTTTTTATATATTTACACTATATTTCCATGTAATATGTTACTTCAACGCCCACTTAAAAAGGGGCGAGGTCCAAAAATGGACTTTTCTGATTTTCGCTTTGGACCTTTTCTTGACATAAAATGATAAAAAGAAATATCTAAAAAATATGTTGTTTTTTAGGGGTTGCTTGAGTTTTTCTTAGGGGAAGAACTTTTTTCCTCTAGTCCGATTCAGCGCATTTACGAAATTTTAAGGTTCCTACTCTTTTCATTTAAACTGAATCGTGATTTCCATAGACGGACGGACGGACATGGTTACATCGTTTTAGATTTCATGTCTGATCAAGAATATATAAGCCCAGTTCACATGTCCACATCTCTTAATATGCACATGCTATAATGCAAGACCATTTGCACAGGATTGTGAATTGGGCTATAGTTTAAGAAGATTTAGAGGGATATTTCACTGCGTTACACACAGAATGACAAAGTGAATATGCCCTTCAATTCTTTTTTGGAGGATGTAATAAAAATGGAAATACATTCTTTTAAAAGAATATTATTTTTTGATCTAAAATACTTATTGCACAAAAAAGCATTATTGAAAAAGTAACGGAATTATCAATCAGCCCTCGTATAAATGTTTATTATAACTGTAACTCTCAAATGGTTGAATTTTTTAAAATCATAAGTTAAGCAAATATAAAAAATAAGTTATTTTCTACAAAACTTTGGGTAACGATTTCCTAATGATCTGCATTCGGCCCCGGTGAAATTGCCATTGGAAGTCGCTAAAGCCTCTGCAATAGTCACTTTCGGTGTTTTTCACATTTTGAAAAAAAAAAGAATTTATCTACTGGTGATTTGGCGCAATAGAATATTTTTGTTTTGTAAACTGGCCGGTATCGGTGCCTCGACATCTTCAGGCTTTTCGAAATCAAAAGTGACGGGGTATAACGACGGCAAATCATTTGCAATTTTTTAATTCTATTGACAGCCGTCCTTACGTTTTGCCAGTTCAAAAGACACTCGAAATTTTGTGGAGACGGAAGTGTATTCAACTTGAAAATTTTTCACAATTTTTGCCATAAATGAATGTTTGTGAGTGTGTATGTGTTGCTGTGTGTGTGTCAACGAATGTGTTTTGCCTATGTGAGTATAGAAAAGTAAAAATGTGTGTGTGTGTATATGTGATGCTACAATGATGCCACTAACTGCTGCATTATCGCATAAAAACATTTTTCTTTCTTTAATGTTTTTTTATAATTTAATTTTTTTCTTTTTTTGCTATAACAAAACGACATGATGCTCTGCTGCATAAACTGCTGTGGCACCCGAAAAATTTTTGATGCCGTATTTTCATATAAATAGTCATTAAGTAGTTTTTGTTATTATTGCTTCTTCTTCGTCTTCTTCTTGTTCTTCTTCTTTTATGGGTTTTGGGCTGGGTTGTGGCCGTACACATTTTCTTTTTTTGTTTTTATTTGAATAAACTGCTTGTATGATGATGCTGATGATGATGATATTTTATCATTGTTGTTGTTTTGTTGTTGTCCTGTTCTATTGTTATTCACTCTCAACTGGAGGCTGTTGAACTAGTGACTCTAGAGTATTTTACTACGATTTTTGCCTTTGTTTTTTTTCCAACTGCTATTCTGTTTGACCAATATTTGTGCCAAAACTAGTTAGACTGATAGATAATTTTACACGTTTTTTTTTCTTTACTTGTGTTATTTTGGATTAAAAAAAAAGCATTGTAAAGGGTATAATATATATGTTATTTTTATGAACTGCTGTGTTTAGTTGTTAGTGTACAAGGAAAAAAGAAAACATGTCCTTAGCATCTTCAAATTTGCACACGTATGTACACGATTGTTTTGAGTTCAAAGGCCAACGAACGCAAAGTAGGAAACTTTTCTGTTGCAGAATCCTTTTTTGTAATAAAAAAAAAACATTTTTTGGATTGTTGTAAACCAATTATGGCTGCTCTATAAAGTAGGCCACAATTAAAAGATTTACGTGCGGCCTAAGCATATGCTATTCAATTTGTATTGAGAAAATTTTTAAAACAAGCGAGATTGTATAAATTGAAGTTAAGAGAGATCGTGTAGTAATTTTGTTTTCACTTGCCTTAAACGTTTTTTTTTTCGAAATTTATTACTTTAATAAAAGTAATTACGAGCTATTAATTTTTATGTAAGTGATAAGTGGCCGGTGGTGTAACAAACGTATTTAAAAGTGCATGTAAAAAATTTTAAACTAGTAGATGCGCTAACAAAAGTCTGGTAGGATTTTTCCCACAGTGCCAAAGTCTATAGAAAAATAAATAATTTTTAATTTTAATTTTTTATAGAAAATTAATTTTTTTTTAAATTTAATATTTTTCTCTTTAAAGTTTTAATCAAAAATTTATTTTATATGTTGCTTGCTTTACTTTCGAGGCTTGAGCTAAATTTATACCACGGGAGCCGGGATGCCTTACTATTGAAATGCAGCTCTGTGTGTATGTTCTAGCGACATGATCGTGCATGCATGTGGTATCGTCATTGCTTCCTCATTGAATATTGCATGATTTTATTTTATCTATTGCTGAGCTCTCCTTCGGGAGTGCACTTGGTAAATGTGATTTGTTGCTGAAACTTTGAACATTCATTTAAACGATAGTAGAAATTATTATCTGTTATTGTGAAGTAACAGGCACTATGGAAGTGGTGCCAAGAAGGGCATTTGTGCTGGTTATCCCTCGGTTATTGGAGTCATGAGAACAGCCGCGACAGCAGTGAGAATGTTAGATGGGCCCTGAGGTGGCCAGGGGCTTACGTGAATGGCAGGAATCGGCTGTAATTTCAAGCACTTATTTATTGGCGGCATTGCGGCAGGATTAGTGACATAGAGATAATTTAATTACACAATGCTTCGTCTAGACTTTGAGCAAAAACTAAAAGTCCTAATTTTATCCTGATGGTAAATGTAAAGGAGGCGTAATATTAAGAAATAACGAAGTTGGTCTATATATTTATGGATCATGAATTATCTGTGGTATTAGGTCTGAAATTTTCTTATATGATCACGGAGTTGAATACTTCATCTGTCTTCCTAAAGAAATCAGCGTCAGTCTCAGTTTGAAATTTTCTGTATAAAGAAAGCGAGCAGGTAAAAATCTCCAAAGCCATAACACAGAAAAAATTCAAAAGTACTGGGGCCAAATTACCGCATTCGATATCTATCGAAATTTCAACACATTTGCCCCAGGGGGCAAATTACGGCACTCGATATCGATCGAAATTCGTATTTAAAATGTATTGAAATTTCGATCGATATAGAATGCGGTAATTTGGACCCTGATGTTTTCTTTTATGGAAAACATGTAACATTGTTTCACTTTCTTTCTTAAAATTTGCAATTAGATGGAGTTTTAAGACACAAATTAATATTCGAGAGGGATGGCAGTTTATTTTCTAATAAATTCACAATTTTAAAATTATATAATAGTGCCATGTTTCCATAAAAAGTGCCTAAAATGTTGCACTCTTTTACAGAAAAGAAAACAACATAACTGTTTGAATTATAATTCAAAAATCAAAACCAAAAAGATCAAAATGTAAAATATAAAACTATAATAATTATTATAATTTTATATATTACATTTTGGTCTACAATAAAGTCTTTGCCGAATACTTTGGCAGTTAGTACCTTTTGGATTGCAGGTGACGATATGTGTACATTTTTAAATTTAAATTTCTTTTTTTTAAGTAAAAGCATTGAAATAAATTATGCAGCAAGTTGTGATGCCTTTTATATTTATTTTGATTAATTATACTTTTAATAATCCCCTAAATCTTTCTTCAACATTTTTGCTTCTTCATCATTTTGAATGTGTAAAAGTTAATTATACTTTTAGCAAAAAGTGGATACTAATTTTTTTTATTTATTTATTTTTTTGTGAGCTCCAAAGCCGTCTGCTGCATTTAATCCATATGAAAGGAAAACTTGCCATTAAACAGCTTTAGTTCTGTGCATAATGTGCAAAGTGCTAGAGTGTTAACAGCTGTAAACTCTAAACGCCTGCCTGTATGCTCTCAATTTGCAATTAAAAATAAGTTTCAAAATTATTTTATTTGTTTTATGAAAGTTTGCGCGCTGCACGTATTAAGGGGGAGGGGGAGGCTTTCTTCTTTGTACGCTGACGTATAGATGTTTCAAATCTTTTCATGTTGCCAACAAAAACTTCTTTCATTCATCCCGAAACACACACTCTGCGCTCGTAATTAAACAATATTTTAAGCAACTCATTTTAATCTGTGCAATAAAACAGCAACATTTTTGTTTATGTGTGCAGTTTAATGACTTTAATGGCAATAGAGATAATATTGCTAAAGACTTGCTTTTTTTTTCTTAAATCAAATAAAATAATTATGATTTCAGGTGGTTGTGAGTGTATTTGAAATGGAGGTATAGAAATCCGTACAGGACAAAATATAAAAAAAAACTAGATTTACGTGCTGTTGGCTGAAGTAATAGAACACGAGACTATGAAGCGGAGGGTCCTGACTTCGAGCCCGCGCTGAGTCATGATATATTGTGTGTTGAATTCTTCTGATCAGCATTAGTGCGTGGTTGTGTTAGTTGTTGCCAGCCTGTTTCAGTGATGAAGGCATAGTCACTTGTCACTGAACATAATTGGCAGCACAATCATGTACTAAAAGCAGAGTAACAGCACCCACCTTAGCCGGCGAAGTAAAAAGATTGAAATAGCTACAAAAACAACTGTCTATCTTCTCATCTTTCCTAATCTGTCCCCTCAATACTATCCCCTCGTTTTCAGTTCCAGCGCAATGCATTGCATATATAGAGGTCATCCCCTAAGTGCTGGTCCAAGATAAAAAATAAAAAAAACATTTTTTTGTAATAGATTTATATCTATTTTTTTTTCGGAGGCCAAAAAATTCTAAATAAACTTTTGGAGCGATTATAATATATTCCGTTTCCGAATCTAATTGAAGTTTCTGAAGATCTGTTTTGGTTATCATTAAAGTAAGTTGTTGTTATTTTGTGTAAAAAAATAGTGGTGACTTGCAACAAAAAGCATGAGTACTGATGATGAAAGTGTTGTGGCCTTCGAAAACAGCTGTTCTGCTGTAATGTGTAAATTGAATAACGAAAAACTGATGTTGACTTTCTTTTGGGCCTTGGAATATTTATCATGTCTTTCTCAATTTAAAACAAAAATTTCAAACAATTATCCTATAAAAATTTTAATTAAAAAAAATTATTATTATATTTTTAATTTAAATTTAATAGGTTGATTTTTATAGCCTCCAAAAAAAGAATATGGAGGGTATATTCACTTTGTCATTCCGTTTGTAACGCAGCGAAATATTCATCTGAGACCCCATAAAAGATATATATTCTTGATCAGTGATGAAATCTAAGACGAACTGAGCATGTCCGTCCGTCCGTCCGTTTGTGGAAATCACAATTCAGTTCAAACGAAAAGAGGCACACTCTTGAAATTTGGTATAAATATATCTTGAAGGATAGCACAGGTTAAGTTCGGAGATGGGCTGAATCAGGCCAGAGGGGAAAAAGTTCCCCTAAGAAGAACTAAACCAACCTCTAAAAAAACAACATAATTTTTAAAAGTTTTTTTGTAATTTTGTTGAGCAAATCATATAATTTTATATTAAAGAAGGTTAATTTTTGGACCCCGCCCCCTTTAGTGGGCGTTATTATATGCAAAAATAGTGTAAAAGCTTAACAAATTGTTTTACTTAAGCCTAAATTTTTTAAAAATAACATTTTTAAGCTTTAATGACGAAACTGAGACGTAACCTGATACTACTCTGGCCTACCCCCTCCCCCAAATGACCCTATAAAAATGTTTTTCCCAAGCATTTATTTTTAGAGTTTTATGACAAAGCTGAAATTTCCCCCACCACAGCCCTTGCCAGAGCGAGCCCGCCAAAATACAGTTTAACATTTTAAATTTACTTACTAAATAAAGGGTGTTTTTTTTATGAAGTTTTTTTTATACGAATCACTCTGTTGTCTGACAGCTGTTTTGACAGTTTAAAGTGACGTCTCTACTCAGTATTGTTTGGCAAATCATCATGAACAGGTTAACTCCAGAACAGCGCTTCCAAATCGTGGAAATTTATTTTCAAAAACAGTGTTCAATTAAAAATGTTTATCCGCTTTTTTACCGCAAAATTCTCGTCAGTGATGGGGCGCATTTTTGGTTGACAAGCAAAATTGCCGTATTTGGAGCAAAGATAATTCACACGCCGTTCAAGAATTACCAATGCATCCCGATAAATGTACTGTTTGGTGCGGTCTATGGGCTGGTGGAATCATCGGTCCTTATTTCTTTAAAAATGAGGAAGGACTACGCGTTACCGTGAATGGAAATCGATACAGAATCATGATCAATGAATTTTTGGTGCCAAAACTTCAAGATATGGATGTAAACAAAATGTGGCTTCAACAGGATGGTGCCACTTGTCATACTGCGGCCGAAACAATGGACTTATTGAAAGAACATTTCAGCGACAACATTATTTCGAGAAATGGACCGGGGAATTGGCCTCCGCGTTCGTGTGATTTGACGCCACTCGATTATTTTTTGTGGGGATACCTGAAATCATTGGTTTACGTGGATAAACCAGCAACGATTGACGCTTTGGAAACCAGTATTCAACGTGTCATTGCTGAAATACGCCCTCAAATGCTTGAAAAGGTGGTCGAAAATTGGACCTCCAGAATGATCTTTGTGCAAAATAGTCGTGGTGGCCATATGTCCGAAATTATATTTAAATGTTAAATGACAAGAAATTATCTACCAAATATAAAATTTTTTTTGGCCATTTCATAATTTGGCATGTGTTTTATTTAAATTTCAAATCAGCAAGCTCTTATAAAAACACCCTTTATTTAGAGGGTATTTAAGATTCGACCGGTCGAATATAACGTTTTTACTTGTCTTTTTTAATCTCGTTAATAACAATTTTAAATCTTAATAATCTTTCGCACTTAAATTTTGTGTAATAAAAAATGTTCTTGAGTGGCTTAATTTTAAATTAAATTCATATTGAATATAAGTATGCGTTAACGGCATCCCCTGATAATTATTTTCGAGCCTCGGTATCAGTACAGTATTGGCTGAAAGGCGTATCCCTAGTTAAAACACTTAACTTTTTTTATATATTGCATTGTGATTTAAAGTATTAAAGAATTATGTTATTGTTAGTAGCAACAAATTTTTATTGGGTGATAATCTTGGGGATTTGAAAAAAAATCTAACAACTTATTTTATTAGCCCATAAAATGTTGCAAGTCCATTAACAAAATATCACATACATATTCATGTAAAAAGTCTTATGGTCACTCCTCGTTATAGTCGTACTTAATCAGGGCTTATTACGAGTACAAAAATATATTTTTGGAAATGTGAAATTCACTTCTTTTCAATTTGACAATTTATAGTTGTTTTTGTGTAATTTGTTGTAAAATATTTACGATATTAAAGCAAGTTTCATGATTTATTTACCCAAAAAGTATGCTGTATCTGGACGATTTTTATTGGCTCCATAAAAGCTGCTACAGTTATAACAATAACATGTATTTAATCGAAATTGTGATACAAGGAGTTTATGTTTGTTATCCTTATTTTTAGTTGTAATATATTAATATTTTTCTGTTTAAAGTGTTATGAAAAATTTAATTTATTTTTTGTTTTTTTTTTCTTTAATTTGATCTGTTAACTAAAATTCTAAACCGGAAGCTTTAAATTTTATCTTGTTGATTTACTTTTTTTATTAACAATATTGAATAGTTTTAGACCAAGCAGAGACACAATATTTTTTTTTTATATATTTTTGTAATTTTTTTTTTTAGATTTTAAATTAAAGTAATATTCGTAGTATATTTTTAATAGCCAGCAATAGTATTTAAAAGGGGTATATTTTTAGGTATCAATTGTTGTAGTAGACGCAGTATTTTTACACAAAAAATCTCATGATATTATTTTGCCATATTTTTTCAATACTTTTCAACACACAAAGAGAACTTCTTTCTATACACTAAATAAATGGTTAAAATATGCTAGTTGTTGTTGTTGTCGCTTTTGTTTTATTTCACTACAAAGTTCAACGTTTTGGCATTTTTAGTTATTCCTTTTTGTGTGTCTTTTTTTTATAGATTTCTATACACATTCACCAGCATTTATGTGTATTTCTTTTGGTACGCGCCCGGTACGAATTTCGTTTAGATTGCAACCGTTCCAATGCGCTTGTTAGTTTTGTTAAGACTGAAAATGTCTGCTTATATTTTTGTACAAAATTGCTGTCGTACGTGGGATTTGCGTGTGTGTGTGTGTGTGTGCATGTCTATGCGTGTTTGTTTTTGTTCTTTGGCAAGTAAATATAACCCTAAGGACTACCATTCACAATAGAAAACTGTTATACTTTTGCACATCAGCATTAATGCTCTTAGCAAAGAGTACATTTTCTGCAACGGCCTCTCTTTGAAATTGTTAACGTGTTGTAATGGTGCTCTTAAATATTTTTAACCGGGTTTTGTTTTGATTTGAAATGCAAAAAGGCAAATACTCGCATTTTAGAGCATTTCACAATTTGATTAATAGTTTTTCAATTTCTTTTTAACATTTTTTCTCATTTTCCTTTTCAAGTGCCATTTAAGTGCTTGGCAGAAGAAAACTTTTCATTTAAATGAAAATTTCTTGCATTTATTTACACCGAACCATAGAATAGTTTTGGTTTAATAGGAATGCTGATGTTTATGCTGCATTTTTGTTGGCTTGAAAAGTTTTCAATTTTTTTAATTAAATGAAAATTACGTGTAGCATGTATTAGCAAATGTAATTATTATTTCAATGCTGATATTTAATTGCAGGCAATTTTATTTAGAATTTTATAAAATTCTATATACAAATTACATTATAAGGACCTTTTGTAGACTATTTATGTATCGACTTAAATAAGGGGCCTGCCTCTGTAAAGTTTATATTGGAAAATTCTAACACAGGACACAGAAGCTTGATGCAGCTGGCTCACAATTTGATAGAAGTCTGTTAAAAGATGCTGGTTGATAACAGCATTGACACCTACAAAAGAATCTTTATAATATGTAGTTCTACCACCTGATTATTAACGCTAATTGAACAGGAATAACTTCAGTATTAGACTTTTCCAAAAAAAAAAAATTAGTTGTGGCTTGTTTAATATGAAAAGCGTAGCGTCGGTGAAACAAAAGTCTTCCATAATAAGATTTGCTAGATTTATTACCAAGTGCTTCTAAAACCTTTTCATTTACAAATATTACACGTGAATATAAAAACAAGGATGGAACTAAAAATTAACACCAAAATCTTATTAAAAAGAAATGCAAAAACTAAAAAGAATTTTTAAAAATATATACATCCGTAATAAAATATGCAATTATTTTAATATATGCAATAAAAAATCTGTGCCATTTTATAGCAAATTTGCTAATATCTCAAGATATTTGAATGAACATTCCACCGCCAAACAATATGATCCATGTCAATTTAAAGATCGTGAATGCGATTGCCGTTAGCGGACCAAAACAAGCAATTCAGTTCTAAAGAAAATATATGTGAAAACAGCTGACCCTAAAGGCCATTCCTTCAACTTTCCGATCATTTCAATCGCTAAAAAAATTATATTATTATTTTTACTTATCAAACTGCTATAACTTTTTAATGAAGCAACTGATTCTCACGTGACGATCGCTGACTGATGTAATTTTTCGAGTTTTAAAAATAATCGAAAACACTAAGGTCGGGTTTTCGAGAGGTGGTTTAAGTTTAAACCTAGTTTAAAGAAGTCTGAAACTCTGATATTTCCAGCAAACTGCGATTTTTTTTATTATTTCATTAAGGATACACAGAGTGGTCGAAGGAAACAGGGGGTGGGTTTAGTACGTAGGCACCAGTGATGGTGAATTGTGCATGCTTATGATGGAACATAAGCATCTTTTAAAGATTACCACCTCCGGTTTTATACAAAAAAAAAACACACACACACACACCACACAACACACTCCCACACACAACACACACACACATCCACACACACACAACACACGCACACTCACATGCATAGACATATAGACACCCTCCCAAAGTAGTCAGGAACTCAAAACGTCGAAATCTGCTTAAAATGCGATTTTTTTAAAGCTTACTAAAACCAACAATATCCTGATTTTTTTTACATTTTAAATTCTCTTAGCGACATATTAAAAAATATAACATATGCAAAAATATTGATCCAGAGGGGAAAGTTTTACGTTTCTTTACGATTGTAATAAAATAAAAATTTTATAATAATTTTTAGTAAAACCAGACTTTTGTAAAATGCGGTAAACACTCCCTGGGCCTTATTTTAGGCATTCTTGGATTTCATTGCAACTCCCAGTGTTTGTCAAGACTTGCAACGTTTATAAATTTCAACAGCTTTGTGCTATTGTACTTTAAAACGATTGCAAAATATTAAATACAATCAGCCTTTTCTCTAAAATGAACAATTTCATGTAGAAATAAAATCTACATTTAATTTCTATTCATGTGTCAAGTTGAACTAAAACCCTTTTTTTTTTAAACTGCGAACTGAGATGTGTTTCTTTATCCTTCATCTAAGTGTTTGGTACAGATCTTTTCAAAAAAGAATACAAGAAAAAAACCAATTTCTTTAAATTAAATCCCATTTAAGATTTGTCAATATGCAAAAGCACACTTCCATACGTACTCTCACACCACCCGCACTTAATAAATAGTCCTGCTTTTACGTTTCTAATTTTCTTTTTCATTTCATATAACCCAGTTTCGTTGGGACTTGTTTCTTTTGCATTTAAAATAATCGCAAGTACCCCCACTCCCCCCGCCCCGTTCTAAGCATGTGAATGTCATTTTAAAATCTTTTTAAACTAAACGGAAATTAATAAATGCAAATGGTGAAACACTAATGCACTACATAAAGATGAATTGAATGCACAGGCACACACACACACACCAACACAAACACACGTGTATGCATGTGCATCAATGGGTGTGTATGTCACACACAACTGCACACCTTCCCCAGTACTTGCATTGCACTTGTAGCCAGCCATACACACTCGTACGTGTGCACGTACATGCATGTCTTCGCCTTTTAAAAGGACAAAGGAAATGCTATAGAAAACGGAAACCAACAAACATGGTTTCTTTCTTTTCATTTTCATACTGCATAGAATTAAGCAACGCTGCTGCAGCTTCACCAACTGTATGGTTTTGTATACGGCATTTTAATAAACTCGCATTAAAACCGTGCAGCTTCAAGTTGCCTTATTTTATTTGTTGTTCTTTAGCGTTTTTGGATATGAAAAAACTAAATAAATTTCTTTCTTTTTTCTTAAATGTTCAAGATGCAAAAGAGAAAACCCCCTAAATATAGTTGCTAATTAGATTCTCTGGAATAGCATTTATGGAGAGAGAGTCAGAGAGAGAGAGAGAGGTACATAAGAGAGCTGCATTAATATTTAACTATTTGTATAGAAACATCCCTGTTGGAATTTTAAGAAAAAATCGAATTACCAGCAGACTGGTTTTACTTTTATAACAAAAAAACATCATAACTATTTAATGTTATTAAATTGCTAAAAATTTTAAACATTTAAGCATGATAATTTGATGTTAATATATTTTTTTTTATTTATTTTTTAATGAAAAGAGTTCATGGCCTTTGGTGCTATTTCTCTACCATCTAACTTTATAATAATTAATTATTGTGAAGTTATTAAATAAACCAGGGACCGCATATAACGATTATTTTTAAAACTTAAACAAAAATGAAACTATATGAGAAGTGCTACGTGCACAAGCAATGCACCAAAGTAATCCTTTTCACATGGAATACCCCTACATAAATTAATTTATATATCTTTTTATTTTTTGAGTTTTAATAAAAAACTCAAAATTACCGTCTACTTTCTGAGTTTAATTTATTCTTCAGAAAATAAAAGTTATTTCTTGATTTTTATTTAATTTTATTTATTTCTTGATTTTTATTTATAAATAAGAATTAAAATTAATTTTTTTAATTTTTATTTATTCCTCAGAAAATAAAAGTTATTTCTTGACTTTTATTTAATCCTCAGAAAATAAATGTTATTTTTGCCTCTCAATGTTGCATGCGCATACTTTCTCTTTTCTTTCCCTCTCTACCCTCATTTCTCTATTGCTCTCCTGTCACTTTATACAACCAGTGTTGACATATAAGTATTTCTTTTAAAATTTTTCAAAACAGATTTAAGGCCTAATTCATAAAATATATTTTCTGTTTTCAGGTGATTTCAGCTCCCTCATAGCTCACATCATTGATGATGAGTGCCTGCCAACCTTCAATTATCTCAGAGAATTAAAGTATAACAGTTACAACCGTTTGCTTTACAAAACTAAGAATAGAACAGAAAATGAGAAATTCTATGTGTAATTTATCGTAACAAAAAAAAGAACAACAAGTAATAATGCTATATTCGGCTGTGCCGAATCTTAAATACCCTTCACGGATGTATTTCTTTTTTTTTTCTTTCTTTCAAAAGCATAAAATAGATTTAATTAAAAAAAAAAAATGTTTGTAGTAAGAATTTCAACGAACATTTTTTATATTGCTATATTAAATTGAATTAAGATTCTATAGGCTAATTGTTCGAAATTTTAATTTAAATCTCAGAAAGACATGATAAATATTCCAAGGCACAAAGGCAAGTCAACATCAGTTTTTGTTATTCAACTTACACAGCAGAGCAGTAGAGCTGTTTTCGAAAGACGCAACCCTTTCATCATCACTGCTCATGTGTATTGTGTTTGTCACCACTTATTAGGTGGCTTAATTGAATAAGATTACAGATCTTATTGAAACTAATTTTATTGTGAAAAAGGATACGAGAACTGTATCAACCTGATGTTAACATCATTTGATAACAAAATGTTGTTATCAAATACTTTTATATTTCAGAAAACGTTTTAATTTTTCAGCTAGGAAGCTAAATGTTTGACTCTTCTTATTTCTAATACTTCCGAACGTCCTTCAAAAATATTAAATATGTTTAATTTACAAAGAAAATACCAATTTACTTCTTTCTGATATATAAAGTAGGTATAATTCATCATAAAAATCAAAAATAGCAAATTATATGTATAAGTAACCGTATCAAAAAATTTCGGAAATTTTGATCTTTTAAGATTTGAATACCAATTTTGTTCTTCCTGAATTATAAAATAGTTATAATTAGCAAAAACAACAACGTCAATTGCCTTTTTGGTTAACTTCATATTTAAAAAAATTTTCAATTTCCCAACCCTGCAAGCGAAATTTTGTTTGTTTTGCCATTGCAACTCTTAATGAGGCATGAACTAGTTTTATTTAAGAAAAACTTAAAATTTTGTCACTTTCATGTACTACAAAATATTGCAGATGTCCAACCCTGGGATCGAAATTTTGATTTTTTTTTAATGTTTGATACCAATTTTGATCTTCCTGAATTATAAAATAGTTTTAGTTAGTAAAAAAAACCAACGGCAGTTGCCTTTTTGGTTACTTTTACGTATAAAAAAATCAATTTCCCAACCCTGGAAGAGATTTTTTTTTACCAATGCAACTTTTAATGAGGCATAAAATCTTTAAGAAAAACTCAAAATTTGTAAACATTTTGGTCACTTTCATGTACTACAAAATGTTGAAAGTACCAAAAAAAAAATTCAATTTCCCATCCCTGGAAAAAAAATTTTATTTTTTTAGTTTTTAATACACATTTGAGATCTCCCAAAGTATGAAATAGGTTTAATTAACAAACAAACAAAAAATAATTGGTTTTTGGTAGTTAATTTTGCGTCGAGAAATAGGTGTAAGCTTCCCAGCACTGGAACCGTATTTCGGATTTCAATACCTCTCTATTTAAGTTCATTTCCAATCCATCAGTCCAAGAACGAAGTCTCTAACTCTTCCGGTGGCTTGGGAAAATCGATTTCACGTGCAGACAGACGGACAGATGGACATCGCTCAATCGTCATCACTATACATAAGGATCCAGAATATATATACTTTATGGGGTCCCATATTAATATTGCAGAAATTACCCTTTTTTGTGAAGGGTATAAAAATAAGAGCAAAAGCAGATTAATTTTGTATTAATAAAACGTTAAACCGTAATAATTGCACGTATAATTTTTAGTTCGGATTTCGATAAAAATGTAATTGAATTATTGTGTTTTAGTATTTCTTGCATTCTCGTTCTCTCATTTATTTATGGCAATAAATTGTTAGCAATTACAAAATTTGTGAAGACACATCTACATATGCACGAGTATGTAATTAGATGTGTACGTATGAGTACGCAAATGATTGACAATTACAGTGATGACGATCAAAGAACGAATTTAAAAACAAAACGTGACAAAACTATTGACTGCTATTTTAGTAAATGAACTGAAAGTTCTTGAATTCTTGTAGTGCTCGAAAATAGTTCAGCAGATGAATTATGAATTTAGTTAATAATTTTTTATTTCATGATGCATATTATACTCGTATAATTCTACATTCGTCTGTTTAATTCTGAAATCGGAGCAAATTCACTTGTACAATAAATACTCCATGTAATAAAAATGCATTTTGGTTGCTCTAGTAAGAAAAAACTTTGTTTGTGCAAATATCAGTTTTCATTAAATTCCTACAAATCGAATCCTCCTCAACTTTTCACAAATATTTTTAGCATGCCTGACTAATCGATTAAATAATTAATTATTAATCGATTAATAACTCATCGATATTTTGCTTCTAAAGTTTCCGGTTCTATTTTCCTTTCTATTGCACATAGGTATCAACTTAATAATGAACCACTAGACAATTAAGTAATTAATCGCTTAATTATTAGTCGCTTAACAATTTATCGATTAATTATATTCTGTACTTTTTATCTCTTCTATAGCATATATAAAAATTGCTTGGTCAACTATTCAATTAAATATCCAATGGATTATTTTTTAAACGATTGATAATTGATTTCGATTATTTTTTAATCGATTAAATATTTATTTCTAAATATTTTCTCTTCCATTTTCCATTCTATATCAAATATTAAATTAATAACTAGTTAATCTACTATTCGATTAAACAATTAATTGGTTATTTTTTAATCGATTGATAATTAATTTCCATTATTTTTTCATCGATTAAATATTTATTTCTAAATATTTTCTCTTCCATTTTCCACCCTCTATTAAATATTAAATTCGTAACTAATTAATTTACTATTCGATTAAACAATTAATCGATTATTTTTTAATCGATTGATAATAAATTTCGATTATTTTTTCATCGATTAAATATTTATTGCTAAATATTTTCTCTTCCATTTTCCACTCTCTAGCAAATATTAAATTAGTAACTAGTTAAGCTACTATTCGATTAAACAATTAATCGATTGTTTTTTAATCGACTGATAATTGATTTCGATTATTTTTTCATCGATTAAATATTTATTTCTAAATATTTTCTCTTCCATTTTCCACTCTCTAGCATATATTAAATTAATAACTAGTTAATCTACTATTCGATTAAACAATTAATCGATTATTAAATAGTCGGGGGCAGTTATTCGATTAATTATATTTTGCTTTTTTCCATTTACCAAGTTAATAATTAATTGATATACAATTCGGTTAACTAAGAAGTCGATATATGATTAGTCGATTAGTAATTAATCGATTAATTATAATTTGTTGTTAAAATGTGTCTTCTGTTTTTTCATCCTATATCAAACATCAGCTGAATTAATAATTTATCTTCTATTCGATTAATCGCTAAATTATTAGTCGATTAGTATTTAATCGATTAATTATATTTGGCATCCAGATTTGTGCAACTTCCTTTTCCTTACTGTAATAAGTATTACAAAGCACAGATGTTTTTATAAGTATAAGGCCGATATCTGATAGAAAATTATGGTGTAGTCAGTATCTTTGCAGCTTTAGATCGCAAAACCCTAACAAAATTCATGCGAAAATTTATATTGAAAAAACAATCAATTTGTCATATCTAGTTATTATTTTTAATATAAATTGACAAACACAAACTGACTTTATTACATTAATTTACGTATTTAATTACTACTCTGCATACATTTGCTTTAAGTACAGTAGAACCTAGAAAAACTTAGCAAACAGTGTAAAGTTAGAGTCACTCAGCTAAGTTAAGTGAATTTTAAAGTCAATGTGTCACTCTGAAATTTTAGTATTTCAGATAAATTTTCTGGACGTTTGAGTTTTTCACGCCAATTGTTTGTTTTGTTCGATCATTAAGTAGAGTATAGCGCACTGAGCTATGATTTTTTTATTTTATTTTTATTTAATGATATCCAAATTTTTTTTTTTTTTGGGATGAAAACTAAGTTACTAAAATAAATTTAATTTGTTTATTATTGCATTGTGGTTTTTTTTCGAACAAGTTAATTAACATCAGTTAACATTTTCGAGATCCTACTGTACTGCAATAATTTTTTGATAGTGAACATTGAAAGTAGAACAAAGCAACCTACGAAATGGACACAGTAAATAAATCTGTGTTTACCATGTGCCATTTAAGATATTTCGTATTTTGCAACACCTGCTAATTATCATTTCAATTAGTCAAGATTATTAACACCGATTGCAGCCTGGCATCGCATTATAACAGCAGACATGTTTCTAACATTATTTATAATTCTAATTACTTTAGTTTACAATAGACAGTCATCTATATTTATAAACATTACGTTCATCAATCGGTATGATAAACTGAATAAATGCTGTTGACCAACTTTAGTTACAATTTCTGATTGACAGCTTTACTTATGGTCAGTTGTTGGAGGCAGACAAAAACTTTGTAAATGTCATTGTTGCAGCTTCTCATGCATCCAAAAGCGCACATAAATTACTCATCATAAGACTTACATATTTTTAAGTTGAAAACAACAATAAATTGCAGCAGTTTCGAAAGGCCGCACCCAATGTGTTTTTGTACCCGCCCAAAAAGAATTGGAGGGTATATTCACTTTGTCATTCCGTGTGTAACGCAGCGAAATACTCCTCTAAGACCCCATAAAGTATATATATTCTTGATCAGTGATGATATCCAAGACGATCTAGTCATGTCCGTCCGTTCGTCCGTCTGTGGAAATCATGATTCAGCCCAAGCGAAAAGAGCATTGAAATTTGTTATAAATACATTTTAAAGGACAGCACAGGTGAAGTTCGTAAATGGGCTAAATCGGGGAAGAGGAAAAAAAAGTTACCTAGAGAAGAACTAAACCAACCTTTAAAAAAACAAACTTTTTAAAGTTTTTTTTGTGATTTTGTTAAGCAAAGGATATATTTTTATGTTAAAAAATGCCCAAAGAGAAAATCAGGAAATCCACTTTTGGACCCCGCCCCTTTTAGTGGGCGTTAAAGTAACATATTACATGGAAAAATAGTGTAAATATTTAACAAACTGTACAATTTAAGCCTAAAAGTGAATTAAAAATTAAATTTTAAAGCTTTTATGAAGAAGTTGAAATGTTCTCTGATCTTCCTCTGCCCTACCCTCCCTCCACCTTTGCCCACTAAATGACCCTATCAACAAAATCAATGAGTGTTCGAACTCACGGGCGATGTGTTAACACCTTTTTGTTTATTTATTTTATATTTTTGTGGGTTTAAAAATTAAACCCATAAAAAACAAAGAAAATGCAAAGCAACAGACAAATCTACATACATATAGTACATTGTTATGTTTGTACATAAGCTACATACGTTGCTGTCTTGCTATCTCATTTTTATATATGTACGTATAACCACGTCACTATTCTCTTTGCTATGCATAAGACAAAACCGAAGATCAACATAAAACACTTTTTTAATATTACTCCAAATTAATACTCCGAATTAAAACACTTAAAGCTCCGCTCGCCGATATCGGATCGCCTTAATTCTAAAACTCTTCGTCGAAACCCGCACTAGCGTTTTAATCCAAAAATTAATAAAATCGGCTATGAATTTCCGGAGAAAATCGCGTGGGAAAATTATATGAAAATCGCCCAATAATCACTTTCAATACCGACTGCCAAGCAACAACAACAAACAAACAAACTCTTACACTTACACTTGCGTATGTATTGAAACTGATAGTATACTGCCCTAGAGGCGCGCTGTTGGCTGAAGTAGTAGAACACGAGACTATGAAGCGGAGAGTCCTGAGTTCGAGCCCCCGCTGAGTCATGAAATATTGTGTTGAATTCTTCTGATCAGCATTAGTGCGTGGTTGTGTTAGTTGTTGCCAGCCTGTTTTCAGTGATGAAGGCATAGTACTGATCACTGGACAATTACTGGCAGCGACTGACCCAATCATGTACTAAAAAAGCAGAGTAGCAGCACCCACCTTCGTCGGCCCTGTAGCAAAAACTAGCCGGCGAGGTAAAAAAGGTTGAAATAGCTACAACAAAAAAAAAAAAAAAAACTGTCTATCTTCTCATCTTTCCTAATCTGTCCCCTCAGTACTATCCCCTCGTTTTCAGTTCCAGCGCAATGCATTGCATATATAGGGGACATCCCCTGATCCTACTCCTGAAAAAAAAAAAAAAAAAAAAAAACTTTTTTTTCACTTAGTAACACCAAAAATTTACTTTTTAGTGTTTTATGGCAAAGCTGAGATGTCTCCCCCACGGCCCCTCCCCTTCATAATGGAGTTTTTTATTTACTAAATATTTGGAGGGTATTTAAGATTCGGCCCCGTCGAATTAACGTTCTTACTTATTAAAAATTGCTTTTTATGATGGATGCTTTTAACTTTACTTTGTAAAGATGCACAAATCCATAAAAACTGCTGCCTCATTTAATAGCTTTTTGTATGCATTTTATTTTCCTTTATAAAAAGTAATTTTACAAACTCCTTAAGAGAAAGAATGTTATGAAAATAAGTTACAAAACAATCTTCAAGCATAAACTAACAATGTGTATTAAGTTCTTCTGCTAAGGCCTACTCGAGGACCTCTTTAGCTATCCTTTTCCCCCGCTGTGTTCTGAACACTAATATTTGAACAACTTAAATAGAGATTTATTTATAACAACTTTTATTTGTTGTACATTTTCTTTGCAATTTTATCGATTGATTGCCTACTATTTCAATCGCGTATGGAAAAAATTCCTAATAGGCGAGCTATTTTTAGAACGGACTGTTACGAACTAAAGCAAGTGCGTTAATTTGCATGACGACAAACATGCAATATTAAAAATTTCATTAACGTAATTTCAAACTAAGTGATACAAAAGAAATTGCTTTGCCATAAAACTTTCATAAATGCTTAGATATAAGAAATTCATATGCTTCTGATTGCACGCGTATATACTTACGGTACCTTTCGCAATGCCCAGGTACGAGAAATTTAATTTGATATCAAATAGTACCAAAATTTCTTGCAATAAACAGTTGGAAAATTATACAAATTTGTATTTCTAAAAATAATTTATCTTTTGTCGCCAAAAAAAAAAAAAAATTCATCTAACAAATAGAAAAAAATTACTGCACCATATTTATGCTTTTTTGAAAGTAATACTAAAGGGTGTTTTTATAAGAGCTTGCTGATTTGAAATTTAAATAAAACACATGCCAAATTATGAAATGGCCAAAAAAAAATTTTTATTTGGTAGACAATTTCTTGTCATTTAACATTTAAATATAATTTCGGGCATATGGCCACCACGACTATTTTGCACAAAGATCATTCTGGAGGTCCAATTTTCGACCACCTTTTCAAGCATTTGAGGGCGTATTTCAGCAATGACACGTTGAATACTGGTTTCCAAAGCGTCAATCGTTGCTGGTTTATCCACGTAAACCAATGATTTCAGGTATCCCCACAAAAAATAATCGAGTGGCATCAAATCACACGAACGCGGAGGCCAATTCACCGGTCCATTTCTCGAAATAATGTTGTCGTTGAAATGTTCTTTCAATAAGTCCATTGTTTCGCCCGCAGTATGACAAGTGGCACCATCCTGTTGAAACCACATTTCGTTTACATCCATATCTTGAAGTTTTGGCACCAAAAATTCATTGATCATGATTCTGTATCGATTTCCATTCACGGTAACGCGTCGTCCTTCCTCATTTTTAAAGAAATAAGGACCGATGATTCCACCAGCCCATAGACCGCACCAAACAATACATTTATCGGGATGCATTGGTAATTCTTAAACGGCGTGTGGATTATCTTTGCTCCAAATACGGCAATTTTGCTTGTCAACCAAAAATGCGCCTTATCACTGACGAGAATTTTGCGGTAAAAAAGCGGATAAACATTTTTAATTGAACACTCTTTTTGAAAATAAATTTCCACGATTTGGAAGCGTTGTTCTGGAGTTAACCTGTTCATGATGATTTGCCAAACAATACTGAGTAGAGACGTCACTTTAAACTGTCAAAACAGCTGTCAGACAACAGAGTGATTCGTATAAAAAAAAACTTCATAGAAAAACACCCTTTATTAGCCATTTCATAAAAAAAAAATCTTTTCTTTTCGAAATGATTCTTATTGAAGAAATCAAGAGCCAAATTACCGCATTCGATATCGATCGAAATTTCAATACAGGGGGCAAATTACGACATTCGATGACGTCTAAATTTGTATTTAAATTGTATAGAAATTTCATTCGATATCGAATGCGATAATTTAGCCCCAGATTAAATGGGAATTTCGATTGATACCCAAATGCCGTAATTAGTCCCCACAGCGTTTTACAGTAGACTTATTTTTATTGTAAATACCACATGCGATATCGATTGCATTTCCATTTAAATTGTATAGAAATGCGGTAATTTGGGCCCTGAGTTTAAGGCCTGTTTTATTCAATTGCAAGACTGCAATCAAGAACATTTTCAAAGCAACCTAACGGATATAGTCCACACTTAAATATTGTAATCACTATTTCATTTCGACCTGTTTATGAGTAATTCAAAAATAATAGTTTTTATAAAAAATAAATCATTTTTATAAAAAATAATTTTTATAAAAAAAAATTTTTTTATAAAAAAAAATAATTTTTATAAAAAAAATTATTTTTATAAAAAAAAATTTTTTTATAAAAAAAAATAATTTTTATAAAAAAAAGTAATTTTTATAAAAAAAACTGGCCTCAGTGGTTAAAAAGTTATGAAATCAGCGCTCTCAAATATTAACAAAAAAAAATTATCTACATGTGGCGAAAGTTATTAAAAAAAAAAATTTTGAAAAATTTGTTTGCGAACCACAGGGAGCTCAGGTTCAAATTTCCACCCAAATACGAATTTTCAGCTCAAAATATTTATAAATAATAATCTTGCAGCATCATTTTCTTTAAATCGGCATGGTCACACATCAAACTGATGCTTCAAACTTGTGTAAAGCATCAGTGTTGGTAAAATTCTGTTTGGCAGTGAAAATCTAAATTGTTTTGATATTCTTCAAACTCACATCAAACCATACGTTTGAGTTTTTTCACTAACACTATCAAAGAAAAGCCGCGTTTGAAGCGTCAGTTTGATGTGTGACCATGCCGCTTAAGACTTTTCATGTCCTATTTCGTAAATAGCGAAATCCTTCACTGACATTAAAAAAAAAAATACTCTTGAAATTTTATGCGCTCACAACTATTCTTGTATGAAAATATTAAGTTCGAAGCCTTAATGGATATGAAATATTCGGATTTAGTTGCGTAGCATCCTGAGGCTATAACGAGCTCAGTTTTTATGTAAATTTAAATTCAAATAAATGGAAAATGTTGTACTTACCGGCTGTTACAGTGTGGCTGTTCAAAAGAATCTGGAAAAAAATGCTGATGAAACAATCTTGTATCTTGAATCTTGAATGAATAATAATGTGATGAATTAACATATTGATGGCTTTGGATGTCATTCCAAAATTGGTTTCTTGATTTTTTTTTGTAAAATATCTAAAATAAAATTAAAATAAAATAAATTGTGTTACTTTTTATTGAGAAAAAGAATCGTCGTTGTGTGGTTGTCGTAAGACTTTTTAGTTTAAAATACTTTGCAAATTGCTTTAATAAAAGAAATTCCTAAAAAATACTTATGGTTTGATTATCGATAGCAATATAATTTTAGAGTCGCTTTCAGTTGCCAAAAAATACAATATATGTGGCAACTAGCAACTGGCAGATGGAGTGTTTATTTGCTTTCAGTTGCCAAAAAATACAATATATGTGGCAACTAGCAACTGGCAGATGGAGTGTTTATTTGCTTTCAGTTGCCAAAAAAAATACAATATATGTGGCAACTAGCAACTGGCAGATGGAGTGTTTATTTGCTTTCAGTTGCCAAAAAATACAATATATGTGGCAACTAGCAACTGGCAGATGGAGTGTTTATTTGCTTTCAGTTGCCAAAAAATACAATATATGTGGCAACTAGCAACTGGCATATGGAGTGTTTATTTGCTTTCAGTTACCAAAAAATACAATATATGTGGCAACTGGCAGATGGAGTGTTTATTTGCATTCAGTTGCCAAAAATACATTATGTGTGGCAACTAGCAACTGGCAGATGGAGTGTTTATTTGCTTTCAGTTGCCAAAAAATACAATATATGTGGCAACTAGCAACTGGCAGATGGAGTGTTTATTTGCTTTCAGTTGCCAAAAAAAAAATACAATATATGTGGCAACTAGCAACTGGCAGATGGAGTGTTTATTTGCTTTCAGTTGCCAAAAAAATACAATATATGTGGCAACTGGCAGATGGAGTGTTTATTTGCTTTCAGTTGCCAAAAAAATACAATATATGTATGTGGCAACTAGCAGCTGGCAGATGGAGTGTTTATTGGCAACCACTTATTTGTAGTAAGAAAACACGAGGCTTTTCAACGCATCACTGGAAACGGCTTTGGACAGATATTTAGAAAATAACAGGAATTTTCCGAATATGATAAAGATTGATTGGACTAATTGCCTCCGAGACGAAGTTTTCCCCTGTTTTTTCTTTTGTCAATAGAGCGAAGGGGTTTTCAAAAAATAATTTAATTCCATTTGAGTTAAATTACTGCACTTGGAATTCTTAGTCAACCTCAAGAAATTTTTATATTTTTTCAAATATTTTTTATTTTTTCATTATTTATTTATTTAAAGATTTCTTTTTATTCATTTTTTAAAAACTACAATACATTTACAGCGGAGGGCGAAAAGAACAAAAAAAATTCTCAAAATGTTTATTTGTTATCATTTCTTATATATTCTTTTTTTCTGTTTTCATTATTTTATTAATTAAATCATTTAATAATAATTTGTAGTTAATATTTCGTTTTAAGGTTTGTTTACAACTAAAATGTTAGATGGAACTTAAAGCTTGAAGGTTTGAAGACAAACGAAAGGAAACGGAGCGTGAATGTGTGGCAAATGGATGGTTTGGATATTGAGAACTTAAGCTTTGAAGCGTTTAACTGAAAAGAGGGTTTTCTTTTGTTTTCTTTTTAAATTATGAACACATTTTTAACATCAAAATAAGGGATTGGAAATGAGTTCAATAAGTTTTTTGAAAACTTAAACAAAAATTGTAATACTTTTTTTTTACATTTTAGTATCGTTTCATTAATATTCTTTATTTTTTATTTATTTTTTTATTTAGGCTTTAACAAAAAACACAGAGTGTAGACAACAATAGTTTAATTAAATATGTTCTTTTTTTGTTTGGTTTTTAATAAATTTTTTATAGTTTTAGCTATAAAATTGGGTGTTGTTTTTAGCATTTGGGTTTGTTTGTGTTTGTTTTAGTGTAGGTGATTTTGTTGTATTTTTGTTTTGTTAGTAAATTATACATGTTTTTTTGGAATCTAAATGTATTTTATTTTTCATCGCTCTTAAGTTTTAATAATTTAAATAGTGTTGTATTGTGTTGCAGTTTGAAGGGATATCAATCTATAACCTTCGTTTGCTTTGAAAATCAGTGAATTGCTTTTTCTTTAAAATGTTAAATAAAATATATAGTTGGCGGCAGTGTTGAAATTTTATGATTTGTTAAGTATTTGTATTTTTTTTTAGTCAGTAGGATGTATGGGAAAATATCCTTGTTTGCTTCTCTATTGCTTAGAGCCCATTTTTAAACTCCATGAATAGAGATGCATATTAAAAATGAATTTTAGGAAAGCAAACACCTTCTCTTTGGACTGTAGTATCGATATAGAATTTTTTTGAATAATTTTTTCTAGTCACAAATTATGTATCATGTTATCAATAGTTGAAAATCGTTTAGTACATGTCATATAAATATTTAGTACTCTATTTTAGTACCTGTTTGCATGTAGAAATTTTATAACAATTACTTTTATTAACTATCGCAACTATTTTTTGGTATTTCAAATGCTATTTAGCTTAAGTTGATTTTAGTACAACTTGTATTATTGACACAGCTCCTCAGCAATATTGAAGTTTAGAAGTTTAAAATCTTTTTTACTTCTAGCTTATTTTATTTTTAACTAAATACATCATTTTGCTTAATTCCTGGTTAAAAATATTTTAGTACTAATTTAGTACATTTAGAAACTGACACAGTTGGGCTACAAATGTGTGCCATGTTTTTGGTACTGTGTAAAATTGTATTTATTGTAAACTTTTAGTGCTGTAAGTATTTTCCATTTTTGTTATCCTTTTGAAATTTATGTGTATTACAAAAGTGACTGAGAAAAATTATATACCATATTGCGGGTATTGATTTCCAGATATGCACAATAAACATATTTGTTAAATCGGTTAGCAACGATATAGTACTAAAATTTAGCACTTAAATTTAGTACTAAAATTTAGTACTTAAATTTAGTACTAAAATTTAGTACTAAAATTTTGTACTAAAATTTTAGTAATCTTTTAGTGCAATATTATATATTGCCAGTTTTTAATAGGCAAAGAGATACAGAAAAAAAATTTAGTACTATATACACAATCTGATTTGGATCAGAGAAACAAGAATTTTATTTCATTATCATCATTTTATGGTAATATTTCATTAAAACGTCATTCATTCTCCTTGAATAGTTTTTTATTTTATTAGTACTACGCACAATAATTTTATAAGAAGCCTGATATTTCAATAATGCTAAAACCGACTTTTCGTTGAAAATTAAAATTTCTTAATCGTGTTTGTTTGGTTGCTGAAAAGTTTTGCCTTCACTTTTCATTTCTCCACAGCTGTTCCCTGTTTAGGCAGCTAACACGCTCTTTCAAAATGCCAACTATATATTTTGCCATTTCTTTAGAAAAACAATTATTATTATTCAAATTAAACACAATTTATGGTTTCCTTTTATTTTTAATATCTTTTTATTATTATTATTTCAACTTTAACTTCCTTGTCTGGATTAAAAATTACTGTTTGAGTTTTTCTTTTTATAAACAAAATGTGTTAAGGGTTTTATGATGATTTTCTTTTTACTTTATGTAAAATGCAATCCAAAGCACTATTATTTGTTAAATTATTTTTTAATGATTTAAATGTGTTATTGGTTTTTGTTTAATACATAATTTTCACTTATTCAGTTTTTTTTTCATCATGATACTATTAAAAAAACTATTTTGTATTTTTTAATTAGTATATATTTTTTTATAGCGTTCGGTTTTATTTTTAAATCAAAAGAAAAATGTTTACACTAGACCTAAGTTATGTTTTTTATAACTTAAAAACTTTTTTTAAATATATATCTTTAAGAAATTTGCTTTGGTTTATTTCTATATACCAAAGCAGATTATTTTTTATTTTATTAAAGATGCTGCTGTTGTTGCGATTCTTCAAGAGCTTAAATACTCTTGAGTTATTCTTTTTTTCTATTAATTTTCCATTTTTTATTTAACTACTCTATAAATTATTTATTATTTTTTTTTTAATAAAATTTCTAAATTTTTATATTCTTACTTAAATCAACATGCGTTGTTTTTCATATATAATTTTTTTGTTCTTTTTTTTAAATTATTTTTATGTAGAGTGAAAACGTTTACTGTATACTTTTTTCTTGTTTTATTCAAAATTTGTTGTATTACAATAATTTCTGGTTGATGTTATTGTTGTCTTTTTTTATATTCGAATTGAATTAATCAATGTTGTGTTTTTGTTTTAGCAAGTTGAGCCATGATTCCAATGCAGGGAGGAGGAGTAGGAGGTAACAAATTGAAAGCAAACAAACAAAAAGCTTTTCATATCTATGAGACTGGCGCAACAAAAGTTGAGAGGCTTAGGAGCGCAATTATTTTATTTTTAATCTATTACTTCTAAAGTGTTAAATTCAAACGAATTTCGAACTACAGCCTTCGAACAAACATCTATTAAAAAGGTACAATTGTTCACTTAAGACAGCTTTTCAGTTAAAATCATTCTTGAATTCTTGGGTTTTGCAAAGAAAACTGTTTGAATTTTTACGTTGTTTCGAAAATATTTTCCTTATATTCGTATTGCAGATCAAGCCCCAATTCTGCACGATTGAAATACGATCAAAGACGAATGATAAATTAAACTTAAACATCAAGGCTGTTTCTTATATTTAGAAAATCTAGATATAGCCCAAGATTAATTTGTAAGCACCACTTCACAGAGATTCCGTTAATAACAAGTTATGGCGCAATTACAATGGACACCACAACCACGGGCGACAGAGTTTGCACATATTGCCAGATTGCTGACAACATTGAGATCTCCGGCGATCTTGTCATGAAGTGGCCTTGATGGTACATTTTTATCAAGAGATAACTTTGTGAAAATGTAGATTTTAACTCTCTGGCATTTGGAAATGTCTTCGCATTTTGAGCAGAGCATTTGTTACCATCATATATCAAGGGAAGAAATAGTGCAATTTTCAAAATGGCACCCACTTGTTAATGAACTTGCGACCATTTCAATGCTGAATCAATCGTGTCAACTACTACAGGGTAATAAACTCCTACTATGGCCATCCATAAGCTTCTGATTTTATTTTTAAACGAAATTTTAAAACCATGTGTTTTGTATTTTTGTTTTTTTATTTAATTTAAATCTTATTTAGTTTATAATTTAAATTTACTTAATCGTTTAAATAATTATCTTTTTCTTTATTTAATAATAATTAAAATTAAAAAAAAATAATAATAATTGTTGTTGTTGTTGTTGCTTCTCTGTTGCTGTTGTTGTAGTTGTTGCCATAAATCGTAGGAATTTTCATTTGTTTTTTTTTATTCTTCATTATTTTATTATTTTAGAAAAAGAAACTAATATTTTTTAACTAAATTTAATTTACTCTCATAATGTACTTTTTTTTATAACAAAAGGCGGCATAAAAGAATAATGCGCTCCTCTTCATTCGTTATATGTATATATAATTTTTTTTATTTTACTGCGTATTATGGTTGCTTTACTTTCTATGAATTCGTTTTTTTTTTACTTCTTCAAATTTTTCTTACTTTCTTTTTTATATATAATTATAATTATTTTAATAAAAACATCTGTTTTGGTTACAAGATGCTCATTACAAGCTTGGTGAGAAGTTATAAATTGGTAGTGGTAGTAGTTGTTGTTGTTGTTTTTGTAGTGGTAGTGATTTGGGTTGAGGTGAATTTTTCATTTTTATAATTGTGTTGATTTGAATGGTGATTGTTTTTGTTGTGGTTATATTTTTCTTTTTTGTCGATTTCTGTTGAGGAAGTGGCGCATTGGGCGGGGGGGCGGCAGAGATTAAGAGAAATGGATGAAGCAGCCATATAACAAAAATAATGTTTGTTGATTTGTTTCTTTAATAATAGGTTTCCTGTTCCAACCAGCCTCCGGGATTGCGACGCAAGTAGAAACGTCTGATTTCATCATAAATGAAGATGGCCAACATAAATGGAATGGCTGGGAACCACCAAACGAGTCTGCAATTTGCCACAAGAACAGAAAAGATTTTAATTTTGTTTAAAAAAAAAAATTATAAAAACAAAAATAATAATGAAGGCACTCACTTTAGTGGGTACATGCGTAGACCCTTATCCATACCGGGACAGTATGATAAGAAGGCAGCCAAAATGGTTTCAAACACTAAACCAAAGTTCAAGGCCCAATTTCTCATTCCCTGATGGAAAATGGAGTTTCGTCGTGTCTTACAAATGATCAAATCAGCCCACTGTACAACGACAATGGAAACGAAGAAAGCAGTATGGCAGGTGTATTCCAAAGTTTTGCGATCGCGATAAGTCTTTTGTGTATGAAAAGAAAATAAATAAAAAGAAATAAATAAAATTTCATAACAAAAACATACTCGTATTTCATTTTTACTCACCCATTCCTGGCCATATGAATCGGTTAAATCATTGACGGCCTTGGAATCCCACTGTTTGCGGATGCCAAACAATTTAACGGGCAAGAAACCGTTTTCAGCCATAATCACAAAGTACACAAAGAAACCGGCGGCAGCTTGAATCATACCAATTTGTCCATAAGCCATGGAAATCAATCTGTTTTTGTTGGTTTCCCAATTTGAGTTGTGCGATTGAGGAATATTCAAATTTGTTATATTGATTAAAATCTTTTTTATTGTGTAACTGATTTTTTTATTTTATTAAATTTTTAATTATTATTGTTTTTTTTTTTTTTTTTTTTTTTTTTTTTTTTTGAAAAAGTGTTAGTGTTAGATTAATTTTTTTTAGCAAAAAATGGTAAATGTTTTGAATTTTGCTGTTAAGAATTTTGACTACAAACATTAAGCATTGCGTGGCATGAAAAAGAGGAAAACTTATTTTGATTTAATTTTATTGTGAATTTTTTCTTTATTGTTAATTCTAAAGAACTGTTTTATACTCGTATCTGTACCACTGTGCTAGTTTTACAGGCAAATTTTTTATCCTTGGAAGTCTTTAAATATTCGCTTTAATATATCATCGATCCGCGATCGTGGTCTAATGTAGTCAGTGAATTCGCTACGGGCATGAGGTGATGAATTAAAGCGGTTTTATAACATCATCGTAACTGATCAAGGCGAATTCATACAAGGTGGCGTTAGTTCAGAAATTGGCGATCAGCTGTTACCAAGGCAAAACTATTGAACTGACAAAGTGTTCTTCTGGTTTTTCGTTTTTGTGTGCGGCCATTGTTTTTTCCAAGCATTTCATTTGACAGTTCAATAAATTTTACACAGAGTTGCATAAATGAGTTCACCTTGCATGAATTCGCCTTGTAACTGATCTTACATTGCCAGGAACTGCAAGCGTTAAAGTTTATTTATGTTTTTACTTATTCTTTTTTTAGTGCTACAATCTGCTAGCCACTGAAGAGCAATAGCGGACAATATGAAGAGAGAAACGTTAAAAGGATCTTGTGGTATGATCAGTTAGTTCTATGATCGATGGCACCTGAACTAAAGAAAATGAGTAGCAATATCTAGTTTCACGTTACTTAGTGTTACTAAGTTTCAACTTTTCAATCATTTTTGAATTTATTTATATTTACAGTAATTATAATTCTCGTATTCTATCTTAATTCATGATTTCTTGAGTTCACATGTAATCACATGCCCATAAAATTTAATGGTGAACAAGAAATGCACATAAACAGTGATGAGAATTAAGTTCTGCTGTCTGAATTTTAATTAATTGTTTAAAGTTAATGTTTCCTTGTTAATTTTTTCAACGGGCTTAAGTTCGAATCTGCATGACTGCAAATGATTTTTTATTATTTTATTAATAAATGAATTTGTTCAAATTCTATTTATTATTTTTTATATTAAGATTGGAATATTTTCAATAATCATCAAACGGATCAGTACTGATTTCGAGGCCGCTACGCCATCAACAATTTACCTAAGAAAGTTCGACTAATAAAAATTCATACATAAGTTAATGTTTCCTTTATTCTTAAGACAGCAATGCTGACATGATCACCATCGTTTTTATATGGCAAAATTTGTCCAAGTTTAATTCCCATAGACAGCACTTCTAAATATTTTTACAATCTTGGGCAATTTACGAATTGCTTCAATAGCCTAGCTCTTAGCATGGCAGTGGCACAGTGATCGTGTTTCCTTGGATCGGACACAAGGCGTCATAACCGTAATTGCTAATTCATAACATTTTCCTCTCAATTTCACTTAAGGAATGCCAAATGTTTGCTCTTGAATTTGAAAGTGAATAACAAATGGTGGATTGTTTTGAATGAGCCGAATTATTTCTATCATTATAATTTTTTGTTAATTAATTTCAAAGTGTTATTATGTTTGGTGAGTTGATGGATAAGTTTGTTGGTAATAAAATTTGCACTGAGTCTTAATTTTTACTGTTAATTACACTTTTTTACAAAAGAAAAGGGTGAAAAAGCAGCATTTTTTGAAATCTTTTTTTAATTTACAAACTTTAAAAGCACTTTAGTGATTGCTGTATTAGTTAAGTGTGCGTGTGTGAGAGAGAACATGTGTGTGTTTGTGTGTTTGCAACCAAAGAAAATTTACCAAAATAAAGACTTTTTAGTAGACGTTGGTAAATTAAGCTTCAAGTATTAATTAGTATTTTTAGGCAAGTTTTGTTACAAATGCGTGATGGAATTGCAGCAAATAATAGCGACAGATTTAACGACAGCAGCATAAGAAAAGCGTTTAAATTTTGTTTAACCTTCAAATATCATTCATATTTTTTTGGTGAGATATACAAAACGTAAACAAGAGACGTCGAAACGACGAAGAATGATATTCCAGGGTTAAGGTAATTTAATCAACTAAAAATCAATTAAACTTTTCATGGAAACAAATAAAAATAAAGCATTTTTGTTTGGTTATTGCAAGGCGGCATTGAAATATATTTACATACTAGTATGTGATGTACGAAATTGAAATTTTAAATAAAAATTAATAATAATAAAATAAACAAAAAGAGATGGCATATGTACACAAGTATATGCAAGAGAGATAGAGAGAGAGAGAGACAATTTAAATTTCAAAGCACTTCATGCGTAAACATGCCCATTGTTGTCAGCATTATAAAATGTATGTACAAGTTTATAAAAAATTATAATTGAAAACGTGCAAAAAGTTGAGAAATTAATTCTTTCATATAAAAATACAGATTTGCTTTCACGGTTAACAGAAATTTACTTACGCTTAAACAACATTATTTTGGTTGAGTTTTTGAACTTAAGTAAAATATTAAATAAACAAAGAAACATGTGTGTATTTGAGGTTATGAAATCAGGCTTGAGATTTTTGTCATATTAAATTTTTTTATTTCAGTTATTTTCTCTAACTGCCACATGATTTAAAATCGAACGAAAGTTTCTTTCCTATAGATAGGAATATTGCAAACGAAAATACAAAAATTCCAATTTCCTTTTGTTTTCTTTGTTAGTTTTTTTTTTCTTAATTTTTTGGTTTCTTTTTTTTAGTTTTTTTTTCTTTTTTTTAGTTTTTTTTTCTTTTTTTTAGTTTTTTTTTCTTTTTTTTAGTTTTTTTTTCTTTTTTTTAGTTTTTTTTTAGTTTTTTTTTCTTTTTTTTAGTTTTTTTTTTGTTTTTAATAAAAATATGTATGTACCAGAAAAAAAATTAAAGTTCAGGCAGTAGGAATATAATAAAGCAAAATGTGTTACAACACAAACACATGAACGTTTGCTCTAGATGAGCTGAAGTGGTGGCCTGTGAAAACAGCCAGTTGTTGTCTTGTGCTTTATTGTAGACACAATTTATTGGATCTCAAGCCAGCTTTAATAACACTTAATTAGACCAATTTGTGTAGATCAAAAAAAATTGTGTATAAGAAAATTATATAAAAAAAGTATTATTTAAAAAAAAATACTATTTTTCTATACGTAATTTTTTTATTTTCAATTTTCTTTTAATGAGAAATTTTTAATTAAAAGTTTTACAACTTTTTTTTGTCTAATTTATAAAACCTATAGAAAATTGATTTTCTTTATGAGGAAATAATTTGTTTTTTGTTTGTCTGGGTGAGAAAGAAACAGAGGGGAAAGGTGTGTTTTAGGTAAAAGGATTTTAATAAAATTTGCTAAACTTAAAATTAAAGAAAAATTCTAGTGAATTAGAGAACAACCAGTTTTTTTTTCTTTTTTTAATTTGGCTGCTTAAAAGGAAAGAGTTACTATTCGCGGCGACTATCAGTTCCCATTTGTACGACACATGAACTCGACTCATTTCAAATCTCGAGAATATCAACATTCAATATGTTTCAAGATTTCAATTTGTTAAGGGAATAAGACATTCTGGAATCTTGTAGAGATCCGAGTTTAGTCATGCACAAGGGCTCTGAATAGTTTCCACCGAACTTCTCGAATATGTGACGGAGGACAACCACAGCGAAACACATTTAGTGCTGAATTCACTTAAAATTTAACTAATATTTTTAACTAAAAAATATTTAATAATAATAATAATCATCTAAAAACTAAAATATTTTCTATAAATTTTCTCTAACTCTATATAAAAGGCAAGGCAGCATCTTGCATCTTCAATTTTGGCTAAAACTCCACTACAACGAGTAACAAAAAATTTTAACTAGAAAATAATTTTTTTACATTTTTCACAAAATCATTAATGTGTAGGTATAAAAACAGCTTCAAATAAAATTAATTTTGTTTTTAAAGAAAACATTGAGAGAACAATAACAAAAAATGGTATTAAAACGGCAATCAAAATAAATCAAATTATTTTTCTTTTTGTGGAAAAGTCAGTCACAGAATTCCCAGGCAATCAAAAGTGAACTCAAGAAGTTGTTAGAAACAAAACAGTTAATCAAACAAATGCTGGTAATAGCCAACGATCAAAATTTTTTTTAACAAGAAAAAAAAACACTTATTTAAGATGATCGATAATTGATCTGAAAATTTTGATTATATTTAAAAATAAAAATAAAAATAACGTTTAAGACTTTTCATGGCAGCCGGAGTTCTGTGACCTTTTTGTAGTCAATCAAATTGAACGATTTATTTTGTTTATAATTAATTTTTTTTATTTTTATTTTTTTTTAACACAATTTATAAAAAATCCAATGACAATATTAAAACATATTGTGAACAAACACACAATTGAAGAACTTGAGTGCGATTATTTAGTAGAAATGTTAAATGGAAGATTTAAAAAAAAATATGTACGAGCATGAGAGAAACGAATTAATTGGCCAATCGAATCGTTTAAGAATTTTATGATTTTAGGTTGAGGGAAAATTGTAATTGTATATGAATTAAGATTTATAGGCTAATTGTTCGAAATTGGTTTTTTTTTTTAAATTCAGAAAGACATGATAAATATTCCAAGGCACAAGGAAAAGTCAACATCAGTTTTTTAGTTATTCAACTTACACAGCGGAGCAGAACAGCTGTTTTCGAAAGCCGCAACGCTTTCATCATCACTGCTTTTGTGTATTGTGTTTGTCGCCACTTATTAGGTGGCGTAGTTGAATATAATAACAGTTTTATTTAAAAAAAATTTTATTAGGAAATTGCATACGAGAACTGTATCAACCTGATGTTAAGACATTATTGTTTTAATACCCGTATTGCCGTTTGATTATTTTCTTCATGTACCATTTTTCTGAATTTTTTTCTTTGTTCCTTTATACTGAAGCCAAACTTTTTTGGTTTGAACTCTTTTATAAAGGGTGTTTTTTATAGAGTGATACAACTTTCAGTTGGCATCACTGCTTTATTTGACCACCCATTTATACAGCTGATAGTTGCTTTTTGTTTAGTTTGCTTTGACATTTCATTATGGATCGACTTACATCAGAGCAACGCGTGTAAATTGTGGAAATTTTTAATCAAAATAATTGTGCTATTCGTCAAACTCATGGTGCACTTCTTCCATTTTATGGCCCATATAATCGTCCTTCAGAGCTGCTAATTCGAAGAACAGCCGATCGTTTTCGGACCACATTTACTGTTACTGATCATGTGCATCCCATGAGACGCCGAACAGTTGCGCACTGAAGAAACTGTAGCCGCTATACAGGAAAGCAATGAAGATAATCCTAATCAATCAATTCGTGGCCGTTCCCAGCAACTGGGCTTTTGTCCTTCATTTTATGGAAGATTTCTGTAGTTGTTGAAAATCAGAGTTCCATATTGCGCCTTCTACGCTCCAGCCGTGGCGGCCACATGCCCGAAATCATATTTGAACATTAATGTCATAAAATTTTCTATCCAATAAATACCTTTTCATTGATATCAGAAATATATTATTATGTTTTATTATGATTTAAACTTGTATCACTCTATAAAAAAAACACCCAATACGTAATTATTTATTTTGCTTTTATTAGTCCCAACAGAAGCTCTGAAGGATTTAACAGTCAAATGAACTGTCATTTTGACACTAACTTCTTGACATTTATGATCAGTATAATTTGGCACATCGTCAGGAATGGCTTGACGCTTGCGAAATACTGACAAATTGTAGAGATTTACTTTGAATATAAATCATTAACTGTTGGAAACTGATCGTGTTTGTTAATAAACAAAATATTATCATATGGATAAAAAGTGATCCAAAACGGTTTTCGATAAGATCCAAAGCAGTTTTCATCATATCCAAGATATAATAATAATAATTAAGAAAAATCAGTCAGGATCCTTACATCATCCTCATCAATGATTTTTTGTTTGAAGGCGACTTTAGCCATCGGACTCTTCCATCAGATTTTTGTAATAAAAATTTGCCTATAAATTGATTTTGAGAAATGTCCTTGAAAATTTTACATGTCCCTTGGAGCCACGCGAAAGTCACCGGTTTAGGCCGCTAACCAGCAACAATTTAAGGTTTGGAGGCCAACATTGTTCGTGTTATGCGTGACATACGGCCAACAATGTTCCAACAAAAATGGTCTGCAGTGAGCTTCCCGAAATCATTTTGAAATGATGCCATTTCGTATTAAAAAAAATGTTTGAAATAAAATTAAATTTTTTTAAACCATTTTTTTAAAATAAAAACAGTTAACAAAATTTGTTTTTATTTGAAATTTTTTTATTTTTTTTCCGGACCAGCACTCAGGAGATGACTCCTTCATATGCAGTCATTGTGCCGGAACTAGAAAGCAGGGGATAGTATTCAGGGGATAGATGAAGAAAGATGAGAAGAAGATAAAACGATAACTTCCTTGAAGAGCAAGTAGCAAGGCAGATTTACCAGGTACTCTCAGTAGCGCAGCTGTGTATTAAATTTTCCTTGGTATGTGTTGAACTACTGTCAAAAGTTTATATCCAAGCCACATAAAATGTTTTTTTTCTTAAATCTCCCTTATTAATGATGCTTCTTCTTCCTTGATTTTGACATTAGCTCTACATTTTCTGCCAACAATATACGTGTGGTTTTTGGTGTTGTTAATTGTTGTACTAGTGAGAGTACCTGGTAAATCTGCCTTGGCAAGTAGCTGTTATTTATTAAGTTACTGAGAGAGAGAGAGAGAGAGAGAGAGAGTTAGAGAGAGGGGACGGAGAGAAACACAATTACAATTTTCCCTTTTGAAGTTTAATTTATTTTTGTTATTACATATTTTTATTATTATTTTCAGTTATTTTTAAAATTACTTGCTGAATTAACAAACCGTGTCGTATCGTTTAAAGTTGTATTTAAACAGACTATTTGAAATAAAATGTTTCAAACACACACAAAAATGTTGTTTGTAAAATAGTTCTTTCATTGACTTTTTTAAGTACAACGTTAAACGATGCACCAGCCTTGTGAATCGAGCAATTATATTTGTAATTAAAATTATATTTAAAATTTTAAATTTTCATGAAGTATGAAGTTGATTTGGAAATACAGTCTGATATTTAACACCAATGAAATGGAAAACTCTTGATATAAAACATATATCGTATGTAAAATGTTTGTTAATAAAACAACTGAACAAATAATTTACAATCATTAAACAAAAGTTAGGAAAAAGTCGGAAATTAAAAACAAGTTTTGCATTTTTTTCAGCAAAAAAAAAACTATTAAAAGAAAACTACAACTAGAAAAACTTGTTTTGGTTAAATTTGTTGTTTTTTTTTTTTGAACGAGGGCAAAATGTTAACAAACGAACGTGTGAAGTCTGTTTGTGTGTAGTTTTGGAATTGGATTTGAATGCTGAAGTTTTTCATTGTAGTTTTTGTGGAAAATTAATATGAAGACGGAACAATTTGTAACGAAAATAAGGAACTGCTATTAAAATGCACTAAGAACACACTAAAAGGCTTTTTATTTAACGTTTTTTTTTTGTTTATAAATCAACTAGAGTAACTGGTGTGTGTTTTAAGTTTTTTTTTTTTTTTTAATATTTTACGGTAACTAAATGCTATTTAATTAATACATGTGTTTCTGTATGGGTGTTAATAGTTTTGATTTCTTTTTTAATATGATTATTTGTTGTTTTATTTTAATTTAATTCTGACCTGCGATTGACCAAGTTATCACGGTAGGGATTACGAGGTTGGCGTTTCATAATATCACTTTCTGGTTTCTCATAAGCCAGAGAAATAGCTGGTACCTTTTATTTTATTTTTTGATATATTTTTTTTTTAGTTTTTAGACCAGAACAATTGGATTTTTTCAAGTTCAAGTGTTTGAAAATGTTTTATTTTTTGAACAGTTTTTTTTTTATTTGAAAGATATGTAGGGTGCAGTTGAGTTTTGAGTTAAAAAATGCATTTATAAAAATTGTTATAAAAAATATAATAGGAAAAAATTTATAAAAAAGAAAGTAAAATTAGATTTGTTAAAGATTGTTACTGAAACATTTTTTAAATTTACAAAATGCCAAAAGGTTTTTTTTTTTGTTTTTCAAATATAAAATAATGTGAAATCAGAAATTTAAAGAATTTAGTTTCTAAATTTCTTATAAAAAACTTAGTTCCATAATTTTGTTTTTTCTTTTTTTTTTAATTTGATAACTAAATATCTTAAATAATGATAATAATGTTTGTTGCTTTGTTTTTTTTTTCTTCTTCTTTTCCTTCTAATTGTTATTAGAAAAGAGACAGACTAAATTATAAATTCTGTTTTTAATAGTTACTATACTATTTTAAGTAGAAAAGATATAGATTAAAAGTTAATATTGTTAAAAAAATTGTGATAATCTTAGAAGAAATTTCAATATAAGAAAAACTATTTTAGGTTTAAAATGTATATATATCATAACTAATATATGTAAATACGTTAATAATAAAAATGTTGCTACAAAATAATAAATAAATATTTAATAAATAGTAATAAGAAAATAATTATAAGAGTTAACTAGCAGTTATGATATAGTGTTTTAGATTGTTTCTAACAAATATTAGATTAGATGTAACATTCACTATTACATAGTCCTAAAGTTTTAGAGAGCTACAGGAGATTTTCCGTCAACTATATACAGATTGTTTTTAATTTTGTTTAAAATAAAAATGTTTTTTCATTTTTTTTTTTAGGTAGTAGAGTGTTAAGGGATTCTTTTTGTATTTGGAATTTCTAAGGGAAAATATTTAAAGCTCCTAAGAGATTTTTTTTATTTTTGGCAACTTACCTTAAACGACTTTTAGTAATGAACGAGCTTGCTGAAGTGTAAACGTTAAAAATATAATACAACCCCCTAAAAGTAGGCTAAAAATCAATTTACTATGGTATCTATACTTGGCGGGGACAGGAATTCTGGCTACTGAACGATTTTTTTTATAAAAAAAATATAAAAATAAAGTATAAGTTTAAATTTAAAGGTCAAGACAAGAGAGTGAGAGAGAGAGAGTATGTATACTCCTAAAAGTATGCACCATTTTTAATATCTAGTGCAGGGAAGCCCAACAATTTTTTTGTTGTGAGTGAGTAAGAGAGAAAAAACAAATTGAGAGAATTGATTTATTTACAGCCAAATTATAATGTTAGTAAGAGAGTGAAAAACAGAATACTTATATTCATATAAAAAACCAAACACATTAATATACATAATTTTAAATAAAATAATTCAATTTAATTTTTTAAATTTTAAATTAAAATACTCAATTATTTATGTTTATGTTATATTCCGCATAAATTTTATTTAACAAAAACAAAAAACCACTTAATAATATAATTCATTATAATAAATCAAAACGATTTCAAAATTTTCACGAAAAAAAAAAAGATTGCAATTTTGAATCTTATATAAACGATTCTAGGTTGATACTTTTGTGACAACCATTAACATGGCATTGAATGGACACGCAACATTTTTTGAGTGTGAACCTGAAAAAAGTAATAAAGCATCCGCTAAACATGTGCACTTGTCGACTTATCATCAACGACTAAATGAAAGAGCATAAGAATATGTGTGAGTTCTCTCCAAACAATTGTTTCATGAACTGGGCTTCCCTGATCTAGTGCCAATTTAACTAACAGAGTTTTAACACCTAAATTTAAGACCCGGTTTTGAGATTAAAACCCCAAACACATGGTTTTGCGTTCACGCTACCAGTTTAATTAATTCAGGTTTTAAAACACAGTTTGTCTAATGAATTTTTTCAATTTCAAATTAATTTACCTAAAAGCGAAAACGTTTTTAGTAGCTTAAATGCAGATGATGTGTTATTTTAGTCTCGTAAACGACAACTCCTTACAAAATCGAAATGAATCATTCGTATAAATTAGTGTAATTAGTTATTCTGCTTTACACTGTGCCACAATTTTTTTTTTTGTTTTTTTTTCGTTGGTATGAAAACCGAGGAGGACATTTTATCGATGTCCTATTTATTTTAATATTTCAAAATTATGGCTCCAAAGAGAAGAAGTTGGAGTACTTGGAAGACAAATTTTTTCATAAAAAGATCGAGGAAATTTATTTAAAATTTTTTTCTCTTTTTACCTAAAAATTGTATAAACGAAGTTTTCCTTTTATATGGTAAGCCAGACAGGAAATGGTTTAAATAAAAATATTTGATATAAAAAAGTTTATCTATAATATTAATACAAAAACAAAAAGTACACTTCAGCAAAGAGAGTAAAAGTCCCCTAAGATTCTTAGTAAATGTTTTTGAAGTAAAGCGACAAAACAGTTATAATTTTTTTTTTTTTATATAAAAGAGTAAAAGTTAAATTATTTGTATACAATAAATATATGTATTATAATATGGTATATATATATTTTGATATATAATTTTTATATGTTTATGAAGAGAGAAAGAGAGAAGAGATAAAATTTTAACGAGCAATATTATGGTGATATTGGTGGGTCGGTGGTAGGAGGACAATAAGAAAAATAACAAAGAGGCGTATTATTTTTTCAAAAAAAAAATATATATATATTTTTTCTATAATGCCTTTTTTTAAGTATAATATTTTGGTGAAAAATATAGATATATTTTTAGCAAATTAGACTATCACAAGATAAACATATTAATATAATACAGTTTTTCTTTGTGTTTGCTTTTAAAAACAGCAATGAGTATAAAAAAGTAGGAATAAATATGTAAGTATATTTGTAAAAGTTTTATGAAAACATGGAGAAAGTAAACAGTAGTAAAAACTAAAGTTTTACAGTTTCTTTAAAATTATTTGGAAAGAAAAATACAACAACAAAAAAAGCTATTTTCAAAGCGAATTTTGAATTAATTAAAGAAACTGTGAAAAGGCATATGAAATACAAAAATTAAAATCAAACTAAAAACAAATACTTAAAAAAATTATTAAGTAGACAAAAATTTATTTTATTGAAAAAAAAAACAAGTTATTACTGAAAAAACAAAAGCCTATTTAAAGGCTTATTAAACCAGCAGCAAGTCCTCCAGCAGACTGCCTACACCGGCTAAGAAACCTTTAATTCTAAACAAACAAAAAAATTATTTACTTTAAAGAAATCAACACAAACAGCAAGCTTTAGTAGTTTTAATAAAATACATAGAAATAGAAATAAATTAAGAAACGAATATGTATGTATGGATGTACTTTGCTTTTAAAATGAATACAAAAAAAGTATGATAATATTTATGGAAAAATAATTTTATTTAAAATAATTTCAGAAGTAGGAGAAATACGCATTTGTTTCATTTCAACTTGTTAGATTTCAAATAGTTTGCATTTAAGAAGTTTGTTTGATTCTTTGAGAAAAAGTGTTGCTTAAAAAGGCGAATAGTTTTAAGAAAAGATATTTATTTGTTCTTTACTTCAAAGTGATTTAGTTTGAGGTGTATTAAAACTATTTTTTATTTAAACCAAAAAAAATATTATTTATTTATTTCTAGATTGCTTTTTCTAGTTGCTGATACTTTTTCATTATTGAAACAAAAACAAAATCAACTGAATAGTTTTAATTGATGATGACACAAAGAAAAACGTTACCTTTCGTTGACAAGTTTGTCACAAAATGGATTCCTGGGCTGACGTTTCATAATATCTGATTCTGCTTCTTCATATGCAAGGGAAATGGCAGGTACCTAGTAGGCATGTTTTTTACATTTAACGTATTACAATAATACAACAACATACATATAACAATACGCAAAAGGAATTTGGCAAAAAATATAGAGGGTCGCACAGGGTATCGAAATTTATTTTAAGGTCAGGAGGGTAAGTTTTTTTTTAACACAAAAAGAAATTTTTGAATTTAGTTGGAGCCGCGCAACATTTAAATGTTTTACAAAACAAAATTTCAAACAACACAAAAACCGCAAACGTTTTGTTTAAGGGAAAAATAAAAGAAAATTTGTAAATGATTAAAAGCTCTTGTACAAAAATCAAATAATTGTTTTCTTTTTTTTTTTTAAATATATAAACAAGATATATAAATTATTAAACAATTATTTCTTAAAAACTATCAAACGTAATTAGCAATTGCCTAAAAACATACTTCACTTTTAAATAAAATACTTCTTTGTTGGCTAAGCAACAAACGTTTCATACCTAAAGATCTCTTAATGAGAAAATACTTAATAGTTTTAATAATTTCATTGATTTACATTAAAAAAAAAAAAATAACTCGAAATAGTGCAATTTTGTTTCCAAATTATGTACAATAAACATTTATAAAAGTTTTAATTTACGTGTGTACTTTTTTTCTTTGAAAAGTCTAAATTTTGCAACCCAATTATCAAACAAACGCTAAGGGTTTTCATACACATTTAAAAAATACGTAACAAATATTTAAAAATCGTGTTTAAAAATTAAAAAAGAACATAACAAATGAATAAAAGAACATAACAAATAAATATTTGTTGCAATGTTTCATTTACAATAATAAAAAAATCATACCTTAAACTTTAATAAAACAATAAAAAAACTTCTTTCGCAAATTCATATTGAAAACAACTTTATTTTATATTTTCAATATAAATTGTTAAAATTATATATTTTTTATTGTTTGAAAAAAAGGATGTTATTTTCAAATTTATAGATTTCAATTCTATACGAAATTCCAACTGACTTTTGCTTTTACAAGAAGCAATTCGAAATAGTCATAGAATTTTCAAGTCTGCATATCACATTTTGATAAGATATGAATAATTTAGATTTAAAAAAAAAAATTCGTAGTATTATGTTCATAAATAGGAAATGGAAATTCAAAATTTAGACATTTCGAAATTATGTTCGAAATTTCGAAACTATGTTCGAAATTTCGAAATTGCTGCAGAATTTTTTTAGTTTCAGAAGAATATAATTTATAAAAAAATTAACACATGTAAAGGTTCCATTCTATTCGAAAATTCGAAAAAGAATTTCGAAGTTTGTTATAAATATACAGATATACATATAAAATAATTTTTTTTTAACAAACTCATCCTGCTCACCGATTTCGATTATATTTAGAAACTTTTCTGGAAAATATAATATGCAAATACAGCGGAATTTATTGAATAGAATAAATTGTACTCGCTAATACTAGACACAGCGAACGGTAACAAGAGAATCTTGTATTAACGAAAGTAATCGCATATGAGTAGGAATCAAAACGAATAAGTTGTTAAAGATAAAACAACATTTTGCTCCAAGAAAATATATAAAACAGATAAACAACGATTTGTAAGATGCACTTTGTTACTAGTGTACATTATATGTATAGTAAATGAAGTTGAAGTTTGTAGAAATCTTGATATCTGCCGAATATAATTTTTTTTTAATATTTATTGACAGTAAAATTTATTAAACTAATAACAACAAAAATTTTGATATGTAACAACATATAAAAAGTTTAAATGAAAATAAAACAATATATTGTTTCAGATTACCGAATTCGGGAGTTTATGCTGTGATACGAAAAGACAGAATATCCATTCGAATTACAATTAAAAATGTTAAATCGAACAGTTTTCTTCTGGATTCGCATTACACAGTAACGCCCTGCAGTCATATTCCATAACTCGCTAACGCGAAAAATGTAAAAAGTATTTTGAGCCCAAATACTTCTGCATATTTTGCGGGGCTCATTTTTTATAATAATTATTTGTTGGCTAGCAAATAGGTAAATACAAATTAAGCGCCCAAAAATATGCAAAAGTTTCTTACAACTATTAGGGGTAAAAATACTTTTTATAATTGTCAGCGATGGGCGTTATAGCTTTAACGAGTTAGGGAATATGGCTGCTAAAAACATACATAATGAGGAATCGAAAAGTATTAGAATTTTTAAGGCCTAATTCATAAGAGATATTTTATGTTTTTAATTTGCATATTTGACAACTTTTTTTATTTAAATATGTCAAATAAGCAGATTATAAGCATGAAATATTTTTTATGTATTACGACTTCAATATAGTGTTTTTCAAATTTTATTAAATAATTTCTATAAATACACACAATATTTATTAAGTGTCGGTTTCGTAAAGCGTGTAGGCGTCTCGTCTGGAAAGATTTATACATCCATTCGCATTACAAAAGTCTACACATTAATATACATATTTGCAAGTTTTCATACCAATTATTAATAATTTTGAAGAAACTTTTTACGCAAGAAATAAAATTAACAAAAAGAAAAAAGAAAGAAAATCATGATGGATTAAAGTAGTCAGTGTGCAATAATTAATAAACCTTCAGAATGATTTATTAATATTTATAGGAAATGAATTATTATGATGAAAACCCACAACATCAAATAGAATTATGCCAGAAAAATTATACAAATTATATGTATGTATGTATGCATGGATGTAAGTAAATATGCAATTTTTATATGTATATGTATGGAGAGATGAAAAAATGTTTCTTATGAAATGGTTAAAACTTATTTAAAATAAAATACAGTATCAGTAAAATGTTTAGTTTGAGCCATAGATACGAGTATGTATGTATGTGTGTATACAAAACTGTTTAATTTTTTTGTAGTTGGTTGCACGGAATGTGTTCGAAAAAAAAATGCTTTTGAAAGATGTTAATACGAACGCGAATTTTTAAGAACGATATTATAACACTTATGAGAGTGTGTAAGTTTGTAAGCTACAAATGCAAGTATCGTTATTTAATAATCCAGCCATTTTTGTTAGAAATTATCTTCAAAGAAATTCCAGCAAAGTTTTGAAGTAGTCTTTGCTTTAGTTTAGTACGTTCAACAACAAAAAAAAAACAAAGAGTGTTAATAAGGTTACGGTGGTGTGTGTTAAGTCAACATTTAGTTTTAAACGAAACAACAATTAAAATCGAAAGTATAAAATGTAAAAAAGTATAGGCACCTTGAGTTGACCAATTTATCGTTGAAAGGATCACGTGGAGGACGCTTCATGATATCGGCTTCAGCAGCTTCGTAAGCCAAGGAAATAGCAGGAACCTAAATTTCATTTTCATAAGTATGTACGGATGTATGTATGTATGTGTGCATATGTAAATTGATTATCAATACATATACAAAACAGGAACGCAGTTCAAGTAGAAAATTGCAAGTGTAAAAGTGTCAGTGTGCGTTTTAGTATTTGTGGTCGACAGTGTTTAAAGGTTTCAAATAGTTGTACACACACAACATTAATGTTGATGGCACATTAAAGTTTTTTGTTTGTTTTTGTTTTTTTAATTTAAAACACAACCACAAATATTCAAAGGGTATAACACACATGTTTGCAAATGTTGTTGTAGCGGTATAGAAGTATAGTAGAATAAAAAATATGTATAAAATGAGTTAATATGTTTCCAAAAAAAATATTTTTAAAACTATAAGAATTGAAAATCGTTAAATTATTAAATCCATAAAGAAATGATTGATAATGTTATCATGATAGCAGTTGCTTAAAACTAGCTTAAAGTAGAAATTCTAGCCTCACTAGCTCAGTTACATACTTAAATACTAAAAAGGGGGGAGGAAACATTTTCACTTCAATATTCCTTACACTTATTAGCCGTTTACTTTGATAAGGAATACACGTATGAATATATAAACTCGTTACCTTTCATTGACCAAATTATCTACATTGGGATTACGCGGCCTTCTTTTCATAATATCAGCTTCTGGTCCCTCATAGGCCAATGAAATAGCTGGTATCTTGTGATTAACAATTGAACTTCTTTTTTATCAATCAAACTATAATAACTTAACACTAACTATTTAATAAAGTCATATACATAAGAGTTATCCTTACTTCAGATACTTATAATAATAAAAAAATAAATAAATCAAATAAATTAAAAAGAAAACTGGAAACTGAAAATAATAAATAATAAAAAGTGTTGTACTTACCATGTCAGTACCCAAATCAATACACAAAATGGTAACAGTGCCCAAAGGTAAGGGAATATCACATAAAATGAAAGCCAAGAAAGGTGAGATTTCGGGAATGTTGGAGGTCAAAGTGTAAGCAATAGATTTTTTCAAATTGTCGAAAATCAAACGACCCTCCTCAACTCCAGTAACAATCGAGGCAAAGTTATCGTCCAACAAGATCATGTCAGCAGCCTAAACAAATCAAAATTTTTAAATTAAAATCTCAATACAATAAAAAAAACGTCGTTAGAAAAAATATCAACCTTTAATTTAATGATTTTTTTATAGCAATTTTTTCGTACTACTATGGCTTTTTCAAGAAGAATCCTCATCCTTTTAAACAGTTTATAAAGAAATGAGGCCAAAAGGCAGATTAACCGGGTAATAATTAAAAAAAAAATAAATTTAATCAAATAGAAAATTTCTCTTCCACACTGCTAAACTTCTTTTTGTACATTTCTTTAATAGACCCACAAATACTATTGAGTTAAATGAAAGTTATTAATCGCTCGCTGCCTGACTGTATATTTCACAATGACGTCAGTGTCTTGGGAGGAAAATCAGGGACCAAATTACGGTACTCGATGCCGATCGAAATTTGTATTTGAATTATATGGAAATTTCGTTCGATATAGAATGCGGTAATTCGGCTCCAGTCAAAATATTGACTTTTTATTGCACAATGGCAATAATGCGTACAGCATAATATGTTGGTAGCACTGCTCATAACCTACAAATGTTTACGTTTTCATGTTTACTTTTCATTTATTTGAAAGAATATTGCCACATATTGCAAAAAGAGAATTCTATAAAGAATAAAAAATAGCCAATAATATTATTTGTAAATTTACGACAACTTTTTTATCGAAATATATTTAATAAATTGTTAACCCATTTTATGTAAAATGTAAATGAATGCAACTGTTATTTTTTTATAACTTCTTAAAATTCATTATATTTATGGCGGAGCAATTCTAATTTTTTTCCTTGCGATTTTATATATAAAGCACACTATGGAACATTTTTCCAACATGATGCTTCAAAATGTACTGAAGCAACACGATTCCTCAACATGTACTGAATAATTGGCTGAACAAATATTTTTATTTCTTTTTTATTAAAAAATTATTTAAGTTAATAATTTAATTCGCCAGAGCTTTGGGTAACTTCTTCAGCAAAGTATGAAAAATGCTGTTTATGTTGGTTATGGTAAGGAGGATAGAGGGAGTAGAGTTTGTGCACGTTCTATTTGAACATCCCCAACTTAAAATTGGCACGAAAGACCTCTGCAGGAAGTTTGTTCCACATGCGAACCGGCTAAAGAACGAATTCTCGCTGTAGTGCGTGGTGCGGTTCACTGGCAACTCAACCACAAAAGGATGCGCCCTTATTTTATAAAACAATATAACTCGATTGATGGCAGGTTCTGATAATTAAATTCAATCCTGGCATTTGCCTAATCCGAGACTTTGGTTCGGAAAAATTACTGGCCACGGGTTAAGCCATCCAAGTTATGGCTAAAAAAACAAGCAACTGCTGCTCTATATCCTACTTAAATCAGACTTTTACCCTCTTCTAGTGTTCTTCATATCAATTTAAGTTACAAATTAAGCTCAATCTTAATTAATAACTTTTAATTTAAGTACATAAATATCTCAGAAAGAAAAACTGACTTACCTGTTTGGAAACATCGGAACCAGCAATACCCATAGCAACACCAATATCGGCCTTTTTCAAAGCAGGGGAATCGTTGACACCATCACCTGTTACAGCCACAATAGCACCCATACGTTGGCAGCCTTCTACAATGATCAGTTTTTGTTGGGGAGAAGTACGAGCGAATACGATTTCGGTATGATAGCGTAAGATTTCATCTAATTGATCGGAGGACACATCACGCAATTCAGCACCATGAACAACGGCAGCTTTGGCTTCGCGAGGATTAACTTCAGAAACGGGTATATTTAGACGTTGGGCAATATCTTCAACAGTTTCGTTGCCTTCGGAAATGATACCGACAGACTTGGCAATGGCTTTGGCAGTGATAGGATGATCGCCAGTAACCATGATAACTTTAATACCGGCCGAACGGCACTTGGCCACGGCATCGGGCACAGCGGCACGGGGAGGATCAATCATGGACATTAAGCCGACAAAACGCAAGTTATCAATGGGGAAGTTAACATCATCGGTATTGAATTTAAAGCCAGTGGGGTATTTGTCGGAGGGCAACATGAAATCGCAGAAGCCCAAGACACGTTCACCCAAACCGCCCAATTCCATGTAGGCGTTATTGAAAGCTTCCTTCATTTCTTCGTCCAACACCTTTTCCTTGCCGTTGATGAAAATGGTAGCGCAACGTTCCAAAATACGCTCGGGGGCACCCTTCATGACAAGCAAATAACGTGGATCGGAGGGATCTTCGGTTTCGTGTATTGAGACCTGATACTTGTTGGTGGAGTTGAATGGAATTTCAGAGATTTTCTTGTTGCGTTTGCGTATATTCATCACATCACCGAGAGCCAATTCCATACACTTCAACAAAGCAGCTTCTGAGGCGTCACCGCTGACTTCCTTTTTCAAAATTGGAACACCTTCTTGGCCGCCTTTGAATTCAGCACGGTTGCAGAGAGTGGCAATGCGAGAGAGCGCCTTGAATCCAGGGCTAGTTCTATCGTATTGGACACCCGACTGATCTTCTGTTGTATCGGCCTCAATAATTTGATTATCGAACCACATGTGAGCAACGGTCATACGATTCTGTGTCAAGGTACCGGTCTTATCCGAGCAAATGGTCGAGGTGGAGCCCAAGGTTTCCACAGCTTCCAAATTCTTAACCAAGCAATTCTTGGAGGCCATACGTTTGGCAGTTAAAGTCAAGCACACAGTTACGGTAGCCAGTAGACCTTCGGGTACGTTGGCGACAATGATACCGATCAAGAAAATAACAGCATCCAGCCAATGGTAACCCAAAATGAAGGCAATAACGAAGAATGTTACACCCAAGAATACGGCAACACCAGTGATCAAGTGAATGAAATGATGGATTTCCTTAGCAATGGGAGTTTCACCGGTATCCAAGCCGGAAGCCAAACCAGCAATACGGCCCATGACAGTATGATCACCACAACTAATGACAACACCCTTGGCCGTGCCTTCGACAGCGTTGGTGGAGAAGAAAGCCAAATTCTTTGTTTCCAATGGATTTTCATGAGTAAATTCGGGACCACGCGACTGTGGCTCAGATTCACCAGTCAACGACGAGTTATCGACCTTAAAGTTACGAGCCTCTATAATACGTATATCAGCTGGGATACGATCACCGAATTTCACTTCGACTACATCACCCAACACCAAATCTTCTGCACGCAGAGTGAGTTTCTCACCCTCACGAATGACAGTGGCGAATTGAGGAACCATGTTTTTGAAAGATTCCATAATTTTTGAACTTTTTGATTCCTACAATTAAGAGAGAGAGAGAGAGAGAGAGAGAGAGAGGGAAAATATATATGAAAACTCTCTTATTTTTAAATAATCGGTAGGTCAACACTCACCTGATAGTAAGAGAAAATACCAGTCACTATAACTACAGCTGAAAGTACGATACCTAAATATAAATTGTCATCTGATGGCTCTTCGCTGGTACTAGCCTGAATGGAGTAGGCTACGAAACATAAAATAGCACCGATCCACAATAACATGGCGAAGCCACCGAACAAATTTTTACAGAATTTAACCCATTCCGGTGTTTGTTTGGGTGGTGTTAGAGCATTAGGACCATCGCGTTCTAAGTTCTCTTTAGCCTTGGCATGACTTAAACCCTTGCAAAGAAAACATACATTCACAATTACTTCAGATTTCGGTTTAAGAAATAACTTCGCTCAACTTACATTTTCTGGATGTGTCTGAAAGCGCTGATACAGCTCTTCAGGAGTGATTTTATGGAAATCGATATCTAACTCCTGTTTGAGATCATCTAAATTTTCCTTTTTTAAAGCTTTAGCAGGCATTTTGCGTTTGGACTGTATAAAGAGAGAGCAAACAAAGAGAGATTTAATATAATATAAACTTTTTTTTTTTGTGGAGCCTGCAAAGAGCATAAGAAAGTTTTCAGCAAAGAGATAAAAGATGTCCGTATACCAGTTTAATTCGTATAAACCCAGTTTTAATTCATGCCCCTTTTTTCTATATTAAAATTGTGTCGATTTAATTTCTTAACATTTGTTGTATTAATTATTAAAGGTGCAAAATTTACTTGTAACAGCCCGTGTTTATATATTTATACTCGACTTCGACGAAATCAAGTTGTTAGATTTATAAAGGGATAATTACACTATTTTCTGTTAAAAATATGTATATAGAAGCACTTAAATAGTTTTTTAATTTTTAGTTTTGCCATTTCACCAAATAATACCATTTTAAACCAAAATAATATAATTTAACTGCCTATTTCTCATTGTCGAATGAATTCTTTCTCTCGTATTAATATCTTTAAAACAAAAACAAAATTTTATAAATTGTTTTTGTTTCAAATGTATTTATACGAAAAAAAAAGAATTCATTCGACAATGAGAAATAGGCAGTAATACTCTAGATGGGAAATCTACTCAATTTATTAGACACACAAAAAAACTTACCCTTTTTATTTGAACTAAAAATGTTCACTTGGAAACTTAGCAACAAATTAAATTTTAAAAATATATATTATATTTTAAAGTGTATGAGCCGTAACGTGAAAATGTTGTTTTTTTCGTTGTTTCAAAATTGCAGCAATTTATTTAAAATTGGCGTTACCGAAAGTTAACAAAAACATCAAAAAGTCACGTTTAGTTCTAAGCAAAGCAATCGTTAGAAAATTATTTAATTTTTATTATTATTATTTTTTTTTTATTCAAATTTTATTTAGATTTAAGGTGAAAAATTCATAATGTTATAAATAAATCTCATCTAAATAAAAAAAGTTTGTAACATTTTTCACTTTCTGTTTTCATTTCTTTGTTGGAAAGCAATTATTGCTAATGATTTATTGGTAAAATACTATGTTGAACAAATATAAAATCTCGAACTATTGACGTCATATTCATACGTATTTTATTTAGCTAAAAAAATTATATTTAAAAATTCATTTAAAAATTACAATTGAGGGTTTGAGTTGGAATTTTTAGACGATATTTGCTTGCGTCTGTAATGACTTGATAGCTTTTTTGAGCTTGGGAGCAAAAAAGAAAAATTGCTTTTGAAAGTAAATCAAACAAAATTGTTTCGATGTGAAATTGCAAAATATTCATGTTTGAGGGAATTCAAGTTAGTTTTATAGGGGCATGCAAGAACAGATTATTAATCTTGAGATTAGAAGAGAAAAACGATTTAAATAAGTTTAGGATATATTTGCTAAAATTCATATGAAATTTTTAAATTTTTTGCTATATTGCAATACTGTAACTTATTTTCGAAATTCTGTAATACTTTAATTTTGACGCAAAAATAGTTTTGTAACAATGCAAATGTACTATTTATTATAATTTGTCAAAATTATCCATGTTCGAAATTTCGAAGTTAATTTCGAATTTTCGAAATTTGTTTATATACATAAATTTCATTGTATAAGAAGCATAATTAAGAAAAAACGGTGGTTAAATTTGTATTGCACTCCAACTACTAAATATGTAAGTGACATTTTCATAGTGTGGGACTATTATTATCATTATCGATTATTTTGCCTCACCTTTGGCCAACACTTCTTCAGGAAAATGTGAAAAATTGTTGTTATTTAATAGCTCTAAAATTTATTGCTAATTGTTTTTCTGATTATTCCGCTGTTTATAAGAAAACCATATTTCCGCATTATTTGTCGAAACTCAAGAAAATGATTATGTTACTCAGTTATGCTGTCTTTGACTTGAGATTTTTCATTTCCATATACATAAATATTAAAAAAGTTGTTAGTGTTGTATATTACTCTGACCACAACAATTTGTATTAAATTAAATATTTATATATAAAGAAAAAAATTAAACATGAATGTAATGAGAAACCAAAACCACATGCATAAAAAAGTCAATGTATTTAAAAATATTGCATTTGAAACGCAAGAAAAACACATAAAAATCTATAATAATAGTAATTTTAGTTAAAATAATTGCAAATACAATGTTAAGGACACATAAAATCATAAATTTTAGTATTAAACTATTTCAAAAAGCCAAAATCAAAATTCTGATTTTACACAATTAAAAAATAATAATAATTCAGAAGTATATAAATAAAAATAAACGGAAAACAAAATCGTAAATGAAAAGTTTTACCTTGAAATGGCCATCGGCTGTAAGATTGTCGTCATCAGTTGGTACAACCGTGGCGACACGATACGAGTCTGCTCTCCCATGCTATTATGGTTGATACGTTTTTTTTATGTATTTTTTTTCATATTTGTATATCATAATTTACAGTTGTATGTAAATGCAGATTTTCATTTTTCGTTTATATAAATATATAGCAAAACAATTTTTATAAACAAAAAACAAAAGCACAAAATATTTAAATACAACCACAAAATATATGACAAAAAAAACGGCACAAGAACAAATACAAAACAAAATTGAACGTTTACAAAATTAAATAAATGATGTAAAGAAAAGGCAGGCAGGCAGTCAGGCAAGCAGGAGGGCGGGCGGGTAGTCAGGCAGGCACATAGTAGGTCGGTCAATTCGACAGGCGATCAAAATATGAATCAAACGCGTCCGTTTTAGAAAAAGATGAAATGACATTTCCAAAAACAGAAAGCGAAATGTTCAAATTGATGGCATAATAAAACGAACACAACGATATTCACACACACAAACCAATTGGCGCACAAATTGTAGGAAATTTGTTCAGTTTTTTTTCAAGCAAATTTAAGGTTTTTTTTTGTTTTGTTTCGTTTTAATGTTACACAAAAATGAAAAGAAACAGAGAAAAAGGAAATAAACATAAAAATTGAATGATTTGTCATATTAAAATGTTTTAAAAATGTCAATATAAAATTATCTTAATGAGAGGTTATAAATTAATTTTAATACAAAACTTCAAACAACGATCGAAATAATATTGTTCTTGCAAACTTACAATTAACCTTAATTATATTCGTTAGACATACACATACTCGTACACCTACACATCCACACCCATATTGTTTGTATTAACAAGCACTTTACTAAAACCAATCCTTTTCGCTGACATAGAAAACAATATTTAAAAAAGAAGGAGCAGTAAATCATGCAGCAAATATATATTTGAAAATATCCTTACATATTCATAACTATCAGTTAGAAATAACGCTGGTCATTTGGAACGTTTGAAACAGCGGAGGGCCATGTACTGCTTCACCCTCCACAGGACACATTCATTGCGTATCCTTTACAGTAGAACGACATGGAGACGTTGCTTAATACAAGAACTTGCTTTCACGTTTATTTGAATTCAAAATAAATGATTACACCAAGCAACAAAAAAAATAACAAACTATATTTTACAAGTCTTTCAAAAAGACACTCAAAATAAATTTATAAATTTTTATTTTGTTTTATTTTTTTTTTTCGTTTTAATAAGAAAATAGAGATTTTTGAACAAGATGTTGAAAGGATATTCACCATATTATCAGTCATGCCACAGAGTTCAATTCAATTCGAAAACGGAATTGATTCCGTCTATTTGATTAACAAAAAAAAAAGACGAACACCGAAACAGTTTTTCGAAATACAAGCCTTTTTTTAATAAAAATTATTTCATTCTAAAATATTGCCTCGTTTTATAATGAAAAAAAAAACTATGCGATTATCAACTTGCATTTCTGATATTACGGTCGTCTTCAGCTGACGAATTCTAACTTCAATTCAAGATTATCAGGTGCCACAAAATATGGCACTTTCGTTACATAGTGTTGCTGATTTTTTTTTTTACCGAAATTTTCGAAAACTCAGGCATTCACACTGCAATTGCAGATTCTAAAATTTTGTAGGACAGGCTGCTATTTTTAATTAATTTTTAAAAAAAGATGCAAGAAAAGGCATTTAATGGAATAACATGTTGCATTTGGAAGTTTCTTATAACACCACCGCATGGTCGGTCAAGTGTTCTTGCCGTACGTTTAAAATTTATAAATAATATGCAGCCCACAATGAATCATATTTTTCTGTATAAACTAAAATTTTTTTTTAAATAATTGTCATGTATTTTGTGGCATAAACTGCAGTTCGCATTTAGTGATGTACACGTGTTTTGTTTGTGCTTGAAGAGTCTTCACAAAAACGTGTACCCGAAATAAAACTTTTCAAATTTATTTATTATCAAAACATAGACAGGGGGAAACAACGGACCGTACTGCTGTATGAGCGCTTCAGATATTATTTGAAATTTTCTGAATTTTGATTTGCATGTAAAAGGAAAATTTGGAAAAATTAAAATGTAATAGAAAAAATAGAACAAGGAGGAAAACTGATGGAATCTTATTTTTAAAATAGAAATACAGACGGATATCCTGATGCAGCTCACAATCTCGATTTGATCGCTCTAGACTGCATTTGGAGTAATTCAGTAGAATGAGTAGATGTCGGCAAGACACCTGCCAATGAAATTAATGTCATAACCTCTGAAATTTCGCATAGAGTCATGCAATAAACTAACAATTTTGTGAAGCGGAAAATGGGCGGTAGCTGCGAGATACAATTCTTCACATTTAATTTAACAATATATTTAATTCGCATGCTACATTTGCACATGATTGTATTACGAATTTACTCAAAACTGAATAGTTACAAATCATTTAATCTATAATATTTTGTTTTTAAATTTGTTTATTGTTTATTTTATTTTTATTTTTATTGTATTTTTTTTTTTGTAAACTGTGTCAGCCACTTGTGTCAAATTTGTAATAAAATAGTAATTAAATACTCTTGATAAATGCATTAACCACGAAATTCTCTTATAACAACTTAACCCATTCTCGGCAAAGGAGATTAATTGCAAATTGTGAGTTTTTAGCAAAAAATATATACTTTTGTATATATATATATATATATATATATATATATATATATATATATATACATATATATATATATACATATATATATATATATATATATATATATATATATATATTTATATATATATATATATATATATATATATATATATATATATACATATATATATATATATATACATATATATATATATATATATATATATATATATATATATGTATATATATATATATATATATATATATATATATATATATATATATATATATATGTCTATGTAAAGCGTATATATAAACTGTTATTTTTTTGTACACTGCTTCCTTATACATGTATATTTTCTTTTTTAATTCAGCAAATCAAAAATTCGCTACTCCGAAAATTTTTTAAAGTTTTCCGAAAATTCGGAGTTTGAAATATATTTCAAAAAGTATCTGATATGTATTCCAAAAGGTATCTTAAAGTTGAAAATTCATAAATTTATCCGAAAATTAAAAATTTAAAATATTTAGAAAGCTACGAAACTTACATTTCATTAAAACAAATCAAAAACTGGTACAAATTTCGGAAATTGTATTAAAACCACCAACATTTTTTATACACTGTTTCCATATACATATATATTTTCTTTTTTAATTTAATAAATCAAAAATTCGCAACTCCGAAAATTTTTAAAGTTTTCCGAAAATTCGGAATTTGAAATATATTCGAAAAGGTATATGAAATATATTGGAAAAGATATCTTAAAGTTGAAAACTCATAAATTTATCCGAAAATTCAAAATTTAAAATATTTAAAAAGGTACGAAAGTTATATTTCATTAAAACAAATCAAAAACTCGTACAAATTTCGGAAATCGTATTAAGTCCACCAGCAGCTAATCATTTCCGTATAAAATGGAAAAGACATAGGGTAGTTAATATTACTCCGAAAACATTAATATCTTTCCGAAAATTCGGAATTCAATATATGATCATTTCCGTGTAAAATGGAAAATACATAGGGTAATTAATATTACTCCGAAAACATTAATACCTTTCCGAAAATTCGGAATTCAATATATAATCATTTCCGTATAAAATGGAAAAGACATAGGGTAATTAATATTACTCCGAAAACATTAATTACTTTCCGAAAATTCGGAATTCAATATATGATCATTTCTGTATAAAATGGAAAAGACATAGGGTAATTAATATTACTCCGAAAACATTAACACCTTTCCGAAAATTCGGTATACAATATATGATCATTTTCGTATAAAATGGAATAGACATAGGGTAATTAATATTACTCCGAAAACATTAATACCTTTCCGAAAATTCGGAATTCAATATATGATCGAATATGTAATAGAAGTGATTTTAATCTAAAAGAAATCTTTTACAAATCACAAAAATTCGGCATTTAAAATAAGTCCGAAAGCTTACAATGCAATTTATACTATCACTTGAAAGCCAAAAATTCAAAAGTATTTTAAATTTGGTTCACAGTAATTACGACGACGTATTACGCAATTAAGCGACAAATAAATAAACCCTTTTAAAATGACAATAAGGAAAAGGGTTTGATGTAAAAGCGTTTACGATTCCTGTGTAAAGAAAATCACATATTTGCAAGAAATTATATATTTGCATTCTTAAAGGACCTTTTTTTACAGATTTTTATATATTTTTTTTTTGTAGTAAAGAAGAAGCAAGCGATTTTTTTTTTGTTGCTGTTTAACTGTTCTTTTCTTAATGTGAAAGTCGCCTTGAAAAGAGTGTTACCAAAACAACTGTGTTTTCTTCAGCAACGAAGGGGTTAAGTGTTTTAATTATATTCTGTGATATTAAAGTAGTACAGCATATTCCTAACAATTTAGTTTCAATTATTTATTTTGCCTGTATGTTTTAAAATATTTCAATTACATATTAATTTGAAATTTTTTGTTTTACAATACGAGTAAGTTCATGTTTGCTATATTTAAATACAAAATATTTATTTCAAGAATTATCTAGTGTATCATTTAAATTTCCGGCAATTCAATATGAAAATATAAACAATTAAATTTTATTTTATTTTTTTGTTAAAAGCACCCCAAATGCGAAGTGTTACTCATAGAACTCTAATTAGAAAATTATCAATATCAAATGAATTTTTTTTTTTTTTTTAAGTAAATAAATCTTTGCTGGCTGGATATATTTCTGGCGTATTGTTTTTGTGCACACACGTTCAAAAATTATTTATCGACATTCTTATACTTGAATAAAAAATAAAAAATATGTACATGTTATTTGATTTGATATCTTTCGCTGACATTCAAGGCCTTCATAAGATTAAACTTATGAAAAACTTGGAAAATAAAAAAAAGCCGATTATGATAGAAACAAATTATACGTGTATTAATTAAAAATAATAATTAATTAGAAAATACGCACTATAAATAATCAGTTTGTGATATTAAAATTAATTTCATTCCGAAATTTTTGTTTTTTTGTTTTTCGCTTTCTGAGGATTCAAAATAATACAATCAGTAACCGAAAAATACAAAATGACTTGTTTAGTTAAGATGCCTAAAATAATCGAAAAAAAATCCATGAACAATTCAATTTCGGAATTACAGTAGCCGCTCGGTTATATGAACATCCAGAATAGTGAACAACAAAATTTAGACACATGGTGTTCTAAAGAGTGAACACAGACTATCGCTATTATATGAACAGCTTTCAAGCGTTAATTTTTTTTTTATGTATGTCTTATTGGAAGTATGTTCTTCCCCGAAATAAGTGAAAAAACTCAAACTGTTTTTTGTTAATGTTTTGAGTGTTGAGTTGTTGAGTGATTATCTTACATATTAAAAATCGGTTCTTCCCCGAGATTAGCAAGCGTGTGCATACGAATACAAAAAAGAAAAATTAAAAGGAAAACATTGAGAGAAGCTGAAATGCCGTAGGTGGAGGCGAAGCTATATCATTGGTTCAATCAACAAAAACTTAGAATTTACCCATTACAAGTGAATTAATTAAACTAAAAGCAAAATATTTAAACGACGAATTGAAAGAAAAAATTTCTTTTACTGCAAGTGATGGGTGGCTGCAGAAATTTAAGCGACGATTTGGTATACGGTTTTTAAATATATCCGGTGAAAAATTATCGTCCAATCCGGGGTTTTGTAGAACCTTTTAAAAAAGAACTCCATTCTTTAATAGTAGAACACAACTTAATGCATGATGAAATTTACAAAGCGGACGAAACTGCCCTATTTTGGAAACTGCTTCCAGACAAAACATACGTTTTAAGAAATGAAAAAAGTGGACCTGGAAGAAAAACCGAAAAAACAAGTCCTACATTCCTGTCCTGTACAAATACTTCTGGTGATAGGGAAGGCAAAAAAATCCAAGATGTTTCAACAATTTTACTCCACCCGTTGATTGAAGCGAAGTTGAAGATGATGATCAAGAGCAGTGCATAGTAACAACTCCTGAAATTAGCACAACGGAGGCAATCGAAGCATTCAATAAAGTTATTGCTGGGAGTGAAAATATTATATCTGATATTAGTGATATTGTGGTATTGCGCAAATGCAGGGACAAGCCACTACAAAAATTTCGTGAAGCAAAAAAAGTACAAAAAAAATATAACCGACTTCTCATTATTAAAAAACATTAAAAATAAAAACTTAATTTAATAAAAGTCATATGAATTACTTATTTTTTATTCTCTCGATTTAGTGAACTTCTCCATTTAGTGAACAGGCTCTGTTTGAATTAGTTCATATAACCCAGCGACTACTGTAGTTCCATATTTTGGATGCTCAGAAAACAAACAAAAAATATTCGCAATGAAATTAGTTTTAATATCACGAACTAAATTTAGAAAGACTTCATTAAGAAAAATTTTTTTCTATTTTGTTTTCGAATTGATCAAAATACGAAAACCAATTCTATTACCGATTGGAAAGTGGGCAGTATCACGCCTTTTTAAAGTATTTATTTAATACAGTGCAACTATAATGGCAATCATTCGATGACGGCATTATGAAATTTCGCGTAAACATTGCATTTGCTCAAAAAGTGGGCGGTGCCACGCCCACCCAAAAAATTATGTAAAGATTTTATTATTAATTTTTATTTATTCTTGACCTCTCAATATTGAAAATATAAATTAAAATTGTATTTGAAATCTCTTTTCGCAAAAGTCCCTAAACAAATTTTACCTTTCAGTTTTTGCCATACAAAACAAAAAATGCGTGTGAAGAGCCATAGAATTTGGCGCAAAACTTGCTTAGTAAACATTATTTTTATACTTTTATTCTTTTTATTTTTTTATTATAGCAAAACAGAAATTGTGTTTATGTTAAACAAAATAAACAGAACACAAATTCAAGAAAGATACACGATCATCTAAAGAATAAAAGTATAAAAATTATTTAGCTGAATACACAAACCTAGAGATACACTTGTTTGCAGCAGCTGAAGCTGAAGGTAAAGCAATTGCCTAAGCAGCAAAGTTTTTGTTTACGTTAGATACAACAAGAGTTTATGGCAACCAGTGGATGCCACTTATCTATTCGCACAAAAAAATTTCATATATAAAAAATGTGATCAGCAAAAGATTCGTCAGATTTTTGGAAAATAATTTTTATATTAAATCTCTTTACCTTGCAGCCTTTTGGTTGTTAAATATAATTTAGGATTTTTTCCCTAAGATTCTGCTTTTTATTTTTTTTTATAAAGTCTTTTTTTTTCTTAGTTCAATCACTAGACTAGCAAAAACGTGTGTAGACTTTTAAAGAATTCAATTCATTTCGATTGCACAAACTATAAATAGAAAAGGTATTTATTTCAAATATGGGTGTGTGTGTGTGTGTGTGTGTGTATGTACAGTACGAGTATAGCAGCAGATCAATTAAAATTTCAATTTGTTTTCGAAATCAATTGACAATAAAATACATTTGAATGTAGGGAAATAAAAACGTAAGAAACAATAGTGAAATAAAGTGGCAAACAAAAAAGCATCACAACAAATAATTATTATCGATACAATAACATGATGATTGTTGTTGTTGTTATTATTCGCAAGGAAACACAACAACGTCATCATGCCAACAATAAAAGTTTTGTTACCAACCAACGTGTTGTATGTACGTTTTGCAGCAGCGAGAAAATTTAATTGCAAAGAAAATGGAAATAGAGAAAAATACATATAATTTTTTTAATTTAAACATTTTTTATACGTAAATAAATATTTAACAATTTATTTGTTGTTTAATAAAAAGAAAAGTTATACATAATATTCGAGTACATATTCGTACTCGTATCTAAAAAAAAAAAAAAGATCAGCGTATCTGTTTGAAAGCTCCAAGCATTCACTTATTTTGCAGGCAGCATTTATTTAGTTTTTTTTAAGAAGATACTTGAAAAGATTAAAAAATGCGTAAATGAAATTCAATCAAGATGATATCATTTAGAAGGCAAAGAGATAATCTTGTGAAATTTTAGGGGAACATTTACTATAGAATCATTATATAAACATAATTTATTTGGATGCCTTAAAAAAACCAAAACTCACAATCACATTCACCTAAGCCATGTAATAATAAGTGATCGTAAACAACATTTCCCATGAGTACTGATGTTGGGAGTGTAGCGACTTTCGAAAATGAGTTTTCCTCTTCTGATGTGTTAATTTGAACACTCAATTGATGTGGATGGTTTCTTGTTCCTGGGAATATTTATCTGATATTTATCATGTCTTTCTGCATACGAGGTCGGTTCAATATATAAAGTGAATTTTAATTTTTCTCAAAAATATTTGTTTACCAATTTATTCTATTTTGTTCCGTTTAATACACTTTGTATTTTGTTCCGTTCAGTACACTGTTGCTAGAGTTCTTTTTTCTAATAAGCGACTTTTCGTATGATCTTTTTATCTCTTTAAAAAAGTATGTCCTTTTTATATCCTCAAAAATGTATATCCTTTTTAGCTGCTCAAAAAAAGTATGTCCTTTTTAAAAAGAGTATGTCCTTTTTAAAAAAAAGTATATCCTTTTTTATCTCCTCAAAAAAGTATGTCCTTTTTATCTCCTCAAAAAAAATATTACCTTTTTATCTTCTCAAAAAAGTATATCCTTTTTATCTCCTCAAAAATGTATGTCCTTTTTATCTCCTCAAAAAAGTATGTCCTTTTTATCTCCTCAAAAAAGTATGTCCTTTTTATCTCCTCAAACAAGTATGTCCTTTTTATCTCCTCAAAAAAGTATGTCCTTTTTATCTCCTCAAAAAAAATATGACCTTTTTATCTCCTCAAAAAAGTATATCCTTTTTATCTCCTCAAAAAAGTATGTCGTATTTACCTCCTGAAAAAAAGTATGACTTTTTATCTCCTCAAAAAAGTATGTCCTTTTTATCTCCTCAAAAAAGTATGTCCTTTTTATCTCCTCAAAAAAAATATGACCTTTTTATCTCCTCAAAAAAGTATATCCTTTTTATCTCCTCAAAAAAGTATGTCCTACTTATCTCCTGAAAAAAAGTATGACCTTTTTATCTCCTCAAAAAAGTATGTCCTTTTTATCTCCTCAAAAAAGTATGTCCTATTTATGTCCTGAAAAAAAGTAAGTCCTTTTTATCCCCTCAAAAATGTATGTATGTCCTTTTTATCAGTTCAAAAAAAGTATGTCGTTTTCCTCTCCTTGAAATAGTATGTCCTTTTTAAAAAAAGTATGTCCTATTTATCTCCTGAAAAGAAGTATGTCCTCTTTATCTCTTCAAAAAATTATGTCCTTGTTATCTCCTCAAAATATATATGACCTTTTTATCTGCTCAAAAAAATATGTCCTTTTTATCCCCTCAAAAAAGTATGTCCTTAATAATGTATGTCCTTTTTATTTCCTCAAAAATGTATGACCTTTTTATCTGCTCAAAAAAAGTATGTTCTTTTTATCTCCTTGAAAAAAGTATGCCCTTTTTAAAAAAAGTATGTCCTTTTTAAAAAAAAGTATGTTCTTTTTATCTGCCAAAAAAAGTATGTCCTGTTTCTATACTCAAAAAAGTCGTAGCGGTCCAAACCAGGTGATCGCGGTGGCTGAGGCATGTTTACAGTGTTGTTTTTTAAGGGAAAAATATTTAATTTTTTTGTCAAAATTAAAAAAAATTATACGATCTTCGCTGCCACACGCTTTATGATATGACGACCCAATCAATATGACGATATCCCCAAGCAACTTTCCTTACACTGATTTAACGAATCTCCATAATAATTTTCCTCTCTTTCTCAAAATGTTCATGGATTGTTAATGTGCTGAGGCGTCCAGGACGAGCGCCATCTCAAAGACATCTTTATCTGCTGGTATTAAATAAGCATTATGATTTGAAAATGGAATGCCGGAATACAAGGCAAAAGTGATTGATTTATAGACAATCACAAATGGCATAGAATAAGAAGTTGTTTTATATAAATTGCATTTCTTGTCAGGTCAGTCATCCAGGGGGCCGTTCGCTTACAATTCATCTCTAAAAAAACTTTTTTACTTAGGAAAATCATAACCTTATCGCGTTCTCTCTGCTTGAATGAACATTTTTCGCACTTTCAAAGTGATATTTATATTTTACTTTTGGCTTTCAACAAATACGCTAATTTTTATTTCCAAAAAATAATATAAAATTCTTAAAATTAACTTAATTTTTGTTTTTGGTTTTTAGTCTAAAATCGTATAAATATTTTTCTTAATTGCTAACGTGTGCTGAAAGAAATTATAGGGATGTAAACTGTTCGGATCAGAAATATTATTATTATTCATAAAACATTTAATTTAGTCTGTCTAATCAGGCATAACCAAACCAGCGAATAATTACAGAAACCTGTTTTATTGTTTTTTAAAAGCTTAAACGTTAATAAAAAAATTTACAAAAAAAAATACAAAATACAAAATAAAAAGCGCAAATGAGAAAAACAATGTTTGTAAAGAAGACAAAAAAAAAATTAACAACTAAATGTTTAAATTAAAGCTGGTACTGGTACGTCGTCGCTGGCTTGATTATGGAAATAATAGTTGAACTTGAAAATCAATTTAAAAAGTCAGTTGTTGTTTAAATCAAAGTGGACTGAACAAAAGCTAAACAATTTTACAAAAAATATGTATGAATAACAATCCAAGGGAATAAATACGGTCGGTATAAAAAAAAAAACATTGAGAATAATTAACATATTTTCGTATTCGGCGTTTATGATTTCCAGCAGGGCACAGCCAAAACAAGCAGACTGTTGCTAAAAATTAAACATAAATTGAATTGTATTCCTCTCATACGAGTATGATTACATAGATATTTACAAAAAAAAATAAATAAATTATTTCAAAGCTGGCACTAACATTAGAAACAATTCTCAGTGAAGTTCATTCTGTGAAAATATTAAATGGAATTTTTAAATCTGGCCATAAAATCAAAAACAAAAGCAATCAGTTATACAATCTAAAACAAAGCAAATAAAAAATGCATTTAAATATTACTTGGATTTTTCTTAGCAAGTCATTTAATAAAAATTATTTTTTTTTTCTAAACGATTCATCAATAACTCAAGACAGCAACAACGTGCGATCAGGGGCCACAATCATGATCGAAGTTGAATTCTGAGAAATTTATAGAAATTCCTTTTAACAAACTGAGGGAAAGAACACGTTTATGGTAATAATTAATAACAAAAACAGTAAACCGGCTTCGATAAGACCAAAAAAAAAATTTTTTTTTTCTTTTATCATGAGTTGTTGTTGTCGTTACATCTTGAAGAAGGCGGCCAGTCGAAATTAAACTCAACAACAACGATATTCGTTTTAATGTTTAAATTATCTTCAAGTCGTTGTAAAATTGTAATAAACACATAAAAAAATATGTAAAATAAAATTATTAAAGGGTCCGCCATCTAACGTTTTTTTCTTCAACTAGTGCTTATTTCATGAATGGTAACATTTAGCTCATGTCTGATTTGACAGATAATTAGTTTTATCCTTCCGCTGAACGAACATGGTTGAGCATCCAACGCGTTTTCGCTTCGCTAAGTGGGCCTGCGATCGACTTACAGAAGATGCCGATTTTGCCAAAAAAAAAATCATCTTTTCGGATGAAGCTCATTTTGATCTTGGCTGGTATGTAAACAAGCAAAATTGTCGCATTTGGGGCACAGAAAACCCGCACGCATACATTGAAAAGCCGACGCACCCAAAACGAGTCACTGTTTGGTGCGGATTTTGGTCCAGAGGCATAATTGGGCCATTTTTCTTCGAAAATGAGCACCGAGTGGCCGTTACAGTCAATGGCGATCGTTATCGGGCCATGTTGAACGAATTGAAGAGGAGGATATTGGCAACATTTGGTTTCAACAGGACGGCGCTACGTGCCACACAGCCGAAGCTACACTCGATGTTTTGCGCCCTGTTTTTGAAGATCGCATTATCAGCCGCAGAGCTGATGTCGTTTGGCCACCTCGGAGCTGCGATTTGACACCGTTGGACTATTATTTGTGAGGTGCCGTCAAAGACAAGTGTTACGCCGACAAGCCAGAGACAATTGACGCTTTAAAGGACAATATTCGTGAAGCCATTGGTGAAATACAGCAGCACCCAATCGATAATGTGCTTAAAAATTGGACCGATCGTGTAGGCTACTGCATGGCCAGCCGAGGCAGCCATTTGAATGAAATTATTTTCCATTATTAACCGGAAGGATTGCACTTTCAAATAAAAACAGAAATTTGAGAAAATATTCAGTAGTTTTTTTATCGCATTTTCAAAAGAAGAAAAGTTATTTGGCGGACCTTGTATATTACAATATCATGAAGCGTAATAATTTTTTTTATAATTTTTACACAAATTTATTTCACACTAAATTTGCGCAATAAATTTTTTTCATTAAATTTTATTACATATTTCATTGTGTGTAAAAATTTTGTACTATTCAATTTTCGAAACACCCTGTAAATTCTTTAGTTATGGATAAACAAACGGTTTATCGTACCGGTTTATGCCCTTATAACTCAATAGCTTCAGACTGTATAATACGATTTTCAGTTTCTTAATAGATTTGGAAATATGAAACTTAGACCTTTTCAAAATGTCTCTATTAAAAATCTAATTTCTCTATTAAAAATTAAATTGGACGTAATAGGGGACCATAAGAGCTACAAAATAAAATAAAATTTAGGTGCTGTTGGCTGCAGTAGTAGAACACGAGACTATGAAGCGGAGGGTCCTCAGTTCGAGCCCCGCTGAGTCATGAAATATTGTGTTGAATTCTTCTGATCAGCATTAGTGTGTGGTTGTATTAGTTGTTGCCTGCCTGTTTTAATGATGAAGGCATAGTCACTGGTCACTGCTGGACATAATTGGCAGCGATTGATACGATCACGTACGAAAAGCAGAGTAACTGCACCCTCCTTCGTCGGCCCTGTAGCAAAAACTTGCCGGCGAATTAAAAAAAAGGTTGAAATAGCTACAAAAAAACTGTCTATATTCACATCTTTCCTAATCTGTTCCCTCAATACTATCCCCTCGTTTTCAGTTCCGGCGCAATGCATTGCAAATGTAGGGGTCATACCCTGACATTTTCCCATTTTCCAGAAATCCATGCTCTAACGAAATTCCAAATATGAAATTTCACTAAAATCCAATTTTTCACTAAATCGTAATAGGGGACCATAAGAGCTACAAAATAAAATAAAATTTAGCCGCCCACATTTTCCCATTTTCCAGAAATTCATCCTTTAGAGAAATCCCAAATATGAAAATTCACTAAAATCCAAATTTCTTTATTAAAAATCCAACTGTTAAGAATTATGGGTATTGGACGTACTAGAGGGCCATAAGATCTACAAAACAAAACAATTTTTAGTTGCCCACATATTCCCATTTTCCCAGGATTATAGCTTCTCCTCTCTAGATTTTAAAAATTTTTTTATATAAAAAATCAAACTGTTAATATAATATGAAAGGTATGGATCTGGTTGTCTGCTACATGCATTTTCTTCAAAATTAGTCCAGAAATGTGGCCATTATACCATTTGGAATACAAACACTCAGATTTTTCATACTTAACAGCGCTATGTTAACATGCTAACAGAGGTCTGTTAACGTACTTGGTTTGTGTCTAGGGTTATAAATTTCTAAATGTATCTTCACTTGGGTTCAGTATAATACGATTTTCAGTTCCTTAAAAGATTTGGAAAGATTAAACTGAGACCTTCCCCAAGATATATAGTTGATTTAAGGATCTTTGGAAAATTTTGTTAAAATTTCTCCTTTTGCAACGATATTTATTTTACATGGTAACAGTAAAAAAAAATTAAATTACATATTTAAAATATGTACATATTTACTATTTTTAATAAAGCGAAATTATTATAGATAATATTTGAGATTTGAATTTGCATTTGCATTTATTTTAACAAAGAAATCGTGATGGGGTTCTAATAGATCACAGAGGGGAAAAACCTTAAATACCACAAACTGCGGCACATGTTCATGTGTTAAAAATAATTTTGCAACGTTAAGATCAAACAGAAAATCACGCAAATAACCAACAAAATAAAGAGTGAGAAACAATTTTTTTTTGTGTTTTTTACTTTTCATTATGCCCACCCATCACCAGAGGTGGGAAAGTGTTTTTATAGATTTGCCAGTTCCTTTTGTAATTTCTATAATACGAGCATAAATTATAGACGTCAAAATTTATGCGTGAGTATTTTTATTCTGGCTCACTTTAGATGCGAAATTCAATTTTTAAAGGGACTAATTTCTTATTTCTCAACACCTCGGCAAAAATATTTTCCTCAAGTTACAGCACCGAAACTGATTAATTAGGAAAGAGACTTCTTTGTATAGGGTCCGCAATCTAACGTTTTTTTTTCAACTAGTGCTTATTTCTTGAATGGTAACATTTAGCTCATGTCTGATTTGACAGATAATTAGTTGTATCCTTCCGCTGAACGAACATGGCTGAACATCCAATGCGTTTTCGCTTCGCTAAGTGGGCCTGCGATCGACTTACAGAAGTTGCCGATTTTGCCAAAAAAAAAGTCATCTTTTCAGATGAAGCTCATTTTGATCTTGGCGGGAATGTAAACAAGCGAAATTGTCGCATTTGGGGCACAGAAAACCCGCACGCATACATTGAAAAGCCGACGCACCCAAAACGAGTCACTGTTTGGTGCCGATTTTGGTCGAAAGGCATAATTGGGCCATTTTTCTTCGCAAATGAGCAAGAAGTGGCCGTTAGAGTCAATGGCGATCGTTATCCGGCCATGTTGAACGAATTTTTGTTCACAAAAATTGAAAAGGAGGATATTGGCAACATTTGGTTTCAACAGGACGGCGCTACGTGCCACACAGCCGAAGCTACACTCGTTGTTATGCGCCCTGTTTTTGAAGATCGCATTATCAGCCGCAGAGCTGATGTCGTTTGGCCACCTCGGAGCTGCGATTTATTTTCCATTTATTTTCCATTATTAACCGGAAGGATTGTACTTTCAAATAAAAAAAGAAATTTGAGAAAATATTCAGTAGTTTTTTTTATATCATTTTCACAAAAAAAAAGTTATTTGGCGGGCCCATTATTTAAAAATATTTTTCTTTAGTTTTAATAAAACTTGCCAGAAGTCGAAAGTAATCCATAGTAGAGAATATCTAATATTTCAACCTTTTTTGCTGGTTCACTAAAATCGTCTATAGTGCCATTGGATTCCTGCTTAGATTTTTTTTAGGTCCTCAACATTTCCAATAGTTTTGGTTAAGTCTATAACGGAACTGCTGGTATTAGGGGTCAACTAATTTCATCTAAGTCATCATGTTACTTCAGTTTGGTATTGATCATTCTAGACTTTAACCTAATCCCAAAATAACAAACCATCTCAGCTTAGACATAAACTCCCAAAAATGAACACAAGCAAAACCATAGGATTTGAAATTTTAGGAAATTTTTTTCGATATAAATCGTAACCAACAAAAGCACTAATTTAATTGAGACAATGGGCTTCAATACGGATTTCGAAGCGACTCGACAGTTTGTAGCAGATTAAAGAAAAACACCAGATTGACACAATGGTCAACTTATTAATAATTTATTAATTTTCATTTATTGAAATTAATTAATTTGATGAAAAATTTCATATTAATCGTTAGTTAAACATAAACTTGGATTATGTAATCGATCATTTAGTTAATTAAAACAGAATCTATTATGTTTTCTCTATTCTGTAACTATTTGCCAATGTCACCTGAAGACAATCCGCCTTATTACGAATGGCGACATCGACGTCACGTCAGCTCGACCGGAAAAAAAATGATCACTTGTCTACAAGTAGTCGACAACAATTACATACTATTGACAATATCTTAGTATTCTTTAAGGCGTATAATATTGATAGAGGGTATTAATAATAGTCAATTATGGTCGATAAGGAGTCGAGAACTTACAAGTTTTTGCTGTCGTGTTGGTGTAACGTCGATGTCGTCATTCGTAAGGCAGTACTTTCTTCTTGTAGACAACAATTAAATACTTCTGACAGTCTGGGACTTGACTATAGCCAGAGACTGTCGGAAATTGTCAGTTACTAAAGAGACGGAGTACAAAAGTGTATTATTTTAGATATTGTCTTGACGCGACGCGACGTTGACAAATAGTTACGGAATAAGGAGGAATATTTGCCTTAGCCGACGAATACAACAAATTTTATTTGTTTTTAGTTCATTTATTTTTTACGCAATTTATATAAGAGCAGGTAGGTCAAAGACTTCCTGCAGTCATCTAAAAGGCAAATTGCATATTTTGAGCAGTTGAAAAGATCTAATTAGCAGTTACACAATTTTTTTGTTTAAGTGTATAAATCTTTTCATACACAACAGAACGAATAGTATCTAATGAAATGAAATTTCTTATTTTATATAAAAGAATGGAAACGGGTTTTTCTCTTCAATTCCTGTTAAAAATCGTTTGCTAAGAAATTCAGCATGAGCAAAATTTCTATTTATTGTACAAAGAGTTACAAGCAAATAAAACAGTATGGAGCACTCAATATTATTTCGATCGTGTTAAGTTCAGTAATACTCGCAAGTACATAACGATGGCTTAATTTAAAAAAGTGCCAACTACAAAAAGTTTCCAAACATTTTCTCGTAAAAAAGGCAACAACTTTAACTGCCGATTTCTCCAATGACGACAGAGTTTTTTCCTTCGTATAAATAAATTTTAAACAAAAGCAATTTATAAAATTTTGTTTTTATTTCAAATATATTTGTACGAAAGAAAAAAATCTTTCGACATTGTGAAATAGGCTGTTATTCTTAAATGGCATTTTTCCACAGGCATTTCAAAAAAAAAAATAAAAAATAAATAAATAATGTATGAATTTCTATTTTAATAGTGAACCTTTATTTATGTAAATTGTACTAAAGGATGTTAATTTTCTCAACAGGCTAAAGTTCAAATCTGCGAAACTGCAAATTTTTTTTTATTTTTTTTTTATTTTTTTTTTAATAAATGAACGTGATTACATTCTATTTATTTTTTGAGAGTGGAAAGAAAATAGTTGAGCCTTTTTCATATTAAGCCGCCGATATATAAAATTATAACTACGAAATAAAAATTAAAAAAAACAAGCAGTTTTACACTTGTTTCTCACATTTAACAAAATTTTAAGTCGCACACGTTTATTTGTCCGTACAAACAGATTCACAGTACAAACAAGTGATCAACAGAAATGTCATGTAAATTAAGCAGAATGCATATAAATAATAAATAAAACTAAACAAAAAAAAATGCATATAAATTAGCACATAAAATGTATATATTAACCATTTTTTTTCTAAGGGAATTTAGTTTAAACGTGTGCGATTATTTAAAAGATAATTTCATACAAGTTCATGTGTAGTTGCTGTTTAATACTTTTAAAGATAAAGGAAACAAACAACAACAACAACAACTAAAGAAGAAAATTATTATAAAGATAGTGAAAAAAAGAATATGTAAATATAAGAATGCAGTTTTACTTTAACACAAATACTAACCTGGATACTCATGGTTTTTCTTTTTCTTTTCTTTCAATTATTTTTGGTTTCGTTTAACTCGTAATAACTTTTGCAAATAAAATAATGTTTAATAAAACAAATCAATAACAACAACAAATATATTAGGTGTAAAACAAAAAAAGCACATAAATTAACAAATACAAAATGCTTTATTATGCAATCATTTGTTTGAAAAGAAGAAAATAAAATATATTCGATATTTTTCCAGAATATGAACAAACAAAAAAAAACCATACGGAGAGAAAGATTTACTGTCTTAAAAAGCATATGCCCGCATTCATAAAATTGAAGTAAATATGTTTTCTCTTTAAAAGGAAATGAGTACCAAAAAAATTTGGAACCAAAAAAAGGGTTATTCCAGCTATTTCCCGCAGAGGAACAGCGCAGTACAGTCAGTGAGTAGCCTGCACGACTTTTATAGTTACTTTTTTTTGAGTTTAACCTCTCTTATAAATTAACCCATATGTAAGTGATGTGACATAACTCTCTTTATATCTCCCTCTCCCTGTAGCTCTCTGTCCCTCTCTATCACTCCCTCTCTCACTGGCTTTGTGTCATGCTTAACCCCTTTTTAGCTTTGAAAGAATTCCCAAAAGTAATATTAAGCAGCAAAAAGCACTTTCAGTTAAGTAATTGGAATATGGAAATAGTTGAGTATTTTTAAGAGAATATCGTTAGCTGAAAGGCAAAAGGGCGTAACTAATAAAAATAAAATTTTACAGAAGAAGCAAAAAAAAAACTTTCTAAAATGAAAACTATTAACATTTTACGCCCTTTTGTTTTTTGTTAATAAAAGTGCCATTTTTTATCGCAAAATTGTAAAATTTTGTAAAGGCATGTAGTTTCATGGCATTCATAATAATCAATTAATAAAACTATTTTGCTATTTTTGTTAGTTACTCCCTTTTGCATTTCAGCTAACGATATGAAACAGAAAATCCGGATTTATATAATACATATTGTGTAACATATATTTTGCTTTTAATACTTTAAAAAAAAGTAAGCGAAAATAAATGAATTTTAAATTTTTAATTTATATTCAGGCATGTTCCAGAAAAGTAAAAGTAAATGAAGTTAATTTTTTAAGTTTTTATTTTTGATTTTATCTAAAATTGTTAGTTTTTTTGCTATCATTTCCGTATGCTTTTTAAATAATTTTTCATTTCTAACTGAAAAATGTAACAGCAAACTACTAGTTTTGCAGAAAATCAAAAATAAAAATTTAAAAAATTTAACTTCATTTACTTTTACTTTTCTGGAACATGCCTGATTATTTTAAACCATAACCATCAAAAAAGTTTAAGAGACAAAAAATGTAATTTTTTTTACGAAAATCTATTCTTTATGATCGTAAATAATAAAATTTAATTTTGTTTTTTGCGAAAATTTATTATTTATGATCGTAAATAATAAAATTTCACAAAAAAAAATTTTTTCGAATATTATGTAACTTAAGCCTTTTTGGCGGTTATGGCACTATATATTTGTTACGGTTTAATGGTTAATTCCTAAGAAATATTTAACATTTACAACTTTCTTATTTAACAAATTTACAAAAAAAAAATGTGAAATTTTATAAAAACAAAATTTTTTTTTATAAATTAAACCTTTAAAGATTGACCGCCATATTCATAAAATCTAAAAAGGGGTTGAAATGTATTTTATTAAAATATGTTCATACAAAAAATTTCTTAAAATCGATTTCAAATACATTTTATTTTTTTATGAATATGAGGTTGAATATTGATTAAAAATTTAATCAAATCATTTAATTGTAGTAATTAAAAAAAAAGAGAGAGAGAGAAAGAATTTTCTTTTCAAACTGGACTGCGACATTGCTGTGGAATTTATTACAGCTCCCAATAAACTTGCCGCTCATGAGAGATTAAAATTGTCTTTACTGACAGCCGACTGTTTAAAGTGCACCATGACCAATTTTAGGCGATTTTAAAAAAGTTCTATTAAAAGTATAACTTTCAATAATTTTCTAACTAAAATGTGCAGAAATACTGTCCCAATAAAGGCTAAGCGAAAGGGTTCCGATATGTGATTTTATTTTGACATTTATGTCTAGTATACACTGGCCAATTATCATGAATAGATTTTGATTGTCTGTTGAAAATTAGTCATCATGGACTAATTGAAATGCACATGTGGCCATGAAGAGGAATTAATTTCGAAAATTGAATGCATGTGAGTTCGTGTGATTTCACATCTATCGATTAGTTTTTAATTGGTCACCAGAATGCACTTGTTAAACTTGCCTAAACTGCAACAATTATTTTCATAATTATTTAATTGAGACAATTATTGTGAAAAACTTCAGATATCTTCGATTTCGTCAATTACATAATGATAAAAAAATATATGTAAAGCAATTTGTGCTAGACATGAACACATTTCCAGCTTCTCTCGGAATTCTACAGGCAGCATCGTAATTTTTAAGGAAGTAGCTTGGTCGTCTTGCTTGGTATGAATATCGTGGAACTCTCATTTGGCTAAAAAGCTAAAAACCAATATATTTTACTTAAAAAATATCTTCATTTTGTTTGACTCAGTATTACATGTTAGTGTAATAAGTATTTAAAACATTAAAAGAAATAGAAATTATAAAAATATTTTAATTGCACTAAATCAAAATTTGACGCAAATAAAGATACACGTAATCACGTAACAGTTTTGTGGTACACTTTCGAGCATTTTATGGTCCACAAAAATCGCTAATTTATTTATGATTTTAAAGGCGTTTTTGTGTAGATAAACACAATATAAATCTTTTTACTAAATTCTTAACAATTTAAAAAATATATATGCATTTAAATTAAGTTGAAAAGTAAAGGTACGTTCACACTTATCAAATATTTGCCCAACTAAAGCGTAACCACTAAACACTAATAAAAAACTTTGTAATTCAAAAATGTATATATGTATTGAGTTAAATAGTCTACAATCACATTGGATTCATGACACTGTCTATTAGTTTTGTATGAAATTGTTTTACTAAATAAACACGTATCTGAACAAAAATATTTTTCATTAGTATTTAGTAGTTACGCTTTTTGGGCCAAATATTTGATAAGTGTGAACGTACCTTAACACAAAAATCTTCCAATTTTATATGTAAATGTTAAGAAATTCACTACAATTTTTGTTTAAAACCGGTCACATTTAAATTTCATTAACATAAAAGTGAAGAAGTCACTAGTTATAGAAAATAACCCAGCAAAGGAGCCTATTACATAACTTTTTTTTTTTTGAACTTTAGCCTACTTTGGAAATTCTACAAAAAAAATCTTTTTTTATATAAAATATTATTTTTTTATATATACAATAAAATCCAATTACTCGTATACTTTAAAGTTCAGCTAATCCTTAGTTTTTACTCTTTTATTAAAAAAAAAAAAAAGTTTTAAGAGAGCTTTTTATTTAAACTCAAGTTCCAGTTAGGCGGCGGAAACAGTCTGTTATATAAATGGACTAAAGGAAAGATTTAATAAGTTTTTTTTTTCTCTGAAATATTGTGATGTAACAGCGTTAATGTTTTTCTCAGTAAAACTTATGTGTTCCCAAAATATGCCAGAAAAGCCAATTTAAGAAATAAATTATATCTGTGGGGAGGGGAATAGAATTGTAAATATTTTAGAAATTTAATTATTTAATTTGTACATGAATTATTAAAAAGTTTTACTAGGGGAAAGCCAGGACTTCTTGTTAATAAAAAGAGTAACGCCTTTAACGAGAAAATAATAAAAGGGCACATGGGTTAGAGACTTAGACTAGAGAGAGAGAGAGAGAGAGAGAGAAAGAGCTTTAATACATAAAGTATTGTTTCGGGCGTTTATATAGAAAATTGTGCACTCTGCAAATACACAATTTTTAAGAGGTCAAAAAACCCATTTAGCTCTCTCTCAAAATTAAAGTTTTTGGCCATCTTTTTTTTTAAGATAAAAGTATCGATTGTCGAACTTTTTTTATGGCGAAGGTATAAATTTTTGCATTTCTAAAAAACCGAAAGGCCGTAGAGCTTTCGCTTATTATTTTAAAAGCAGGTATATTTACTTACATTTCAAGCCAGTTTTTTTAAGATTTCTTTTTTTTTTTTTTTAATTTTATTTTTTAAGGCACTCAAATTTTATTTGAGAGAACGGGAGGCGGAATGGATTCAAATCCCTAAAAACTTATGAAACCATGAGAGAAGTTCAGTTGATATAATGGATTTTTATTGGAAGCAAAATATAAAAGCTTGGCTGGAAATATGGGAAACTGGAATTTTCAAAAGCTAGGAACACCGAATATGTTGAGAAAGAGAGTGAGAGAGAAAGAGAGCGAGGCAAGAGTAGCATAAATGTAGTACATTTACTTATTAAAGATATAAATATGTAACACAAATTGTATTTGAAAAATGTCTCCGAAAGGAAAAATCGATTATTTATTATGCAAATTTGAAATTCAAAAGGAAATCTGAGAAATGTACAAGAATATGTGTACTCAAGTCAATAGGAAGAAAAGGCACATACACACACTTGCATATAAACAATTTTTATTTTTATTTTTTTCTATATAATTTTCCCAAATCAGGGCCAATAAAAATCGTTTAGACGTCAGTAAAAATGTATGGCATATGTATGGCTTTTTTTTTTTATTTAAATTCTAAATTGTAAAATATATATGACTGTATTTTTTTCTTCCGTTACAACAACACGAAAATTTTGTTAAATAACAACAAAAAGAAATGTGTTGTTTTATTTATAAACGAGACTAAATGTCAGACAATCATATACTGAAAGAAAGAAAAACAGCAGCAGCCCGCAAAGGGAAAAAACACACAAACTAATCATAATAATAAAAGCATACAATAAATATAATATAATACATAATCTTTTAAACAAATTATATTATTTGGGTTTGACAGCGTTGGGGGGTATTATTTATTTATTGCTGCAAGAAATGGCGCACAAACTGCTGTTAGAAAGATATACAACAAATAAATATGATTGTATGTATGTAGAGCTTTTGTTAATAAAAAAAATGTATTCCATAAATCGCTTGCATATGATAATTTATTAATAAAAAAATATTTAAAGTTTTCTTTCGAATAATTCGTCTCTTTCATTAGACGCTGTCCAAATTTTAGTGGCAAAGTTGTCTTAGCACGCTTTTCATAATGTTTTCTATAAATTCTATGCTTTTAATTTTTGTGGCGAAAAATCGATTTCGAACAAGGACATCATTGGCGTTAATATCTACAATCTATATTTCTATCTATGTACGAGTATCTCGATATGTTGTTGAACACACGTACGTACACACGACGAATAATGACAAATCTTTTGAGTTTGAGCAACGACGAGTTACAACAACAGCACCAAATATTATAGCACAGCGTTTTTATCTCTTTTTTGAATTTTTTCTTTGCTTTATTTTGAATTTTTCGTAAAACAAATTTATTTACAATTTTTTTGTTTGTTGTTTTTATTTGTTAGAATTTATTAATTTTTATGACTTTTTTTTCTTTATTTCAAATTATATTTCCGATTTTTTTCTTTTGTTTCTTCTTTTTGTGGTTACCTTTCTGTAGCACTGGTGTTACACAATTTCTCGGTTTTTTTTTCGTTAGGGGTTAAAACTACCCCTATTTGATTTTTTCAAGCAAAAATCAGAGTTTCTTTCTTCGAAATCTTTGCACTTTCAAGATTTATATAATTTTATCTGGTGGTATAAAAATGTTTTTTTTTTAGAAAAAAAAACCTGTATCCTGTAGATACAAATTTTATTTTTTCACAAATTTCTATGTGGAAAACTTCTTTTTTTCTTTCTGGTTGTAAAACATGTACTATATGATGTTGAAAATATATGTATATACTATATACATATATATATTAGTATATATATAATAACTATTTGAATTGTGTAAGTCACCCGAGACGAGAAAATAATTTCTAAGACCGACCTCTTCAGTACGGTATCAGCGCTCGACTGATATTTTTCAACGAGTTGCGAGTGCTTAAGCTTTCACAAACAGCAGCAAGAAACTTTACAAATTATGAAAAAACACACACACACACAGAGTCGAACATTTGTGACAAACATAGAAATGTATGAAGAAGAACAACAAATTGTTCAGCACAAATTCAAATTGAGCTGCTACACACAGATACTTATTCTCACACAAACACATTCGTACTCAGTTTTAGAGAAATTATAAGAGGAAACAACACATATGTACATACACTCTCAGCCAAATATATATATATATATATATATATATATATATATATATATATATATATATATTTATATATATTATGAATACAACAACTCGAGCCAAAGATACACACTTTCACGAGTACCCTACTCGAGTGATGCCAACTTTTAATACTCAAGTTTATTTTCCGCAAAATACCAACAAAAATTTTCTTTCTCGTTTAAGGGTTGCAAAATTGAGTTAATTTGCTTTCTTACATAAATTGTTGTTCTATCGACTTCCGTTTTAAATCAAGTTTTATGGAAAAAGTGTTACAAATTTAAAATCGCTTCTTTCCCTGCATCCATATCACATAGTATTTGCGTTTCAGAATTATCCGAAATCTATGTAAATGATGTGATTAATGGCTGCTTGAATAATTGTCTGTCAAAAATATATCATCTAGATTTTACTTGAATAACTTAACTTAAGTTAAACCAAACGATTGTAATACCCCTGCCAGGATGATCAAGGAGAACTTTACAGTTTTCACACGGTGCGTTCCTGAGGGAAACTTTAAGTTAATCGTCAAGGCGAATTCATACCAGCTGGCCTTAGTTCAGAAATTGGTGATCAGCTGTTACCAAGGCGAAATTATTGAACTGTCAAAGTGTTCTTCTGGTTGTTCGGTTTTGTGTGCAGCCATTGTTTTTTCAAAAGCATATCATTTGACAGTTCAATAAATTTTACACAGAGTTGCATAAGTGAGTTCACCTTGTATGAATTCGCCTTGTTAATCGTCGAACATATATAATTACAATCTGCTGCTGTCGGCATAAAATTATTTTTTATTCTCTCAGGATAAAATTGAAAATTACCCAAAATTCCCAAAAAAAAATTTTAAAATCTAAAAAAATTTTTTTTTTTTTTTTACTTTCACTCCATTGTTTATTTTTATTTTTTTCTTTCTAGCAACCAATTCACACGATGAATTTTATGACGTCCAATTTTCGACTACGTTTTTGGTTTCATAGCGAACGGTGTAGAGAACAAAGAGAGTTAGAAAAAATGGCTTGATTTCTGATTCCGTGGTTTTTTTTTCATATTTCTCTTTATTTTAACACCTATTATTACCTATTCTCTTTGGTACATTTTGTTTTGTTTTTATTTTACATGTGAAACAATAACAAAAATATAAATAGACATGAAAACCAAATTCATCGTATGAACGCATAGAGTTTTTGGAACCAATTTCAAAAGGGAATTAATAAAATTAGACGTCATAAAAATCATGGTGTGAATTGGGTGTAAATATGATTAACAGCACATTACACCCTAAGGAGGTTTCAAATTTGTTTTTTTAAGAACGCAGCACTTAATATTTACAACAAATATTAAAACAATTAACTCCTTTTTTTTTTGTCAATAACGAACATTTTGAAAATATTGTTTCTCTGATATGGATTTTAGTATTACGTTGAAAAAAACCTAAACAAGGGATAATTACATTAAATTGAATTAAGATTCGTAGGCTAATTGTTCGAAATTTGAGATTTAAAACTCAGAAAGACATGATAAATATTCCAAGGCACAAAGGAAAATCAACATCAGTTTTATTCAACTTACACAGCAGAGCAGAACAGCTGTTTTCGAAAGCCGCAACAGAAAGGAAAGTCTTTGACTTTTGCCAAATAGTTTTATAGCTAAGAAATAATGAAGGCACTTTCAAAATAGCAAAAAATTATTATACATGTATGTGCTGTGAGTCGCACGATTGTGGGATCACATGCGACTTGAAAAACGCCAATTCCTTTTGAACGATTTTGAGCGATTGCGAGCTCCAGCACACCAATTTTGTGACTTCAAATCGAAAACGCTTTATTTCATGCGATAAGCGATTTCCATCACATGGCCGATAATTTTTTTTTAATTCAACTTAAAATATACAAAAGAACAGCTTTTGGCAATCGGTTTAAACTAGATTTTGTTATTAGCAAAATGTAAATTTTTATAATCTCATATCTTCTAGGACAGGAAAATCTGCTTTTAAACTATTTTCTGACAGATCGGGAGATCTATCGGATTACCACAGGCTTGAATTTTTTGTAACCTTGACATGTTTATGACCCCTTTAAACATACGACTATGACATGCAAACTGTAAACAACTTCCGAGAAATACTGCAAAAAAAAATTACCAAAAATATTCTATCTTGAAAAATATTTATTTCACGTTTAAAACGTCTGATTTCTTCTATTCAGCGCTTTTTAATAGATTTTACAAAATTTAACGCTTTTACTCAAACCGGCCGCTATAGTCCGCCTATTTCAGAAATTCTTTTACACACGGTGCAAAAAAAACCAAAATGAGCATGAAAAGTTTTGTTGTTTTTATTGACTTTTTTTGTTTTTATTCTATAAATCACATTTATTGCAGAGCGTAGAGTGTTTTTGGCACTTCACTAAGCGAAGATGAGAGCAGAAAACATTTCTCATTTTACAAAATTATTGCATAGAAAAGCCAAGAACAAACAATTTAAGTTTCGTAAAAATGATTTCATAAAAAGCACAAATGTACTATTGTTGTCGTCACAACTGAAATTCGTGAGCAGATAAAGATAACGATGTGATTTGAGAAAATAGTAATTTGCGATAAAACAAAAAGCAGAGCAAGAAATGTTTTAAGTACACAAGTAAGTTTTGCACCGAGAAAAAGTATCTACAGCCGGAATTGTCCACAATTTTCATATATGAATATGTAACAGAAAAAAGTTTTTTTTTTTTTTTCATTTTTAGCAAATAATACACGAATTTAAGTTTTTAGTTGTTGCACTTATTATTCGTTTATTAAATTGGGGGTGAATATAATATAACAATTCCATGCTGAACACATATCTAAAAAGAATATACAACAACAAAAGCCGCAATAACGACTACGACAACTAATTTTGTTCTTCTTGTGCTCGTTAAAAATGGTGTTGGCCAGAGCACGAGAGGCAAGTTTCCGAGTGAAATTTGTATTGTTTCCAACGGAACAATCTCTCACTCGTTTCGTAATAGGGGTGGTTTTCTCGAAGAATAAAAAAGCACATTCACGAAGAAGGATTGGAGTATTAAGGAAAACATAAAGGGAAATAAAATTATTTGGTTTTTATCAAAAAAAAAAAAAAAAACTTTGCAGCTTAGCAAAACTTTAAGGCAAACATGTTTGATATTTGTTATTAGAATAAATTTGCGAACGTACAAGAATTGTGAGAATAAAAAAATATATTTTCATGTTATGTGAAACTGCACAGTAGAGTCGATTAAATTAGACTCATTAATACGTATCTAACTTATAAGATAGTGCTGAGATTTCAAAATATATATTGTGTATTAAAGAAATATTGGCATATCTGGAGTTTTTGTTTTCTAAAGAAAAAAGTTTGCTGTAAATTTATATTTTTAGATAAACAATGTTTGTTCGAATAATTATTATTCATAAAAATTTATTCAAATAACTTTTCTTTTTCAAAAATATTTTGCAAATCATTTTTATTCGAAAAACTTTTAATCGAAAAATTTTTATTCGAATAATTTTTATTCGTAAAAATTTATTCAAATAATTTTCAATTGAAAAATTTTATTCAAATAATTTTTAATCAAATAATTTTTATTCGAATAATTTTCATTCGAATAATTTTCAATAGTTTTTATGTTAAAAATTTTATTCGAATAATTTTTATTCAAACTATTTTTCTTGTTAATAATTTTAATTTTTTTCTCAATAATTTTCTACCAATAACAAACATGCAAATATGTAATTTAATTTGAAAAATTTTACAAGAATAATTCTACTCGACTTATTTTATTCAACTAAATTTATTCGAATAAATTTATTCGGCTAATTTCATTTGTATAATTTCCTCTTAGAAACAATTTTTAATTTATTTATAATTTATATTCGAATCATTTTTATTCGTAAAAATTTATTCGAATAATTTTTAATTGAGAAATTTTATTCAAATAATTTTTATTCAAATAATTTTATTCGAATAATTTTCATTCGAATAATTTTCAATCGAATAGTTTTTATTTTAAAAATTTTATTCGAATAATTTTTATTCGAACTATTTTTCTTGTTAATAATTTTAATTTTTTTTTCTCAATAATTTTCTACCACTAACAAACTTGCAAATAATTTAATTTGAAAAATGTTGTTCGAATAATTTTACTCGACTTATTTTATTCGACTAAATTTATTCGGATAATTGCATTTTTATAATTTCCTTTTAGAAATTATTTTCAAGCAAATACTTTTTTTTATTGAAAAATTGTATCCAAATAATTTGTATTCGAATAAATTTTATTTAAAAAATGTTATTCGAATAATTTTTATTCCAACAATTTAACTTAATAATTTTCTACAAATAACATTAAGCAAATAATCTCATTGGAAAAATTTTATTCGAACAATTTTACTCGACTTATTTTATTCGACTAAATTTATTCGAATAAATTTATTCGAATAATTTCATTTCTATAATTTCCTTTTGGAAATTATTTTTAGTCAAATAATTTTTATGACAACAAGTTTGTTACTTATTTTTTGGACCTATCAGATTTTAGGCACCTGTTAAGATACCAAATAATCGTTTTATTTAAACAATTTTAGAAAAGTAAAAGTCAATTTAAAATTTCTTTTGATATATTCTTTTGATAAATTTTTTTTATATACACAAAAATTTATTTTATTTAATCATCTGTGATTGTGTACATTAACATTTTGAACATACCCTATTTTTGATGTCTTGTTAAAAGAAAAAAAAATTGTTTCTCATTAAATTTAACGTAATTTTAGTACCATTGGAAGGAAAAAAAATAAGTATTTCAATAAAAATTTTATCTTTATTATTAAAGAATACTTCATTTTGTAAGGCTTCGTGTGAGAACTTTAATAGGTTGATATGTCAGTCATACAATTGCATATAAAAATTCCATAAGAGCGCGTGTTGTTCTATATTTAGCGCAAGAAATGATGGTAAATGATTGTGCTGTTTATGAGGCAACAATCGTTAAGCAACCTTAACTCAATAACCGCTTGCTCACTCTTCTATTAATAAAATTTGTGGTAGATACTTTTACCGTGACCGTTTTGTTATGCTTTTATGTACTTACGATTTTATACTCATGTTGAACGCATTTCTATCACATTTATTAACAAGTAAAAACAAAAACAGTAATTTGCTCTATTAAATGGAAAATCCATAGTATTTTCATAATTAATGGCCTTTTAATTTTATAAATTCAATCTATAACAAAATGCAGCCGTAAAAATAAACCTTTTAGTTGTTTACATAAATCTTTGAGTTGGATTTACTTTGATTGTACTCGTATTAGACGCATTATGACGTCATCACACAGTGGGCACTCATTACATGATACATACAATTTGTTCGTTTGTAGACTATTCTGTTTTTTAAAGTTTTACATTCCAAAGATTATTTAAATATTTTAGTAATATTGTGGCACTTAGAAGGCCTTCAACATATGCATCCAAGAATCGGCTCGAAGGACCATAATATATACGTTGCAATTAATAATAGCAATGTTTTCTCAACAGGGACCTTATAAAATAACCTATTCTACCTACAGATTTTATTATTATTACTATACCCTCTAAAAAAGAATTGGAGGGTATATTCACTTTGTCATACCGTATGTAACGCAGAGATATATCCCTCTTAGACCCCATAGAGTATATATATTCTTGATCAGTGATGAAATCTAAGACAATCTAGCCATGTCCGTCCGTGCGGCTGTGAAAATCACGATTCATTCCAAACAAAAAAAGAGCTAGAAACTAGAAATTTAGTATAAATATATTTCGAAGGATAACACAGGTCAAGTTCGGAAATGGGCTGAATCGGTACAGGTAGAAAACTGTTCCCCTAAGAAGAAGTAAACCAAACTCTAAAAAACAACATGATTTTTTTCTTTTAATTTTGTTGAGCAAATGACAAATTTTTATCCCAAAGAAAGTCCAAAGCGTTAAATTTTTTTTTTTTATCTTGGACCAGCACTCAGGGGATGACCCCTATATATGCAATGCATTGCGCCGGAACTGAAAACGAGGGGATAGTATTGAGGGGACAGATTAGGAAAGATGAGAAGATAGACTTTTTTTTTTGTAGCTATTTCAACCTTTTACTTCGCCGGCTAATTTTTGCTACAGGTCCGACGAAGGTGGCTGCTGTTACTCTGCTTTTTAGTACATGATCGTGTCAGTCGCTGCCAAAAAATCAGAAAAATATATTTTTTGGACCCCGCCACTTTTAGTGGGCGTTGAAGTTACATATTACATGGGAAAATAGTGTAAATATTTAACGAATTGTATAATTTAAGCCTAAAATACTTAAAAAATTTAATTTTAAGCTTGTATGATGAAGCTGAGATGATCTTCCTCTGCCCTAGCTTCCGCCACCCCCACCTTTGTCCGCTAAATGAACTTATAAAAAAAAATTATTTTTCTTAATAACCCCAAAAATTTACTTTTTAGTTTTTTATGGCCAAGGCGAGATGTCTCCCCAACGGCCCCTCCTGGAGTGACCCCTAGGTTGGTTAGGTTGAAGAGAGGGGCATAAGCCATCCCAATCCGTTCAGGATTACACTTAGGCCTCATGGGCCTGTTGGCCTCATGCGCCTGTTGGAGTGGCCCCTACAAAATAGTTTTAATTTACTAAACATTTGGAGGGTGTTTAAGATTCGACCCGGTCTAATATAACGTTCTTGCTTCTTACTTTTATTATTTTTTATTTACCTGGACCGACACTCGGGCTATGAAGCCCACTGATGAAATGCCTTCTGCTGGAACTATGACGTAAGGGGATAGTGTTGAGGGGACACATAAATTAAGATGAGAACATAGAGAATTTGTGGAAGCCATTTTATTCTTTAATTCTCGGGAGAAGTTTTGCCAAAGTACCCAAGAAGGGGGATGCTGTAAAGAGCTCTTTAGTACTTAAGAGTGTCAATTGCGGTTGGTAGTGCCCAGCGACCATTGAAACAGGCAGAGAGTAAGCAATAAACGCAATCAAGAACCAAAGCAGATCAGGGGGCAAATTACGGCATTCGATATCGATCGTAATTCGTATTTAAAATGTATTGAAATTTCGATCGATATCGAGTGCGGTAATTTGGCCCCTGATAAATTCGATAACATATTCATGTCGAACCTGGGATCTCTAAACTCTAGTTATTATTTACCAATATTTCATTTCATGTGTTCTAGTTAAAGAGCACCCACTGTTTGGGTTAAACTAAAGCAAGAATTGTTGAAAATAAATCGATAATTATTCGCTTAACCTTTTTTGTTTTCATTATTATTATTATTTGGAACGTGTGTAAAATGTAATAAATTTCCAGCAGCATTTTAATTTCAATGTACATGGAAGAATGCAATTGTTATTGCGGCGTCTTTTTGCGAAATACTTAAAATAATTTAAATTAAATTTCTGTTGCTCTACATGGAACTAAAATGTTTCAGAGCAACTTTTGTGCTCACTTAAGCTTAAGATGTTTTCCTACATTTTTCGCCTGTTTTCTTATATTCTGCGGTTTGGCATACATTTTTAAATTCCTTTGCATAAGTAAATTTTTGTAATACTCGTCGTATGAACGAGTGAGTGCTTTGTTCATTTTATTTAAACATCGTGTTTTTAAATCGAAAACAACCATCATCCCTTAATCCCTTGCGGTAAATTGTGTGCTTTCGTTCTTTTTTCCTTATTTCGCTCGCGTTAAACGGCAGTCCGTACTGCGCCTGCGTTAGAATTCTTCCCTTTTGGAATTTCTGCTCAAATCTATTACTTTTGTAATTTTTTTGTTTTATTTTTTGCACAAAGAAAATCTTTTTTTTTTCTTTCTTTTTCTTGCTCCAATATTGAATGTTATCTAATCATGCCGTTTTCACTGTTCACAGTTTTTTCGTGCTGTAAAATGTGAATTTGATTTTCACCTGAAAAGTTTGCTTGAATATGAATTTTCTTTGGGGAATTAATTCTCATGTCAGTGTTTCGTCAGTCAGCGTTGCCCTTTTTTGTGGTGGAAATTATTAGATGCAGGAATTGCTTCATCAAACGCGTCAAGGTCAAACAAAAAGATTGATTTTTCATCGTCAGCTTCGTTTCATGTTAATTTATATTTATTCAATCTTCAATTCAATTAATAAATAAATATTTATGGGCTGAGGAAAACATTTAGTTAATTTTAGTATTTTTTCAGACTATTTCCATATAATTTTTTTTTTAAATCTGTGTAATTAAATGAGGCATGGGCGTATGCCAGTAGCCTATCAGTCGGAATTACTTTTGTAATTTTTTTTATTTTTGGGAGCGGCTCTCAGGGGATGTCCGAAATATAGAGGAGATAGCATATGGGAATAAAAAATTTGTGGGTGCAATGTGTCTTTGTTTTTTTTATACCCTCCAAACAAGAATTTGGAGGGTATATTCACTTTGTCATTCCGTTCCGCTTCGAAATATCCATCTCAGACCCCATAAAGTATATATATTCTTGATCAGTGATGAAATCTAAGACGATCTGAGCATGTCCGTCCGTCTGTGGAAATCACGATTCAGTCCAAACGAAAAGAGCTAGACTCTAGAAATTTGGTATAAATATATTTTACATCTTAGAGCAGGTTAAGTTCGAAGATGGGCTAAATCGGGTAAGGGGGAAAAAAGTTTCCCTAAGAAGAACTAAACCAACCCAGAAAAAACAACATAATTTTTTAAGTTTTTTGGTTATTTTGTTAAGCAAATGATATAATGATATATTTTAATGTCAAATACGATCCAACTGGAGTCATAAAATAAAATAAAATTATTTGGGGACTCCGCCCACTTTAGTGGGCGTTATTATATGCAAAAATAACATAAAAATTTAACAAATTGTTTTACTTAAGCCTACATTCCTTAAAAATAAAATTTTTAAACTTTAATGGCGAAGCTGAGATGATACCTGGTACTCCTCTGCCCTACCCCTTCACCCCCTAAATGACCCTACCAAAAAAAAATTTATTTTTTTTTTGTATGTAATCATCCCAATCATTTATTTTTAGAGTTTTATGACTGCATGTTTCTGCCCTACCCTCCCCTTTTCCCCGGAAATGACCTTATAAAAAAAAAAATAAAAAATATTATTTTGTATATAATTATCCCAAGCATTTATTTTTAGAGTTTTATGACAAAGGTGAAATGTTTCCCCACTGCCCTTGCCAGAGCGACCCCGTCAAAATACAGTTTTTATACCCTCCAAAGAGAATTGGACCCTATAAAGTAAATATGTATATTCTTGATTAGTGATGAAGTTGAAGACGGTCTAGCAATGGGCATACGTTCGTCTGTGGAAAACATGATATTGTCTATTTTTGAACCCCGTCCCCTTTAGTGGGCGTTGACGTACGATATTATATAACGGAACTCTGCCCCACCAACTTAAACATTTTAAATTCACTTACTAAATATTTGGAGGGTATTTAAGATTCGACCCGGTCGAATATAACGTTTTTACTTGTTTATTTTTTTTTCTTGCATTTCCGGGAGCAATACCAACCGAAAGAAGGAGCTTTTTTATTTGTAATATATTTTTTTTAAGTAAAAATTAATATCAAATTGATTTTTTGAAGAACTTTTGCACTCATTTGATTAAATAGTTGCAATCTTGCAAATAATCCGATAGGAATATTTGTAATACAATTTGAATTTAAATTCCTGTTTTAAATTTTCTTTTTAATAAAAAGAGCTGATGGCTCTTGTATATAGCGCTCTACCAACTAACTTTATATTAATTAATTATTATTAAATTATTAAATAAATAATAAATAACATTCATTATTGCAGCAGCATCATGTTCAGTTCAAAACTTTTAATTGCGTGCCTTCAATTACATGTGACATTTTTGTATGAAAAAAAACTAGTCTAAAAAATAGTTTCGCCAGTAAAACCTAAAAGCAAATCATGATTAATGGCAATACAATGAATAAAGACATGTTGAACAAGACATTTTACAGAATTTGAACATTTTTCTAAAGTAGGAAAACAAATCAAACATCATGTTTCTTCGACAACAATTTTTTAGGGATTGATGTTGGAATTTTATTTAATTTTTTTTTCTTCTTTTTTTTTCCCCCAAACTAACAAACTAAGAATTTATTATGAAAAGAGAATCTCGAAAACATTTTACATGGAAAATCAATATTTTAAAAAAAGTTAGAAGACAAGAAGTTGTTTGGTTACATTTCAACTGCACAGAGGCGTTGGGGCAAACAGATAAAAAGGGAACTGAACTGCTATGAATAAAGGAAAATAATTACTCAATTTACAGGCTCACATTAACATCGTATACGTTGTCTAATCGTATAATTGAGAGTCAAGTCTGCTTTTTAAATAAATTGTAACTGACATTAGAAAAGACATTTGTCTTAATGATAAATATTTATTTAATTTATTTCAAATTAATTTCTAAATAATTTCATTCAAAATTCAGTTCAGTATTTAATTCGAGAACTTCTCGCATCGAAAAAATTGTTGTCATGCTGTGAAACACAGGATGAGTCAGAATATATTATTTCTACTTGTTTAATTTTGTACTTTCTTATTAAAATAGTAGAGTGATTCATATAATAATTAACATATTATTTTATGGATTGCCCTGTAAGAAACAGCATAACAACCATAATCACCCCTATCATGAATAATTTTTCGCTCGAATTCTTTGCCTTTTCCCTAAAATTGCAATCATGAAAAAATTCCCCGTGAATGATTTTACGCTAAAATTAAATTCCCCTGATCGTGAATGATTTTTTTCCCGGGAGTTTTTTCACTTTTCCCTTTAATTTATTCACTTAGTTTTTGGTGGGGAATGGAGTAGAAAATGTAAGTATTTTCTATTATAATTCGTATATTAGAATTTAAAAATTTTATTTTAGCTGCAAGATCCGTTAATAAGACACAAGCTGATATTTTTTGCAACAAATCAATTGCCTGCGTCTTTGTAAAACTTGTTTCTCTAATTCTAAAGATTAAAAATATGTTTAATTTGTTTTGTCTGGTTTTCAAAATACATCCAAATTATTTGACTAATAAATATTTATTTAGTCACACTATTTTTAAATTTTTTTAAATTATTGAATAAACTTAAATTTTTCAACACAAAATCTTTGATTTTTCATGTTGTTTTCGGCTTTTTCTCTTTTTTTTTTGCATTCACTGAGAACTGATAGCGGGAATAATTTCTCACGGGAGATTCACGATACCATTTTTCCCTTCGAGTGGAATAAAAATTTTATGTAAACAAAAATTCCCCTTGTTATTCACGAAAGGGGTGAATTATTTATTTTTGTGTGAAAACTTCAGGCACGTCTCAGAAACCAGGCCAATAGACATCTTTAGACAATAGAACGGTGCAGCAAATTTGTTTGGAAACTTAGTAGAAACATGCGAGATCTGTTCAAAATTTTTCGGCATATAGGTTGTCTTATGCCATGCAATTTTTAGAAAAAAATTCCATGGTCTCTGGCACCTGCTCATTCTTCATTTCTTGTTCCTTTTTGTTTGACCAAAACACAGTAATCACGCCTCAGTCACCAGACTTGGTCTCCTGCGACTTTTCCGGATTCCATGACGAGATGACAATTGAACCACTAAGAGAGCGCTCAAGGACGTTACAAAAACTGTATTTCAAAACTGCTTCGAGGGTTGGGAAAAAGAGCTGGCACGACTGCATTATATATGAGGACTAATACAACTATTATATTTGAGCAATAATTGATGAATAAATTGCAAGATCCGGAATTATTTATGTTCGATTGAAAAAGGCAACACTTTACAAGGGCGCACCAAATATTACTAATTTGTGAAGCAAAATTTGTTTTCAAATACAAAAACGTCAAAAAACCCATAAAGTTAACACACACAACGCAACTGGATGATTTCTAAGCGAAACGGATCATTTGATTCGTAACGTGCACGTTTACATAAAAATTAATTCAGCGTTAAGAATCAAATTAATAGAATGATTTCTGCAAGTGTAAAACAAATGAGCCGAGTATATGAACGACTATAAAATGCTAACCCCACTTCAAACGCACATGCTTGTTTGTGTGTTTGCAAAGAGATTGTTGGTGAGGAAACACCCATCGGTGAGTGGGTGGGTGTGAATGTCGGCAAAGCACTTTTAGTAAAAACTTAAATGGCCAAAATAGTAGAAGGAATACTTTGCTCTTATGTAACTACTTTATATCATTGTTGGTTCGTTTTTTGTTTGTTGAGAAATTGGCAACAAGAAGTTGTACTCGTTGTTAAACAACTTTTTTTTTAAATTTCTTCTTTGCTGTCACAAATTAAGGAAAAATGTGTATAGAACAGACTGCACAACAGTAAAGAATTAAAAAAAAGAGCATTTGAACAAATAAATCACATTGTTTTTTGGCCAAATCTTAAGTTTTGCTTTTATATCGCATAGAAGAATGTCTATAGACATGCAAAAAAAAAAAAAAGAAATATATGACACAGACATACGAGTAACATTTTGGCGTAACAATAACGACACAAAATGCAGGACTGCATTTATTTTGAGTTAAAAGAACTGCAGTCGAAAAACTACACATTCAATGTGTGTGTGTGTAAGAGTACTAGATTTTTACAAATTCAGGACAGACAAATAAGGATTTATTTAAAACTAAGCAAATATGACAACAATTTTTCAATATCCACAAACTCGGTGCACCTTTTTAAATTGTATTTGAAAAAGCAAAGATTTGCTGTCAATTTTTATTTTTTTTGTTTACTTTTTTTAATTGTTCTATTATTTCGTTTTAATTTTTTATTTTTTTTTTTTCATATTTTTGTTTTTTATTATATTTTTAATATTTAGTTTTTTATATTTATAATTTTTTATTTTTATTTTTTTTTATATTTTTAATTTTTTATTTTTATTTTTTTATATTTTTATTTTTTTATATTTTTATTTTTTTATTTTTTTTATTTTTATTTTTTTACATTTTTAGTTTTTTAGTTTTTTACATTTTTAACTTTTTATTTTAATTTTTTATTTTTTAAATGTTTAATTTTTTATTTTTAGTTTTATATTTTTAATTTTTTATTATATGTATTGGTTTTATTTAATTTTTTATTATTGATTTTTATTTTTTATTAATTTTTTATATATGGGCATTTCCAGAAAAAAGTCCACCTTGATCGAAAAATTAAAAGTTAACAAACAGATTTTTTCCTAATGTATTATAAAAGAGAAACGTCTAAAATAAATTAAATTTAGGAGCTCAAAGCTTTCTTTTGTTGGAATGGTGAAATACTGAGCTACAAGTTTGAAGTTCCCGTTTTTGTAAGTGTTTCTTAACTTCAAGGGCATTTTCTCTTTATAATTAACATTCCTAAAAGCAATTTCATAATAATACTCTTAATGCAAAACTGTTGCTACAAACATATTTAATCATAAAACAAATGCAAAAAATAAATTTAGTATTTTGTAGTTTTTATATAATTTTCTAATATTTATGTCTTTTTCGCATTTTTTTAACATAATAAAATAAAGTGGAAATTTTAGTAATGTAACGCCAGTAACGTAACGCCAGACCAATTTTCATAAAAGCAAAATAAAGGAAAAAAGATTTGTTCAATTTATAACTTGGAAAATAAATGTATATTGGTCCAAAACGTATCAAAAAAAATTTTATTAAAAATACTTGCCCAATTCGCAGAGTTCAACAATTTTGTTATCAAAGTCAAATCGCACTTCCGTTTTTTGTAACGTAACGCCAGGTCACTTTTTGGAGTATATCTTGAAATTCTTAGGCTCAACTATTTCCATTTTTTGGCTGAATATAGAGCTATCCAATCACTTCTCTAATGTGAGAAAAAAACTTTTTTAAATTCTGGTTTTTAACGTTTTTTTTTTCAACATATCGTCGTACAAAAGTAACGTAACGCCAAAATGGAAATGCCCATATATATATATTTTTTTTTGTTTTATATTTTTAATTTTTTATTTTTATTTTTTATATTTTTTAGTTTTGTTTTTTAAATTTTAAATTTTTAATTTTTATATTTTATATTTAAAATTTTTTATTTTTATATTTTTAATTTTTTATTCATATTTTTCTTTAGTTTTAATTTTTTATTGTTACTTTTTTTATATTTTTATTTCATTTATATTTTTAATTTTTTGTTTCCTTATATTTTTAATATTTTATTTTTTTATATTTTTATTTTTTTATATTTTTATATTTTTATTTTTTTATATTTTTATTTTTTTATTTTTATTTTTTTTATATTTTTAATTTTTTATTTTTATTACATATATTTGTTTTATTTATTTTAAATTATGTATGAATTTTTATTAGTCGAACTTTTTCTTATGTAAATTGTTAATTTTTTTTATCGGGCTTAAGTTCGAATCTGCATGACTGCAAATTATTTTTTTGTTATTTTATTAATAAATGAATTTGTTTAAATTCTATTTATTATTTTTATATTAAGATTTGGAATATTAAGAATATTTTCAATAATCATCAAACCAGCAGAACGGATCAGTACTGATTTCGAGGCCGCTACGCCATCTCATCAGCGTTCTTTGTTCAATTTTTCCCACTTTTGCAAGTGGTGCTAGTTAGTAGGAATATCAACTATTTAACCAATATTTTAACGAAAATTGAATATGAGAAGTTATCACATTCATATTGTTAAGTTATTACATTTTGGTTAGTACGAAATTCCCCAACCCTGACGATTAATATTCCAAATATTCCAATATCTCTTTTGCTTTTTCCAGAGCCATCGGCTGCTGATAGATAAAGCTTCTTTGTTATTTATGTTCAAGTAATTGAATTTAGTTGTCAATTTACTTTGAACAAGTGCGCGTGCCCCCGCAATGTTTTAAATTATGTATGAATTTTTATTAGTCGAACTTTTTCTTATGTAAATTGTTAATTTTTTTTATCGGGCTTAAGTTCGAATCTGCATGACTGCAAATTATTTTTTTGTTATTTTATTAATAAATGAATTTGTTTAAATTCTATTTATTATTTTTATATTAAGATTTGGAATATTAAGAATATTTTCAATAATCATCAAACCAGCAGAACGGATCAGTACTGATTTATTTATTTTTTTATAATTAATTTTTTTTATTATTAATTTTTATTTTTTATTATTTATTTTTCATTATTTATTTCTTATTATTTATTTTTTATTATTTATTTTTTATTATTTATTTTTATTTTTTTATTTTTAATTTTTTATATATTTTTTTTATTTTTTATTTTTTTATATTTTTTATACTTTTTTATATTTTTTATACTTTTTTATATTTGTTATACTTTTTAATATTTATTATTTTTTTTAAATATTTTTTTCGTTTAAGTAATAATATTGAGCTTAAGGCTTTTTTTATAAAAAATTAATTTTATATAAAAACAAAACAACAAAAATATTTAACATTCTATACTATTAAAATTTTGTTATTGTTAATGAATTATAATCCATCGTTATCTTGAAGAAGATATCGAAAGGATATCGAAATATTGAAAATTATATAAATAATAGTTAAAGATATTAATTTATTTAAAAAAAGCGCCAAGCTCAATATTATTACTTAAATTAAAAATTAAAGACTAATTGAATTCTTTATTTTTTTGAATTTCATTGTAAATAAAACATTTGGCAGCAAAGAATAAAGTTAAACTATATAAAAAAAATAAAATATAACATTTATAAATATTTATCATTCACTTTAATTCCTTAGCTGCTTTAACGCCATTCAAATAAAACATTTTCCGTACAAAGAAAGTTAATGCTTTTTTTTATGAAATTTTACTTTGTAACATATTTTCGAATGTCTTGTATTTTCCTACATGCAGTCAGGCTAATTATAAACCCATTTGCTAACATTTTATTATAAGAATATTGTGTTCGAAAATAGAAACAATTACAAATAAAATCAATCATATGATATTGTGGTTAAAATTTTCTACCCCTACATCGGCCTAACCTACTTTCACTTCATTATCAATTTATATCCGAAGTCAAAAGAGAACAACAAAAAACAAATCAAAGTAACAAAAAAACAACAATTACCGCATTAATATGTGTCTGTCCTGATACAATCAATGCCACACACATTAAATCAATATTGAATCACACACTTTTATTTTTCAAAAAACATTTTAGAGAAATACTCAAAAACAATACGAGCAGCAAAGTTGGAAGCACAAAAATTATATCTAATTAGAAATTATACGTCAATATCATAAACACAACTGATACAGAAGCTCAGATAATTTGGATCGATACTGTTTTTCACTCTGTACAGACAGTAAAGCTCGTTTATAACGAACTTCGTAATGGCTCTTTACAAGTACGTTGAAAGCAAATGAAAAGACTACAACAAAATAAAAGAAAACTTTAACACCTTAATACCAATTTTAGATATTGCGCAATCAGCTTAGCTCAATTTAATAAATTGAGCAATTAGTAGTTAATTGTTTCATATATTGAAACGATTACTCCTGAGAGCGAAACATATAAAAAAAACTAAAAAGGAAATGGCAGACGCTGCCTAAATTTACTAAAATTTTAAGCGCAAATACAGGGTAAATAATTAGTAATAAAAGATTACCCATTAAGTTTTGTCAGGCAAGGCTGCAATTTACTTAGTAAAAGGTTTGCCATTTGCAAATATGGATCGCTCAAGAACCAAAAGACAAGTAAAATTTACTATAAAGTGGATTGATGCTGTGGTGAAAGAGTGGCAATCAGACAAGCTGAATTTGTCGATTCCATAGCGTTCCCAGCAATTGGCGGCTATGGCCGTACCATAAGAGTTATTTTGCCTCCAGTTAAAGATTATAAAATGAGAGTTACGTGAGTAAGATGGTGCCACGAGTCATAAGATCGTTGTTGACCTTCATTCACGACGTCTATAGGCCACTATAATCATGCGTTTTATTTCCGCTAGAATTATTTTATTTTTTATTATTTATTTTTAGTTTTTATTTTTGATTTTTTATTATTTATTTATTTTTATTTTTTATTATTTATATTTCATATTTTTTATTTATTTTTATTTTTTATTATTTATATTTCATATTTTTTATTTTTTTTAATTTTTTATATTTTTTTATATTTTTTACATTTTTTTATATTGTTTTATATTTTTTTGCATTTTTTTATATTGCTTTATATTTTTAAAATTTTAGGATATTGTTTAATATTTTTTATATGTTTTAATATATTTTTTTATATATTTTTTATATTATTATTATTACTTATTTTTGTTTTTTATTTTTTTTTCTTCTGAAAACCGCCCATGACACGATGGAAATACGGATAACATTCATACGGGCAAGATGTAGATTAAAAATTTCGAGAAATTATCCTGTCAATTGTCCTTCAAGGTCGTACAATTAGATGCGTCTTGATTATTGTCTGTAGTGCCACATAAAGTCACTTGTTTATGCTGATAAACCAGCAACGGATAGTCCCTTAACGTTGCAGCATTTAGAACCCAACATTCGTATTATTCGAAAAAGTGCTGCCAATCCAGAGGTGGTCACTTCAATGACATTGTATTTCGTACATAATGGCAATGCCCAAGCATTACCAGGAAATCACAGCTGTAAGTGTGTTTTATTCAACATTGCTTTTGAAACATTCCCGAATGGTACAAAATCTCAAATGAGAAGAATCTGTTTCGGTTGTGAAATTGCAATTGAGTAAACGAAATTGAATATGAGTGAACGTCAAAATTGATCACTCAATTTATAGCTAAATTGTCTCAATTAAATTACATTATTTGAACATTTCACTATTTATATTCTTAAATATTTTATTTTATTATTTTAAAGTAAAAAGGCAGAAAATACATAAATATTGACACATACTCCGTGGAAGTTATAGCCGAACTCTAGTGTATTCTATTTACTACGTTTTCCACCTGCTCCGTTCAAACCAAGCAAGTATTTGACTTCACATCTATTAACTGTTTTATAAGAACGATTTAATGTGGCTGATTTTCATACATGACATCATTTTTTTAACGTATTAATTAGCAAATAACGCAATTTACAACAAAACGATAGTACCCAAACTCCAGCAGCTCACATTTTACGATTTTAATAAAACTAATAGTTAAAATTTTCTAAAAAAAGAAACTTCAGTAGGTGTTATACTATTAAAAAAATTTAGATGGCTGCAAATAATTATTAAACCAAATTTTATGCGTCTTCGCAAGATCACATAACGAGCTTTAACAAATTAATCCACCTTATTCTGTAACTATTTGTCGACATCAACGTCAAGACAATATAGAAAATGGGATAATTAGATACTCGTTGAGGTAAACAATTAAATTGTGCTGATGTCATCAGGCTATTCTTTAAGGGCTACAAAGAGACTGTTAAAAACAGGTAATCGGTGAAAAAATTGGGTAAATAATTGTCCTTTTTTCGATATTGTCTTGTTGTTGACGTCGACATAATAGTTACAGAATAAGCAGGATTATAAAGATTAGGCTGCACGGCATTATGTCATTCGCATATATTATATACGTTGATTTCAAATTTATTTTGTATAAAAAGTAATGCCAGGTGCATTAACGTCTGAATGCTGCACACTGGGGCCAAAAGCGGCCATTGCCCGCGTTAATTAAATATGTAAAGTTCAAATAACGTGACAACTCACTGACAGTGCACAAAGTTCTATATCACTAAGCAAAATAAAAACATCAGATAGGCAAACGCACTTTTTTAGTGACGCATTCAAATTAAACATTCAAATTAAAAAATAAGCGAAACGTAATAAAACTTGATTTTAAAAAGTGATACTTCTAAGCCACTTAATTTTGTTATTCAAATGTTTGGCTTAAATTTGCAATAAAATTAATTTATTAAACTGCTTTTGTTTTAAAAGTATTTATTCGAAAAGATTTTCTCAGTTTAAGTGGATTTAAAGTTATTAATTATTTTTTAAGGTTTAACAAATGTGTCACGCATCGGTGCGTCTCAAAAGTTTGTGTACGAATTAATACTCACGCGTTGAGTTAATCTACTAACAAAAAGCGCTTCTTGTAATTTCTTTATTATGTCTTTTGACACGGGCGTGATTTGCTATGCCTGAGTCATGCATAAGTCACGCGTGACTTGCACGTGACTGAATAAAAAACCTATGGTGGGAGTGATTTTAATGCTATAATTCCATACACTTCGTGAGTGCATCTAAGGTTTTAAAAAATGTATTTTGGGTTGACTTGCATGCGTAGCCACTCAATGGCAGTTAAGTGAGCGGAAACGTGCGTGTCTAAAGAAATCAGGATTAATACTGCCTGGCCCACGATGTCACTCGATATCGTTCTATCGGCCAGGCAGTTAGTTTTTCTATAATTTAATAGAAACAAACTTTTTCGCCTACCCTCGCATACTGTCATTAACTAAATGTAATGATTTCATTCAAGAAGTTTTGCTATTTTCAATGTTTACAATTAATTTTTCTTCTTTTTTTTTAGTTTAATTTCTATTAATTCAGCATTGCTTTTATTCCGTGACCATGTTTTCTATCCAGCACTTCGTCTACAATGTATTTTATGGCACTTATCAGTGGGTTGTAAGTAAAAACAAATCGAAATTATCACAGGCAGCAGCCATGGATGTATTCTACCTTTACACTCTTGCTGGAGGACATTATAATCTCTGTAATAAATGGCGGGACTTTTAGTTAATAATTGTAACAAGATTTAATTTATTTGTGCAAGTGCGTGTGTGTGTTTGCCACTGGTTTTAGTTTTTTCTATTTTTTTGTTTTTTTCTTTTTTTTTGGACTGGTGAGAAACACAAGTGTGAATGAAAATGCACTTTGCACATCACAAGGTTTAAAGTCAAGCGAATGAGAATTTATGATTAGAATTTATTGCTCTTATTTAAAAAAAAAAGTGTGAAATTCTAAAATGTCTAGAAAAAGATTTATATTGGATTGAATTGTTTTCTTTCCTGCCTGCCTGCCTAGCTGTCAGTCTGTCCGCCCAATATGTGTCTTAGGAAATTATGAAATGACTTAGAAAACCTAGAACAAAAAAAACAGAACAATATGACATGGAAACGAGAAAATATTAATTTGAATCCATAAAAGTAACGTTTGCTAAACAGAAATTAGCAATATTTTAGTACGAGTATTATTTACTTAAATAGATCGTTAGATCGTTAGTTAAACTGTGTGTGTGTTGCTTTGAATGCACTCGCACACTGTTTGAAGAAGAGTTGTTGTCTCTCTTTTATTCGTGCCTGTAAATCGTTTGTGTGATCGTTTGTATGTGTCACAAATATGCGAGTGAGAACATATACTCGTATCTTTGTTGTTTTTATTGTAAATTGAAATCCACTACAATTGGGATTTTCCGGACTCAGCGAAATACACAGAATAATTTTTACAATCAAAAAAATTTTTTTTTATTTTTTAATGATTTTTTTCTTAATTCTTTTTGACTTATTGTCTCAACTTCATTTTTTTTTTAATAACTTTATAATAAAAATATTTCATAACAAGTAATCCACCGATCGCAATATGTAACAACTATTACTCGTGTCTAAGTTCAATGGAAAACGAGTTTAAATTAAACATAAACAAAAAATAAATAAATAAATATTGTCAAATTAGTCGTGTGATAATGCTGCTCAAAATGATGATCACATGAATGGCTGATGATGATTCTTGATGTCATGCAGCAACAGTTTGTGTAGACGACAACATTCAATCTTCATACACCTACATTAATAATTTATCTTATTATTTTATTTTTTATTTTCCTCAAGTACTGAGAAGACATTCAGACAATAAAAATTTAAGAAACTAAACAACACAAAGGAAATAATCTGACATCTTAAGTTTGATCGCTGTAAGGCACTTCAAGAGCAAAATTCTTGATTTAAAAAATATTTATTTGAAATATTTAAAGTAAAATTTTTAGTAAATGTGTTTTACAATAACGATTTATTCTATATATTTTTTTAAACTTCAGATCGTAAACAAACACTATTGACAGCGTTTTTATAAATTCACATTAAAAACTTCTTCATGTAATTGTAGGACAGAACAATTCTGCTGACATCGCAAGTCATTAATTTGTTGCTATTATAAAACTAGTTAAATGCTTTAAAATTAAAAATGGTTTAAAGTGGACAACCCCTGTGCATGGCGTTCATTCCATCAATAGAAAATTGATATACCGGGTTTTTTAACAGGGACGCTACAAAAGTAGATCGACAGGGACAGCAAACGACGCCATATTTCTTTCCGCTCTTTTGACATTTCAGTAAGATTTGCCATTTCGTGATGGAAAGATATACAAATGGTGGCCCAGGGAGGCCTTTATATTGCAGAAAAAGTCTTATATCTGAAATAATTTAGGAATTCGAATAATTTTAATTATATTAATATATTAATTATATTACTCGAATTCTAAAATTATTTAATTATTATTGTATTCTGATATTTTTAAGCTTAAGGTCTCTTTATTTTAGTTTAATTTTTAATTTCAATATTTCGTCACTCCTTTGTGTGACTTCTTCAGGAAATTAATTATTTTATTTAAATAAAATAATTAATTTCCTGAAGAAGTCACACAAAGGAGTGACGAAATATTGAAATTAAAAATTAAACTAAAATAAAGAGACCTTAAGCTTAAAAATATCAGAATACAATAATAATTAAAAAGAGGTCAAGAAACCAGAAGAATTTAAAATTATTTAAGATATAAGAATTTTTCTGCAATATAAAGGGCTCCCTTGGCCATCATTTGTATATAGTGGCATATGTGCGCTCATCTCCATTTTCCCACAATGACCGAAATCCTCTCCTGTAATTTTATTTTATTTTTTTCAAATGAATGTTTTTACAATACAGTGAACTCGCGAAAACGTGAATTAATTTTTTCCAAGGCAGTTCACATATTCGAGTTTGTTCACGTTATCGAGTACCCAAATTAAAAAAAAATACCGTGTTTTACATAAAAAATATATATATTTTAGCAAGTAAAAATCTTCAACCCTATTTTAAATTAATTGTTTTATTAATTTTTAATAACAAAATATGAAATGCAATATATTCAGTTCACTTCGCATTCGATAAATAACAAAATAATATATCTAAAATAAAGGACAAACGAAATTCATTTTTAATAAACAAGAATAACAAAAAATACACTAAAACAAGTAGGAACATTTGTTTTTCGTTGGACAATTAAGGATTAGTTAAGTAAAGCTTAAAAGAAAAAATCAGTGATTCTTTTTTGGTAAGTTTTTTCTTTTGCAAGAGCTTTTTCTCAGCTCTCTAATGTCACTTTGGTCTACCATCTCGTTATCAGCCCATATTAAAACCTTATCCAAGGCTTCAGTATAGCCCTTGCAGTATTTAGCATAAGTAAAGAAAGAGATAACCTGTTATTCAGAGGATTTCCCAATTTAAAAACAGATTAAAAAACAATCCCCCTTATTCTGTAACTATTTGTCGACGTCAACGTCAAGACAATACCAAAAACAAGTCAATTATTTGCGCTTTTTCTGAACCAATTGTCTGTTTGTAACAGGCTCTTGTTACTTTGTAGTCCTTAGAGAATAGTCACCACAACTAGTATCTAAGTATCCCATTTGATATTGTCTTGACGTTGACGTCGACAAACAGTTATAGAATAAGGGGGAATATGTAAATAAAAAGTGTTCACGTTTTAGAGCCTTCAGATTTTGTTCACGTTTTACAATACTCTGTGGAAAAATAAATTTGTTCACGTTTTCGCGAGTTAACTGTATTTTATATTTTCAGTACATCCATTAAGTAAATATTTATTAAGTATTTCTTGGGTCATAATTTCTATTCACTGGTTTGTGTAGATTTTGGCTTACAAATGAACTTAGTCCCGGTTTACACTATGCAACTTTTGTTGCAGCAATTCTTATTTTGTGTGAGAGTCCAGAAATAGGAATGTATACCATTTGTATTCATTTCTCGCTCTTGCTCACTAAATATCAAGAATTGCTGCGACAAAAATTGCATAGTGTAAACCGGGACTTAATCAAATTTTACTCCAAATGTTAAGGGGTTAACAGACCTCTGTTAACTGCAGAATAGGTTTGGTACAACTTTCGGTTTGTGTCTTCGCTAATATAAATTTAAATTTATCTTCACACACACACTTTTTTTTTTTTATCTTGCACCAGCACTCAGGGGATGACCCACCCCTATATATGCAATGCATTGCGCCGGAACTGAAAACGAGGGCATAGTATTGAGGGGACGGATTAGGAAAGATTTTTTTTAGCTATTTCAATCTTTTTACTTCGCCGCGTGATTTTTGCTACAGGAGCGACGCTGCTGTTACTCTGCTTTGATGATCGTGTCAGTCGCTGCCAATTATGTTCAGTGACCAGTGACTATGCCTTCATCATTGAAACAGGCTGGCAACAACTAACACAACCACGCACTAATGCTGATCAGAAGTATTCAACACAATATTTCATGACTCAGCGCGGGCTCGAACTCACGACCCTCCGCTTCATAGTCTCGTGTTCTACTACTTCAGCCAACAGCACCCACAAATATAAATTATTATTAATGCTGTGCAACATAAATCTCACAAACATTTAACAAACTTTAAACAAATAATTAATTTAAAGCACCTGCTTTTTTAAATTACCAGATTTATCTAACCTTTTTTGGAAGATCTTCTATTAATGTCTCACGCATTTATAATTTATAATAAAAATGACAAATAAACAAGTCAACGTACATTATTTGTGGACACAAAAGACTTTCATTAAATCAAATTCATTAATATAATCCAGCAAATTGAGGTTAGTTCTCACTTTCGAAAAAGATTCCCATACCTGAATTATCTGGATTGAACATGAATAATAATAAAGATATTTTCACAGTAGAGAAAAAATATATACTTCTGTGCTCCACGCATTCACGAGTACCAAACAAAAGAAGACAAATCAACTTGATTACTTTTTTGTATTCTCAGCCCAGCAGTAGTCAGTGTGGCAGTCAGTCGGTCAACAGTGATAGAAGTATTAATTTATCGTTATTAAATCCATGGCCATAATCACAGTTCATGTAACAAAATCAAAACATCTTCTCTGGCCATCAAAGAGTTTCATTTAATCATTTCTACGAGAGCAAAGTGTGTTTAGTTCAAACACTGGCATTCTTGAAAGAAATTTTTTGAGTTTCTTGGTTTTTTTCCACCCAGATTTAACTAGATTAAACGAGTTCAATAGCGATGATATTTTCCAGCAGCTTAAAAGCATATTTAACATAGAGAAGTAGAGCGAAAGAGAGAGAGAGCGAGAGAGAGAGAGACTTATGGATAAACTGCTAGACTGGGCTGGACGGACTGACTTGATGGTTTCGTATTATGATTTCATGGTTGTAAGATCAGAAAATGTTTGCGTTTTTCTTCTTTTTTCTTTACTAATTCTAGCATAAAGATGATGAGCAATTCCTAAAACAAACAAATAGTTCAGTTACCGATTTTAATTGCTGAAATCTTAAACATCTCTTTCCGGTTGTTATTAAATTGTCTATGCAAAATCACATACTATTTTTTATGATTACCAATTATTGTTAATTAAGAATTTCTTTTTCTATATAATAATGAATTTATTTAATCCTTCGCTTTGTCGCTTAATTAACGCAATTTTTATGGAAGAAAATCACAAAATTTATTTGAACGCCACATTATCATGGCCGTGATAAACAATTATTTGTTTAAATTTCTATTAAATCCGGAGTCTGCACGTTTTTTACACTTCTGGGCCTAAAACAAACACTCTTTCATTTTTGTTTGTTTATGTTTTAATTTTTTTTTTTTTTACTTTTTTGTAAAAATAATAATTGTAGGCATTTTTAATATTCCGTCAAACACAGGCATTTAATACGATTTTTTAATGGGGCCCATTGTGATTTTTTCAAAGACAAAATATGATTTTCTGCATTTATTTCATTTAAAATCTCCCAAACTAAAGTAGTTGGCCAAATTATTAGGCACAGCGATACTTTTCGTATAAAATTAAGAGAAAATTTCAAAAGAAAGAAGTAAAACTCAAATAGGATTTATTTATTTTTCTTAATTATTTGCAATCCAACATCTTAAAAAGAGTTTTAGCATATTGTTTGTGAAATTAAGGTAAACTAAAAATTAAAAAAAAAATATCTGAGTTATGTCACTAACGTTTTGAGCTTCCACTGTGTAATTATGATTTACGGATTTGTTTGATTTGAGAATAATAATCAAACGCGCAATTTTATTTGCACAGACCGAATTTTATTTATTCAAGGAATTTTTTGCCGATTATCGCAATTTCTAGCAGTTTGATGATGGAAATGTGGATAATTTTTGGTTTCGTTAGAAATATTTTTTCCGCTTCATAGAATGAAACGCTACTAAGTTGCATAGTTTTTATTCCCTCATAACTACGCAATTTCTAGACATAATTTATTCCACATACATATGTACTTTATTGAAATAAAATAAGCTCCGAAACTCCGAAATTTATGCAACATTTTTACACAAGTTTCCATTTAATAACTTTCGAAATATGTATCAAAGTTACCCAAATCGAAAACCCAATAGAACCTAACTCCGAACAATTCTAAACAACACTTTCTAAAAGATATTTGAATATTTGAAAACAACGAAAAAAATAAAGTTAACTTTTTAATTGTACAATGAACATTCGGGGTACTTACTCCGAAAAAATATGTACTCCAAAAAATTTATACTCCGAAAAAATATGTACTCCGAAAAAATATGTACTCCGAAATATATATACTCCGAAAAAATATATACTCCGAAAAATATATACTCCGAAAAAATATATACTCCGAAAAAATATATACTCCGAAAAAATATGTACTTCGAAAAATATATATACTCCTAAAAATATGTACTCCGAAAAAATATATACTCCGAAATATATATACTCCGAAAAAATATATACTCCGAATAAAAATATACTTCAAAAATATATATACTCCGAAATATATATACTCCGAAAAAATATATACTCCGAATAAAAATACATATACTTCAAAAATATATATACTCCGAAAAATATTACATATTCTTCAAAAATTTATATGCACAGAAAAAACTATTCCGAAAACCGCTGCCACAAAATACTCCGATCATATTACGTTAAAGAATTACTCCGAAAATATTACTCTAAAAACCTATGAAACATTTCTCGAAAACTCGATATTTAACATGCAGTAAAAGTGTATTAATTTCAAATCCACCACCAAAACAACAATAAAGCAAGAGCGAAAAATATTTATATGCTAGTCCGAAAACATCTTAACTTCGGAGTTAAAACTTAAACACTTATTGTTAAGTATTATTTATAATTGAACCTACTGTACAAAATAAACAATTAAATGAAAAATGTTAATTGAAGTTCGGTCAATTCGAAAGATCATCCTGAAGTAGTTTGTTCTGGTAAAATCACAAAACAAAAATTCATTAAATCACAACTTCACACTTTCGCGTGAATTACGCGAGTTTAAAAAAGTGTTAAATAATTTTATATATACAAAAACTTTTTGATGTTTGTTTATGCAAATATTTGTAAGTCTTAATGATATAACAATAAATATTAAAAAAATTGTATTTAAATTAAAATTATAGTACAAGCGATAGAAAGCAAACGTGTTGCTAATGAATTTCTCAAGTAAAAATAAAAATTTAAGTCAAACAAATGAAGTGTGTTCGAAAAAAAGACGTCCTTGGCGATTCGAAACTTGAATGCATTTTTATAAGATGCATTAAAATAATTTCTTCTATATGAAAAGTGCTTCTTAAAACCGATTGAAGTCACGTCCTCGCAAGGCATCCGCCGAACAGTGGATTGATTTCAGTTTGAAAATATGAATTTTATTGATCTGAGCGCGTTGTCGTATTAACGTGTAGCGTTACGTGTCAAATGTCGAATGTAGTCATGGAATTGTTGAACTAAAAATTTTCCAACACGTTCATTTCGAAAAATGGCCTCAAAGGTACTGCGATTTACACTTCTCGATTATATCCTGGGTCCCACGAGCAGTCACTGATCTATGCTGATAACCGAGCAGCAATTGACGCCTTAGAAACCGATATTCCAGAATATATTTCGCCAAGAACCACCGCCTCCGAAATAATTTTCAAATGTTAATGTCTTGTATTGAACTTTTGAGTAAGAAGTTGTCTAAATTGTTTTTGTTTAATATATAGAATAATTCGAAGGAAAAAATTTATTTTGGCATCGTGAAATAGACAGTTATTTTTTTGTATTATTTTTTTTTGCAATTTCAAGTTTTATAGCGCTTAAAATATTACCCTTTAAAATAGCCCTATTCAAAATCTTGTGCAAATGCATCATAGCATTCGCAAAATAATTGTACTCTACACCAACAAAATACATGGCAAATGCTCTCAAATACTCTCTCTCTCTCTCTCTATCTCTCTCTCAATTTGCAAATGCAATAATGCCAGACCATTTGCACAAGACTGTGAATAGGGCTAATCAGTAGCCTAATATTAATTTGTATATAAATACAAAACTCCTGCCATTTACTTTTGAAAACGTAACGAGTTTTTCGCTGCCAATAGCCTTGACGAAATATGGAAACAAAAAGCTGCCATAAGAAGAGCAGGAAATACTTAATAATATAATTTTTAAATGGATGTAAAAACTGTTGCAGTACTTTTCGTTTAGCAAAAAGTAGTCTTAATCACACATCTGTGTGACCTTGAGTTACAGTTAAATAAAAAAAAAATTAACGATAAGAAATTTTTAAATAGAAATTTTCTAATGATTTTTTTTCTCTCGTATTTCTATTATTTGTCTTGAGAATTAACATTTTGATTTTGTTGACACTTTGAATTAAGATAAATTGCTTCTAAGCAGAGCTTGTACATGAATGGCTACATGGTATGCATTATAGGTAAAAGTTTATATGTATTTTAAAAAAATAGTGATTTCATTTTTAACAATAAAACAAATTGTAGTTGACATTATCGGCACTATAGTTTTATTTGGCAGATGAAGTTTAATGTAATTGGACATCAATTACGATATCAATAAATAATAAATACTCGTTACTTAATTAATTATGTTATGCGATTTATAAATCATGAATTATAGTGAAAGTCTGTTTTACAAAAGCTTTTGATTTAAGAGCAGTTAAGGTAATAATAATAGCATTCGTACACATTAATAAATGTGGTTACATCATATTCACTAAATTAAAACTGCGCTTACAGTGAGTGACAAAATCAATTTGGTGACAACCTCATTTCCAGAAACAGTCCTGTTCAGTGACTCTATCGTTCGTGCGATTTTGCGCCTCTGGATTGTTTTCTATCTGTCCATGTTAACAACTCTTAAAGCATTAGAATCCAATATTCAAGCAAAAAGCAGTAAAAAAAATTGGACTGATCGAATGGGCCATGAAACTCGCATCGGCGGCGGACTTGTGTCAGAAATCATAGTTGAAGTATATGAAATTATCTACCAGGTTATAATAAAGAAAATGCATTCCAATAATATTTCCATCTTGCATTTTGAATTCAAGCTCCCATGCAGCCAAAAATAAAACACCCTTTATAATAAAGTTTACTTTACAATTAAATGGGCAACAAAAAGTTTTCCCAAATTTAGTCCAATAAATATAAACAAAATCAAAAATCGAAAGTGATTACACGGCAAAGTTAATGAAGTCTGTCTGCTTCGAATAACAACAAAAAAAAAAAAAAACAATTACAGATAAAATATTTCAAGCTAAAATTCCCAATTCCAAAACAAACTGTGAAATAAAGCCAACAAAGAAAATCACACAATATTTATATTTTTTCTAAAGTATCTTTAGTAAATCTTTAAGTGTATGTGTGTGTTTATTTTTCCACTGTTTGATTGCCATCGCGCTTATAGTTCTGGAGCTTTTTTACATTTTTATTTTGAGTGACAATTGTCGTCACAAGACATTAAATTTAATAAAAATTTATTATGATTAAAGAAGCCTCCATATAACACTATCAAATATAGAGAAAAAAAAAACTAAAATTATAAAAATAATAATTTGTCTATGACCAGCGAACAAACGATCATTATTAGTCGGTCCTTAGTTCAAATCTTTTATTGTTTTAAGAATTTTTTTTTATAAAAAATGTTTATTTTCAGAGTGAAATATTTTAGTTCGAATAATAATACGCATTCAAAACTTTCTCAAATTATTTTGAAGCTTTTCTCAGCGGAATTTACAATTTTCATACCCCATAATTTTAATTAAAATTTAATGTTTTCTTAAAAAAAAACTAAATTATTTACACTTTATCACAAAAAATCGATTTTGTGTTCTTTTCTAAGCACAATGTTACACTTTCTTTCAAAGTAAAATTATTTAAATTATATCGTTCTACTTTTCACCTTGCGCATCGTTCAGCAGGTAAACAAACTGTAACATTTGATCGGCAATGAGCCCGCTGTTTTTTTTTCTCTTATGACGCACCTTTTTTTTAATTTTCTCACAATTTACATATCTTCTGCTATTCCATTGCTTAAGTAGATATACGAGTACCTTTGACATGTAATGAGAACTATATTAAATATCAAACTCTTCATTTTGTGTTTGTTGGGTAGCATCTTTAATATAGATACAAACATATATTTATATAAATTACACTGACACAAAGGTAGTCGTCAGCTAACTGCTCATGATGTCGTTCATCTCAATGCTGATGATGTGTTTGCACAATTTTCCAATTGTATGCGATTTGTAACACATTTCAATGATTCAATGAATAATGAATGGGAATATATGAGCGATCTTTGTTGTACGTATAACGATACAAATCTACAAATCTGAGACGATGAATTTCAATCTGTTATAAAATGTTCATACAAGAAATATCATAAATTTTTTTATTCTTTTTGTGATCTATTTTCGTTTAGTTATTGTGGTACGCGCAACATGTTATTAGGTACTTTTTTTCCAATGTCTGCTTATTATATTACAATTGGTAGCATTTATTGTGAATGCAGCTAACTGATATTTGATATCAAGACACGGTAGTTAGCCTGAACGTGGCATAACAATTACGAATTTTATGGTCTTTAGCATATGGTTTCAAAAAAATGTGTGCTTGCAACAGTAGTTGAATTAAATTATATAGTAAAAATAATTCAGCTGGCTGAAATATATATTCAGCCAGCTGAACTATATATTCGGCCAGCTGAATTACATATTCAACCAGCTGAATTACATATTCAGCAAGCTGAGCTTTACATTCAGCTAACTGAATTAAATATTCAGCCAGCTGAACTACATATTCAGCTAGCTGAATTATATATTCAGCTAGCTGAGCTTTACATTCAGCTAACTGAATTAAATATTCAGCCAGCTAAACTATATATTCAGTCAGCTGAAGTCTATATTCAGCCAGCTACATTATACATATATCGACCCGGCTGAACTTTATATTCAGCTAGCTGGATTACACATTCAGCCAACTGAACTATATATTCAGTCAGCTATATTATACACATATCGAGCCGGTTGAACTTTATATTCAGCTAGCTGGATTATATATTCATCAAACAGAATTATATATTCAGCCAGCTGAATTATATACTCAGCAAGCTGAATTATATATTCAGCAAGCTGAATTATATATTTAGCAAGCTGGTGCTGTTGGCTGAAGTAGTAGAACACGAGACTATGAAGCAGAGGGTCGTGAGTTCGAGCCCGCGCTGAGTCATGAAATATTGTGTTGATTTCTTCTGATCAGCATTAGTGCGTGGTTGTGTTAGTTGTTGCCAGCCTGTTTCAATGATGAAGGCATAGTCACTGGTCACTGAACATAATTGGCAGCGACTGACACTATCATGTACTAAAAAGCAGAGTAACAGCACCCACCTTCGTCGGCCCTTTAGCAAAAATTAGCCGGCGAAGTAAAAAGGTTGAAATAGCTACAAAAACAACTGTCTATCTTCTCATCTTTCCTAATCTGTCCCCTCAATACTATCCCCTCGTTTTCAGTTCCAGCGCAATGCATTGCATATATAGGGGACATCCCCTGAGTGCTGGTCCTACTCCTAAAAAAAAAAAAAAAAAAAAAATATATATACTCAGCAAGCTGAATTATATACTCAGCAAGCTGAATTATATAGTCAGCAAGCTGAATTATATATTCAGCAAGCTGAATTACATATTCAGCAAGCTGCATTATTTATTTGGTCAGCTGAATTACATATTCAACTAGCTGAATTATATATTCAGCCAGCTGTATTATATATTCAGCCAGCTGTATTTTATATTCAGCCAACTGAATTATATATTCAGCTAGCTGAGCTTTACATTTAGTAAACTGAATTAAATATTCAGCCAGCTGAACTATATATTCAGCCAGCTGAAGTATATATTCAGCCAGCTGCACTATACATATATGGAGTCGGCTGAACTTTATATTCAGCTACCTGGATTATATATTCAGTCAGCTGCACTATACATATATCGAGCCAGCTGAACTTTATATTCAGCTAGCTGGATTATACATTCATCCAACTGAACTATATATTCAGTCAGCTGCACTATACATATATCGAACCTTCTGAACATTATATTCAGCTAGCTGGATTATATATTCAGCAAGCTGAATTATACTTTCAGTAAGCTGCATTCAGGCAACTAATTTCTAATAATAAACAAGAATTGACTGTACATAGTAGAAAAACTTCTGAATTCATGGTACTACTCTTGCTGAGGTAATCTAATCTTGCCCACACACTGGGAAACTTTAATAGAAACATATTTTTCTACTAATGTATAATATATAATAAGAAATTGAATTTTTTTAAATGATTGAAGCAGAAAGTGAAACACTATCTGCAATCGTTTTTGACATTTAAGAAACCAAAATCGAAAAACCGTATTTTAAGAGGAAATATTGACACACACGAAGGAACATTAACTGGAACATGCCCATGTTTCCACTAATGTTCCTTGGTGTGTAGGCAACATAACATATAAAGTACAGTGAAACGTTTCATATTAAGCGCTGCAGTGTTTTTATCCAGCTTTTTTTCATATAATTCTCAAATAGTTTCTGAAAGTTTGTGTATAAGCTAAGAGGTTTTGTGGAAGTTTTTTAAACTTAGTCTGCTAACGATTTTCTCTAACAGTCAAATAAGTGACGGCAACAACTGAGGTAAACATACACTAAAGCAGATCAGAAAGGTCCGATACCATGATTCATGACTGAGTGCGGAATCAAGTGTGGGAGTATTAGCCGCGCAGTATATGCATTAACTACTTCAGCCAACAACATCCCCAAACACTTTACTATAATAATTCAAACATGTTGTTTCTAAATTCAAGTATAAATTTCACAGCAGGTTTTAGAATCACTTATAGGGTACAAACAAAGTCTGACTGTACGGTGACCAACACTATTTTCAGGCACAAAACTATTTTTTCACTTAATCTACGAATAAATGTAATTTATTTAAATAAATCTAGAATAAACTTTGTTTATCTTTACAAGCAAGATAAATTTCTACAACAAATGAAACGATGATTATTGTTGCTGGGGTAAAATGAAAGCCAACGAATAGTTTAATTAACTGAAAAAATATGTTTGAAGTTTAAAAGGATGAATGGCAGACAAAGCAAATAAATAAATAAATAAGTGAAAAATTTCCAGCTGCGTAAAGTGCTATTATTTCGTACAACTTTTCCATAAATCTTAAAGAAGATGTTCGTTTAATGCTGAGAAATGCTGATGGGTGGCAGTGGTGGTGGTGGCGGTGTTGTGGCTTGTTGGAGGTGTCAATAGTTTTTCTTAAGCTTTTCACAAAAATCACACTTCAGTCTTAATAGACCATAACAAACACATAAATAAGTCCCCATAATTATATGTGAATACTTTGACTGTGTCACAAACAAGGTCAACATCGTGATAATAAATTGTTTTCATCATACTCTACATAATACGCGTATGCAACTGCACTCGATTGTTTAGGTGGAAATTAAAAAAAAAATCTTTTTTTTTTCTTTTGCATTTGTTAAATATTTATCAAGTTACTGTGGCGGTTAAAAAAATAAATGTATGAAAACAAAAACTATAACATTGAATTGTATGTTCTATACACGAGTTCATTTCGTGGTGGTGACTTGCAGTAGTTGCATGCAAATAATGTGCCTTTATGTAGAAAGAAACAACATTCAAATGCAATGTTACGGAATAAATGAATGAACGAAAGAATTAAATGCTCAACATAAATTTGTATGAATGAAAGCGTTACAGGGGAAAAAGTCGCTTTTTTTTATTAACAAAAACGAGGAAACAAAAGCAAACACACTGAATTATATGAACAATTTTCATTTATTTCCAACAAAAAAAAATAATAGAAAAATTGAAAATAAAAAAACAAGGAAAGCACATTCAGTGTGTGACCGCCAGAATTTGCAAACTAATCAATATGACATGATTTTTATTTTATTATTTTGTTTAACTCAGTTCAACGACAATTCAATCAAATGTGTCATGAACAGCGCCATCTTTAATTGATTGTGTTTGCAAAAGTGTACCAACTAGAGATGAGCTCGGCTCATTCACTTGAGTGATAAATAACACCGAATCCCCCCCCTGGCCTTGTTAACGACTGATTGCGACGGAATTTTTTGCTGATAAAAAAAATAAAGCGGCAATAACGAATGAATTTTGGTGTTTGAAAAGGTTTCTTTCGGAATTGTGGGCAACTCAGGAGCAAATCTAATTTTTTTCCGGTGCAGTAATTTCCTTATTTGTCACTTGAAGTGAGAATTTGTTTAAGACTTTTTACGTCATTTTACGATACTTTTCAAGGTTTTTCATACTCTTCTTCTATCGAAATTTCATTTGCATTTTTTATAAATTTATACCAAAAGGCATGCCCTGAAAAAATAACTTCCAAACTCTAACATTAAGCTCAATTAATTTGTTTTGGTGAGTGCTAAAAGGAATCAGTGATCAGGAGTGTTATTTTTGTGTGTTTCTAAATTTAACACAAAGGGGTGGTTTCCCTAAAACATGGCACGCCCATGACAACTGATGACATCATTCGAAAACAGCCTGTTGTTATGTTCTGCCGCTTCTATGGAAACTAATTAGCTTTTTCGTATTTCGTGCACACTTGCAGGTTTACAATAACCAAAAAACGTCTTTCAAAAATCAATTCGAATATCTTTAGATAGAAAAATTCTGAAATGGAATTGTCCAAACATTACAAGATATAATTGTAACAATGAAAACTGCTCGTAAAGGGTGTTTTTATAAGAGATTGCTGATTTGAAATTTAAATAAAACACTTGCCAAATTATGAAATGGCCAAAAAAAATTTTTTATTTGGTAGATAATTTCTTGTCATTTAACATTTGAGTATAATTTCGGGCATATGGCCACCAGGACTATTTTGCACAAAGATCGTTCTGGGAGTTCAATTTTCGACCACCTTTTCAAGCATTTGAGGGCGTATTTCAGCAATGACACGTTGAATACTGGTTTCCAAAGCGTCAATCGTTGCTGGTTTACCCACGTAAACCAATGATTTCAAGTATCCTCACAAAAAATAATCGAGTGGCGTCAAATCACACGAACGCGGAGGCCAATTCACCGGTCCATTTCTCGAAACAATGTTGTTCTTTCAATAAGTCCATTGTTTCGCCCGCAGTACGACAAGTGGCACCATCCTCTTGGAACCACATTTCGTTTACATTCACATCTTGAAGTTTTGGCACCAAAAATTCATTGATCATGATTCTGTATCGATTTCCATTCACGGTAACGCGTCGTCCTTCCTCATTTTTAAAGAAATAAGGACCGATGATTCCACCAGCCCATAGACCGCACCAAACAGTACATTTATCGGGATGCATTGGTAATTCTTGAACGGCGTGTGGATCATCTTTGCCCCAAATACGGCAATTTTGCTTGTCCATTCGACCAAAAATGCGCCCCATCACGGAAGAGAATTTTGCGGATAAACATTTTTAATTGAACACTGTTTTTGAAAATAAATTTCCACGATTTGGAAGCGTTGTTCTGGAGTTAACCTGTTCATGATGATTTGCCAAACAATACTGAGTAGAGACGTCACTTTAAACTGTCAAAACAGCTGTCAAACAGAGTGATTCGTATAAAAAAAAAACTTCATAAAAAAACACCCTTTATATTATGAATCAAAAATTTACTCACTGTCCCACCTCTAAAATGCAAAACTAATACTTTTACAATGACAAAAAAATATATATATTCCATATATTCCATGTATTTGTAAAATTGTAAACATCAAATTCATTACAATAATGAAAACAAATAGACAATTATTTAATTGTTCAAAGTTTCATTATTATGTGTGTTAAATAAAGTGATTTTTAGAAAATAAAACTAAAAAAAAAACACACAAAATAATCCAAAATCGGAACTGTGTAATTAAGTTTCATATTTAATTGACTACCGCAGAGAAGGAGGGGAAAGCTAAAGTGTTCATGCAACATTTTCGTTCAGACATAAAAAAACAGAATGTGTACAAAAAAGAATAAAGAAAGAAATGTCGGTGTGAGATAAAAATTAAATAGTAATTGTTGTAGCTTTCGAATTTTTTTTTTTTTTTTTTTTTTTTTTTGTAGCGACGGAAAGTGGTCTCTATCTTGTGCTACAATTTTAACTACTTGTGTAGAGCAGCATACTCTGTGAAGACAATTTTTTTTTGAAAAATCGTTTCATGTCATAAACTTTAAAAAAATATTATATTCGACTGGCCGGAAGTGTAACAAAAATTTTAAAATCTCTGGCTGCATAAGGCTGAGGCACGTGATGCAATTCTAAGAAATATTTATTAAAATTTAGTTTTTTTCAGGTTTCAACGAATTCTTATTTAAACATATTCTTTCTATATGCCTGCATTTCATTGCTTCTTACACCAAATCATCTGAAGTACAGTTCAACTTAATTTCCAAAATTACAAAACCGCTTATCTTTTGCACAAACATTCAAGAACCAATTGAGAATTACATACAAAAAAGGCATATTAGGCTTTGACAGTTTTAGAAAACAAAGGCTACTATGCTATTCTAATTGCAGTGGAGGGAATAATTATATTTTGGATAAATAATTTTAAAAAAGGCTCATAATAAGATATTAATTGATTTAATTAAAAATGTAATTGGAGACCTTATTCGAGTTTTAACTAAACTATCTTGTAGTAAATATTTCTTAAGTAGAGAATATTTCCTTGAAGTAATAGTTTTCATTTTAATTTTATTTACTTCTTTTTTTACTTTTTTTTATTTTTTTTTTTAATTTTTTTTTTTTATTTTTTTTTTTATTTTTTTTTTATTTTTTTTTTAATTTTTTTTTTTATTTTTTTTATTCTTTTTTTATTTTTTTTTCACAAAAACAGAAATTTGGAAAAAAAAATCATTTTTATCTGCGTGTATTTTAACTTCCCCCGAATCGGCGTGCCAAGAAAAATAAATTGAAAATATTCGTCCTTATTCTGTAATTATTTGGTAACATCACGTCAAGACAATATCAACATTAAGACATCCGCATTTTTTTAACAACCTCCTTTTATTTTTTTTAAAGCTTAAGAGAATATTCAGAAGCTGTCGGCAGTAATCAATTGTTGCCCACAACTTGAATATAACCGCCCTATTTTCGATATTGTCTTGAAGTGACGTTGAAAAATAGTCACAGAATAAAAGGGATTAATTTATAATCTAACAACAACTAAAAAAAAAAAAGAAAGTGAAATTAAATACTATTTAAAACATTAACAAGTGGATCATTAGACTGGCCCAAAAAACTTCTGTTTATCAAAAGTCGTCTGTAGCCCAACCTTCACAGCTTAGCACTCTATACGGCTTTTATATGCTAATTTGTATTAAATTTGACGTGTATATCAAAAATCGTCAACTCACAGTGAGTACCTGTAAATTTTGAGATAATTGAGTGGATTTTCAAATAATATATATTTTTCGAAAAATTCTACAAATTCAGGGTAACTTTGAGGCACTTCTTTTTTATGCCCTCCAAAAACGAATATGGAGGGTATATTCACTTTGTCATTCCGTTTGTAACGCAGCGGAATATCCATCTAAGACCCCATAAAGTATATATATTCTTGATCATTGATGAAATCTAAGACGATCTGAGCGTGTTCGTCCGTCCGTCTGTGGAAATCACGATTCAGTCCAAACGAAAAGAGCTAGACTCTTGAAATTTTTTATAAATATATCTTGAAGGATAGCACAGGTTAAGTTCGGAGGTGGGCAAAATCGGGCTAGAGGGAAAAAAGTTCCTTTAAGAAGAACTAAAGCAACCTCTAAAAAACAACATCGGCCATGTGATGAAAATCGCAAAATTGGTGTGCTGGAGTTCGTAATCGCTCAAAAGAAATTGGCGTTTTTCAAGTCGCATGTTATTCGACAATCGTGCGATTCACAGCACATACATGCATGATTACGTATGAATTTCTATTTTAATAGTGAACTTTTATTTATATAAATTGTATTACAGGATGTTAATTTTCTCAATAGGCTATAAGTTCAAATCTGCGAAACTGCAAAGTTTCGCAAAAGTTGAAGTTTTTTTTTCTGTAATTTTATTAAGCAAATGATATATTTTTATATTAAAGAAGGTCCAACGCGTTAAACTTGGAGCCATAAAATAAAAATAATTTTTGGACCCCGCCCCCTTTAGTGGGCGTTGTTATATGGAAAAATAGTGTAAAATTTAACAAATTGTTTTACTTAAGCCTACATTCCTTACGTAACCTGATACTACTGTGAGCTACCCCCTACTCCCCCTTTGCCCCCTAAATGACCCCTAAATGACCCTATCAAAATATTTGTTTTTTTGTTTAAATTGTGTATATAATTATCCCAAATATTTATTTTTAGAGATTTATGAGAAAGGTGAAATGTCTCCCCTGCAGCCCTTGCCAGAGCGAACGCGCCAAAATACAGTTTTAATACCCTCCAAAGAGAATTGGACCCCATAAAGTAAATATGTATATTCTTGATCAGTGATGAAGTCTAAGACGGATTAGCAATGCCCATATGTACGTTCGTCTGTGGAAAACAGGATATTGTCTATTTTTGAACCCCGCCCCCTTTAGTGGGCTTTGACGTACGAAATTATAGTATAAAAATATTGTAAATATTGAACAATTTGTATCTTATGCCTATAAGAAGCTGAGATATTCTCTGATCTTGCAGAGGTAAGACGTCTCCCCGGAATGACTGTTAAAAAAAGAGATTTAAAATTGGGTACACCAAGTAAAACATTTTAAATTTACTTACTAAATATTTGGAGGGTATTTAAGATTCGACCCGGTCGAATATAAAATTTTTACTTGTTTTTTTCTTAATGTATATACACACGTACATACATCTATCTGAATTTATTCATTTCTTTACAACAAATTATGATTAATAGTTGCGGTCGACAAACGTTATTAAACAAAAGACTTTGAAAATATGTATTTATGTTGTTTATAAAAAAAAAAATGTGGCATTACATGGAAGTTCATTTACAAACTTGCACTAATACTATTTTACGCAACGATAAAAATACAACAACAAGCCAATTACAACTGAAATCATGCACTTTTATTTTTACAAATAAAAAGTGCATGAAAATATTTTTAAAATCTTACATTTGATTAGTACAGCATCGTAATTGCAAGACAACATCGATTTAAAGCCTTGAAACTTATTGAGTTTTCAAGAGGAATGCTTTAAGCAAATATGACGTTTAGTTTTGCAACTTCATTTAGTAAGAGCCATTACAACGACTTAATGATAAAGTTCCCAACAATTAACTTTAACATTAGCTATTGCACTATAGTCTATAAAGTGACCTTTAAATTTTTTTAAGTAATCGGTTATGACTTAATGAAATCGTATCCAATATGTGGAAGTGTGAAATTCTAACTTGTTTGTTAAGACAATTCGAAAACGTATTACTAAGCAAACGTTTGCCGAGCATGAATTTTAATTGCTTTAAGAATAAATATTTCTGTAAATGCCCTAAAATGGACTTGCATTTTATTAGTCAAAGACCCACCATCATGCAGCTAAAGGGTGTTTTTTTTATGAATTTTTTTTTTATACGAATCACTCTGTTGTCTGACAGCTGTTTTGACAGTTTAAAGTGACGTCTCTACTCAGTATTGTTTGGCAAATCATCATGAACAGGTTAACTCCAGAACAACGCTTCCAAATCGTGGAAATTTATTTTCAAAAACAGTGTTCAATTAAAAATGTTTATCCGCTTTTTTACCGCAAAATTCTCGTCAGTGATGAGGCGCATTTTTGGTTGAATGGATGTGTCAACAAGCAAAATTGCCGTATTTGGAGCAAAGATAATCCACACGCCGTTCAAGAATTACCAATGCATCCCGATAAATGTACTGGTTCGTGCGGTCTATGGGCTGGTGGAATCATCGGTCCTTATTTCTTTAAAAATGAGGAAGGACGACGCGTTACCGTGAATGGAAATCGTTACAGAATCATGATCAATGAATTTTTGGTGCCAAAACTTCAAGATATGGATGTAAACGAAATGTGGTTCCAAGAGGATGGTGCCACTTGTCATACTGCGGGCGAAACAATGGACTTATTGAAAGAACATTTCAACGGCAACATTATTTCGAGAAATGGACCGGCGAATTGGCCTCCGCGTTCGTGTGATTTGACGCCACTCGATTATTTTTTGTGGGGATACCTGAAATCATTGGTTTACGTGGATAAACCAGCAACGATTGACGCTTTGGAAACTAGTACTCAACGTGTCATTGCTAAAATACGCCCTCAAATGCTTGAAAAGGTGGTCGAAAATTGGACCCCCAGAATGATCTTTGTGCAAAATAGTCGTGGTGGCCATATGCCCGAAATTATATTTAAATGTTAAATGACAAGAAATTATCTACCAAATAAAAAAATTTTTTTTGGCCATTTCATAATTTGGCATGTGTTTTATTTAAATTTCAAATCAGCAAGCTCTTATAAAAACACCCTTTAAATGCTGTGAGGCCAAAAATGCTTTGACTGCACTTGGAATGTTCGCTGAATATGTATTTCTTTTAGTGAAATTGCAAACAACAACCAAGTCGTTCCCTTTCACCTGTCGTCTGCCTTAATTAAATAACACACGTTGAAATTCTTTTATTTAATTATTAAGTTTTTTTGTTGTTGCAGGGACTGTTAATTAAAAAAAGAAAAATCAGTGTTTTATTGTTCTCACAGTAAATAAATATTTTGTTAATATTTTGCTGCCGCAAGTAACTAAAGCCGGCTATTTCCAGTTTAAGCCAACAACAAACCAGTTTCAACCATCACAAATGACTTGATTATTTTTCAGGCTTCATGTTTTTTTTTATTTTCAACTTGTGATAAAGGCACGCGTGCAATTTTACCATTTCAAAATCAATGTTAAATGTATTTTTAAAAATGCCTTTCTAGGCATTTGCTACGTTTTTTCTTTCTTTTATAAATATTTATTTAATTTTTTAAAATATGATGAAGTTTTTTTTTTCAAATATTTATTTAATGCGTGCGTGTATGTTCCATTTTTCTTTAACAATTTTTTAAAATATCATGAAGTTGTGATTTATTTCACATTGTGGATCATGGCTTCTCACATTTGAATCATATGTGTGATATTTCATCTCCAGCTGTTTCTCTTTAAAATTATGTGGGAGTCTTTGCCGTCTATAACACTTGACAGCTCCCTTATTATTGCGGAATAAGGGAGAAAATCCCCCTTATTCCGTAAGTCGACGTCAATATTATATTAAAAATAGGACAAATATTTACACTTTTTATATTAAATTGAATTAAGATTCTATAGGCGAATTGTTCGAAATTTTAATTTAAATCTCAGAAAGACATGATAAATATTCCAAGGCACAAAGGCAAGTCAACATCAGTTCTATTCAACTTACACAGCAGGGCAGAACAGCTGTTTTCGAAAGCCGCTACACTTTCATCATCAGTGCTCGTATGTAGTTTGTTTGTCACCACTTATTAAGCGGCTTAATTGAATATGATAACAGTTTTTATTTAAACAAATTTTATTAGGAAATTGCATACGAGAACTGTATCAACCTGATGTTAAGACATTATTGTTTTAATACCAGTGTTACCGTTTGATTATTTTTCTTCATGTCCCATTTTTTCTGAATTTTTTTTCCCATCATACGTAAGTCAAACTTTTTTGGTTTGAATTTTATACTTTTTATTCATCAATTGTGAACTTTTTGAACAGCCTCTTGTCACTTCCTCTCCCTTCGCGAAAAGTCTAAGGACGTCAGCATTATTCAATTGATCCGTACAATAAGCATTGCAGTATCCCATTTTTGATATCGTCTTAACGTCGACATCGACAATTAATTACAGAATAGAAGGGGAATATATTTTTCTCCAACATTTTGAATTGAACTTGTAGTTTTACTCAACTATTTCTCTCTCTGTACAAGACATGTGTCTTGCTTAATACGTGACATGTTCATTGACTTGAATGGAAATATTATCTGTCTATTATTTTCATGTTTTTCATTAAACAAAAAAAATTTCATTACGATAGAAATAAAACAAGACAGAAATTGTACAAATAAAAATTAATGTGTTGTTTGACCCAAATTAAAGGCCCGTTCCTTAACCCACAACAACAATTAAATGGACTTTTAATAGCCCCCCCCCCCCCCTGGACACATGGTTACATTCCTGGCTCTCTTGTAAATGAATTTTCTTCTCCTCCTACTATTTTCTATTGTTTTTGTTGTAAATTAAAAAAAACCGACAAAAGGACACTCGTTGCCACAACTGCAGTTAAATACTATTAAACGCAAAGGACAAGTGAGCGAGCGAGCGCTATTTAGATTCAACCTCCATAAAAATAGCATGACTTATTACGTAAGAAGCAAATAAAAAAAAATTATGGTGTTTTTTTATTTTTAATTTGGGTTAGACGAATAGAATTTAATAAAAAGAATTTATTGAGGAATTTCAGGCTATTGGCAGGCAAATTCTATAGCAGAACATATTCCGCTTTTCGTAAGAATTCGCCAGTAAATATCCGGCCAAAAAATATTATTAGTCATAAATTATCAAACAAACTTTTGTTTGTCATACAATTCAGTTTACGAAAATGTTTTTTTATTTTTATTACTTTAACCATTATTTTTCAATTGTATTTATTATAAAAAGCACTAATGATACCTTTACGAAAAGAATATGACTTTCTAGTTTGTCCAGCTATACAGAAAGGTGTCAGATGGTAAATATCTGTCCTCTGAAGTGAAGCTAAAACTTGCTCTAGATGTGATGGTTCATAATCGAAAGAAATTTAAATAAACTGGAAGCGTTGCAGATGCGGCCAAGCGTGCGTAAATGTAATGAATAATCCGAATTTGTGGATTCCATGGCATTCTCAGCAAATGGGCGCTATGGCCGTATGAAAACCGATTTTTTTTCTTTTTATACCCTCAAAAAAAGAATTGGATGGTATAGGGTCCGCAATCTAACGTTTTTTTTTTTTTTGTCAACTAGTGCTTATTTCGTGAATGGTAACACTTAGCTCATGTCTTATTTGACAGTTAATTAGTTTTATTCTGAGCGAACATGGTTGTGTATACGCTTGAACAACGCTTCGCTAAATGGGCCTGCGATCGACTTACAGAAGATGCCGATTTTGCCAAAAAAAAATCATCTTTTCAGATGAAGCTCATTTTGATCTTGGCGGGTGTGTAAACAAGCAAAATTGTCGCATTTGGAGCACAGAAAACCCGCACGCATACATTGAAAAGCTGACGCTCCCCAAAACGAGTCACTGTTTGGTGCCGATTTTGGTCCAGAGGCAAAATTGGGCCATATTTCTTCGAAAATGAACACAGAGTGGCCGTTACAGTCAATGGCGATCGTTATCGGGCCATGTTGAACGAATTTTTGTTCACAAAAATTGAAGTGGAAGATATTGGCAACATTTGGTTTCAACAGGACGGCGCTACGTGCCACACAGCCGAAGCTACACTTGATATTTTGCGCCCTGTTTTTGAAGATCGCATTATCAGCCGCAGAGCTGATGTTGCTTGGCCACCTCGGAGCTGCGAGTTGACACCGTTAGACTATTATTTGTGGGCTGCCGTCAAAGATAAGTGTTACGCCGACAAGCCAGAGACAATTGACGCTTTAAAGGACAATATTCGTGAAGCCATTGGTGAAATACAGCTGCACACAATCGATAATGTGCTTAAAAATTGGACCGATCGTGTAGGCTACTGCATGGCCAGCCGAGGCAGCCATTTGAATGAAATTATTTTCCAGTATTTATTTCAAATAAAAAAAGAAATTTAAGAAAATATTCAGTAGTTTTTTTTATAGCATTTTCAAAAAAAAAAGTTATTTGGCGGACCCTATATATTCTCTTTGTCATTCCGCCATAAAATATATATATTCTACATCAGTGATGAAATCTAAGACGATCTATGCATGTCCGTCCGTCCGTTCGTCCGCTAGTGGAAATCACTATTCTTGTATAGATACATCTTACAGGTCAAGTTCGTAAATGGGCTGAATCGGGCCGGAGGGAAAAAAAGTTCCCCTAAGAAGTACTAAAACAACCTCTAAAAAACTAAATTATTGTTAAACTTTTTTTTGTAATTTTGTTAACTTGCCCCCTTTAGAGGGCGTTGAAGTAACATATTACATGGAAAAATAATGTAAATGTTTAAAAAAATTTATAATTTAAGCCTAAATTCCTTAAAAATTAAATTTTTGAGTTTTTAAGACGACGGTAAGATCTTCTCTGTCCTACCCTTCCCCCACATTTACCACATAAAAGACCCTATAAAAAAAAAATAAACAAAATTTCACTTAATAACCTTGAAAATTTTTTGTTATTGTTTTATGGCAAAGGCGAAAGTTGTCGAAAACCATCTCAGAAGAATTGGCAAGTCCTAAGCGTTTTAACGAAATAAAACCTGCAACGGTGGTCTAGCTTTATGTGTGTTTTATTTAAAATAATCACTCGTAAGAAAATAAAAAAAGAATTAAATTTTATATTTTTGAAGCTTCTAAATCTTCTGAATCACTTGACTAAAAACAACATTAACATCTCCTGATTCTTAGAGAATTCTGATAGAAGATGCACTAGTGATCTACATGTGCCCCAGTGGAATGCGCATTGAAACTGAAAAAAATCATCACTTTTATTTATATTTTGCTTTATTCTTTTTATTCTGCAATTTCTATCTTAGAAAAACCAGCATTTTTCATTTATTTGAAAAATCTAAAAGTTTTAACTATTTCCCCCCCCCCCCCCCCCCCCTTTTCTGTTTCTTTATTAATCGATTGATTACTTTTTGTAAAGTATTGCCATTTTACTATTTATTTATTTATTTCTTTCTGTTGTTAAGCACGTAATAAATAATATATATCATATTTTTGTTATCATTTCTGATAATTGAGTCAACAGCAACAAAAAAAAAAAAAAGAAAACTGAACACTAACGCAATAACGTAACAATTGCAAATCAGCGCCCCAAACTTACCTACGCGTGTTTTAAACGAGTATCAATTTAATTATTGCAATAAAAGTCGCATTAAATAACAATTTGTAAACAAAATAAATATTTTTCTTTTGTGACACATGATACACCCTCAGAAGTGTTCATAAAACAACTCACTGCTCACATTTACACGTCGCAATAAATGGGGCATGCAACTGCTTGTTTGCCAGAGGAAATTATATTTCAAAATAAAGGGTGTTTTTATAAGAGCTTGCTGATTTGAAATTTAAATAAAACACATGCCAAATTATGAAATGGCCAAAAAAAAATTTTTATTTGGTAGATAATTTCTTGTCATTTAACATTTAAATATAATTTCGGGCATATGGCCACCACGACTATTTTGCACAAAGATCATTCTGGAGGTCCAATTTTCGACCACCTTTTCAAGCATTTGAGGGCGTATTTCAGCAATGACACGTTGAAAACTGGTTTCCAAAGCGTCAATCGTTGCTGGTTTATCCACGTAAACCAATGATTTCAGGTATCCCCACAAAAAATAATCGAGTGGCGTCAAATCACACGAACGCGGAGGCCAATTCACCGGTCCATTTCTCGAAATAATGTTGTCGTTGAAATGTTCTTTCAATAAGTCCATTGTTTCGGCCGCAGTATGACAAGTGGCACCATCCTGTTGAAGCCACATTTCGTTTACATCCATATCTTGAAGTTTTGGCACCAAAAATTCATTGATCATGATTCTGTATCGATTTCCATTCACGGTAACGCGTCGTCCTTCCTCATTTTTAAAGAAATAAGGACCGATGATTCCACCAGCCCATAGACCGCTCCAAACAGTACATTTATCGGGATGCATTGGTAATTCTTGAACGGCGTGTGGATTATCTTTGCTCCAAATACGGCAATTTTGCTTGTTGACACATCCATTCGACCAAAAATGCGCCTCATCACTGAAGAACACTGTTTTTGAAAATAAATTTCCACGATTTGGAAGCGTTGTTCTGGAGTTAACCTGTTCATGATGATTGACCAAACAATACTGAGTAGAGACGTCACTTTAAACTGTCAAAACAGCTGTCAGACAACAGAGTGATTCGTATAAAAAAAAACTTCATAACAAAACACCCTTTATACATGATTTAAAGCAGAGCAAATAAAATGTGTTCTCTACTTCAAGTGTAAATGGGTGCTGTTGGCTGAAGTAGTAGAACACGAGACTATGAAGCGGAGGGTCGTGAGTTCGAGCCCGTGTTGAGTCATGAAATATTGTGTGGTTGTGTTAGTTGTTGCCAGCCATTTTTCAATGCTGAAGGCATAGTCACTGGTCACTGAACATAATTGGCGACGACTGACACGATCATGTACTAAAAAGCAGAGTAACAGCAGCATTCTCCTTCGCAAAAATCAGCCGGCGAAGTAAAAAAAGGTTGAAATAGCTACAAAAACATCTCTATCTTCTCATCTTTCCTAATCTGTCCCCTCAATACTATCCCCTCTTTTCAAGTTCCGGTGCAAAGCACTGCAAATGTAGGGGTCATCCCCTGAGTGTTGGTCCAAGATAAAAAAATATACCAAAAATTTATTTAAAGAGATTATTTCCTCTAATAGATGGCAATCCACCTCTTAGATTGCAAATAGATGCAGACAAGGAAATTTTGATCTTCTAATAGGAATTATTTGACAGTAAAGTCTTTCAGAAATGACACTTAGAATTAGTTCAGAGTATCGGTGATTCCTTTTTGGCAGACCCTGCTCTGCTCGTGGCTGCCAGAGTAACAATTAAAATGGTTACAACATCTTCTCTGAGTTCTCATCTTTCTCCAGCTGTCCTCTCAACACTATCCCCATGGGCAAGATTCATTCTTAGAGTGCCAGTTCTCCAACAAACAAAAAAAATCATCAAACCGATCTCTGCTAAATGTGAGAGTTCTTCCAGTACAGAGCTGCCTAAAAACGAGTGTCACGAGAGATGCCATGCAAGACATTTGCAAAACACTTACTGGGCATAACTACTGGAAGATTTACCGGTCGTGGTAGCCTCGACATGGTCCTACTGTTCATTATATTGAGCGATTATGATGGCTGGAAGGCCACACGTGTCTAAGTGGCGCCATCTGTTGTCCTCCTAATGAAAATGATGCTCGAAGATGCAGTTTCTTTAGTATGACTGCCGATTTGTCATTGGAAACCTTCATAGCAGAGTCTGTTTTAGGCAGGTCGTCCGTCCGTTCACATGTTCGTTAACTGCGAAGTTGCTGCATTCAGGATTCCTGAAGAGGATTTTTGCCCTGTACCTTCCCTGTACTAGTCTTTAGAGTTTCGTTGTTATAATGCCGGCAAATTGTTCAAGTACTTTTTTATCTGCTAATTTAGAATGAAAGCACAGGATTGAAAATATTTAAAAACAAAAAAAAAACTTTATCGAAATGTCATTGCGTAACGTTGTTGATCAAGTTTAAAAAGATTTTTCGCTTGATTATGACAAAATGTGCCAGAAGATAATTCTTTTTAAATACTTTTCAAAAAGTAATGAACAATTTTTTTTTTCCTTTTTTAACATTTATCAATTGAATGCTCTTCAAAGATAGCAAATACCTGATTAAAACGTTTTATATTCAAGTCAACATGGATTTAATTAATAACTTTCAGACAAGGTTCTTAAGTTTCATAGCCAATGAAGTAAATATATATTTTATAAAAAAAAATAAGTAAGAAAGTTATATTCAACAGGGACGAATATTAAATACCCTCCAAATGATTAGTAAATAAAAGCTCTATTTTGTAGGGGTCACTCTGGGAGGGGCCGGCCGTGGGGGAGACATTTCACCTTTGCCATAAAAAAACTAAAACCTCTATTTTGTAGAGGTTATTAAGTAAAAAAAAAATTTTTTTTAGGGTCATTTAGGGGGCAAAGGTGGAGGGAGGGTAGGGCAGAGGAGAATCAGAGCACATCTCAGCTTCATCATAAAAAAAATTAAAATTAAATTACACAATTTGTTAAATATTTACACTATTTTTCCATGTTATTTAAACGCCCACTAAATGGGGCGGGGCTCAAAAATTAATTCCTTTGATTTTCAGGCTGCAAGTTCAACGCTTTGGACCTTCTTTGACATCAAAATATATAACTTGCTTAACAATATTACAAAAAGAGAACTTTAAAAATTATGTTGTTTTTTAGAGGTTGGTTTAGTTCTTCTTAGGGGGGACTCTTTTCCCTCTTGCCCGATTTAGCCCATTTACGAACTTGACCTGTGCTATCCTTCAAAATATATTTCTACCAAATTTCAAGGGTCTGGCTCTTTTCGTTTGCACTGAATCGTGATTGCCACAGACGGACGAACGGACGGAAATGACTAGATCGTCTTGGATATCATCACTGATCAAGAATACATATACTTTATGGGGTCTTAGAGAAATATTTTACTGCGTTACACATGGAATGACAAAGTGCATATACCCCCCAATTCTTTTTTGGAGGGTATAAAAATTAAGCCAAGAATGTGTTATTAAAAAATCGATATTGAAACTCTTCATTGAGAGGTTGGTTTCCTATAACCTATAGAAATCTGAAAGAGATATGACACGGGGAAACAGACGCCTGTGAGTTCGAATTTTCGAATGAATTAATCATAATCTAACATCAATTAAGTGTAGGAAATCGTTACACGTATATGTTCAAAATTCCAGTGCATCTACGTTTATCCAAACTGGTTACGTGACTGGATCGAGAGTGTTATGATAAATTTGAATACGAGAATTACATCACTAGTTAATTGATTATATTACAAATGCAAGAATTACTATAATTTTTGATTTCTTAAAAAATTTCTTATACTAATTTATTAAAATTCTTTTCCTGAAAAAAATCACACTAAAGTGTAGCTAAATATTGCAATAAAAACAAATTTTTTATAATTGTAGAGAAAAATTTCCTGAAGAAGCTAAACGAGGGTTAGAGAATTATCGAAGAAAATTTAAAATTAAACCTAAAAGTTGTGGCAACCAAACTGTTTAAAAAATTAGACACATGCTTAATAAATTATAAAATAATAATTGATTTGATTAATAGAAATAATAGTTATCACATATATAAAAAACAGATATTTTAAAAATTCCTTATAAAAAATAAAGAAAACATATTCTTCAAAAATACTCTGCAAACAAACAAAATCCTTCCAATAGATGATGGTGATGATGCAATCGATGTTGGCTGGTGGCCGAAAAAAAATCACAGCGCAAGTGCATAACGAATTGCAAAAACTATAATAGAAAAGAACGCTACAACAAAGAAAATCGAATAATCGCACAAGTGGAGGAAATTAACATAAAACAAACATTTGAGCAAAATAAAAAATAAAACGAGACACTAATGACAAAAATATATTTGTATAAAAGTCATCTTTAAACAGCTTTCAACTACTGAGACACACACACACACACATACACACTTTCGAACACCAGCAACGGCATAGGCGAAAAGAAAAGAAAAAGCTTCATTTAAATAAATAATCCGTGATTTAAGTAAAACTGCAAAGAGAAAATTCTAAATTTTTTTTATACCCACGAACAACAGCGTCACGAAGAACAACCAGAAATATGGTACTCAATTTTCAAAATTACTATGATGGTATTCACGGTTCGGTGCAAATGGTCTTGCATAAGTGCAAATGTAAAAATATGTGCACTCTACATCTACAAAATAGATTGAAAATGCTTGCAAATACTTTTGCAATTAGAAAATGCAATGATACAAGACCATTTGCACAATATTCTAGCTGGATACCGAATATAATTTCTCTTATTCTATTTGTCAACGTCAACGTCACGTCAAGACAATATCAGAAATAGGACACTTACAGACCCTACCCTTTCTGTGCAACAATTAACTACTTCTCTGTCAGCCTCTTACTACTCTCTATGTCGTTCGTTGAATGTAGCAAAAAGTTGTGACAAATTGACAATTGCTGAAGAGAATGAGTATAGAACTGTTCTAACTTTCATATTGTCCAGACGTAACGTTGACGTTGACAAATACAATAAGGGAAATTATATTTCCCTTATTCTATTTATAGTGAGAGAAATGTTGGTTGGGTAACAACGATTTTTAAGGGCCCTTAAATAAAATCAAAATTCTTACTGTCAACTACGGGTACGTGTGTCTGTTGTTTTGAAATTATCATGCTTGATGACCCATCAAGCACTTATTTTTAGTTTAATTTTCAGATTTAAAAGAGGACCAACTTCTTGATGTGTAAAATACCTTAACCTTTCTAAACAACCTGCTGTTAACCTTGTAAAATTAATCTCTATATATTTTTAAAAACTTCACCAAATATGCTGAAAGGGTGTACATGGAGGTGTCACCCTATAAGTGTATTAATTCTGGGTTTTCATGAATACAGAAGTCGAATAAGTGATGTCTGTCACTCCGGCTGCCTGTAGGTGAAGTGAAATCGGTTTTTCGAGACTTCAGTCCTGGCTTGATCGCAAAATAGTCTTAAATTGTTACTGCAGCAGAATCCAAAATACTGTTACGGAGTTGGAAAATTTAAATATTTTTTTTATTATTATTTAAACAAGTTTTTTTGTTTATTTGTTACTTAAACTAATTTCTTTTTGCTATTTAAGCCTATTTTTGGCTTTAGAAAGAAATACATTATTATTAGAAATCAAACAAAATCAAAAAAGTGATTCCAGGGTTGGACAATCGAAATTCGCTACATAAAAGTAATCAACTACAACGATTTTTTATTTTTTTATAAATTAAATATATTCGATATTTTTGAAAACAAATTTATTGGCATTTGAAATCACAAAAGCCAAATGGACAACTCCAGAGCTGGAAAATTTAAACTTTTTTGATATATTAAAGTAACCGAAGTATATTTATATCAAGTAGTCGCAAGAGTACAACAACATAAAATTACAAAAACCACCGTACGTACATTTTGTTTGTGTAAAATTCTGAACTTATGTCAGAAATTTTCTTTTAATTTATAGATATTTTGTTCACAATTATTTCCAAAAATTTAAATACTTTTCGAATACAACTTTTTTAAAACAATTTCCTTTTGTTGCTTTTTTTAAACAATTCAAATTGCACACTTTTTCACAAAAATCTTTTCCACAACAATTCTTTTTTGCTACTTCTGCTGAATTAATAATGTTTTTCACAATTTTACAAAATTAATTTTTTCAACGGAATAAACAAATATGGCCCGCTACAAAAGTAAACAAATTTTGACACACGTTCAGGTAAAAACTAAAAAAAAATTTTAGTCAGCTGGGCTCTTGCATATGCTTGATATAGATATACCTCGATATAGATATTTAGTTGGTAATCAACCATATTTTATATTTTTGAGAGAAATAAATTAGTATTAAAAATAAGAAAGATCAAAAAGATGGTGGCAGCGTTGGAAATCATATACCTCAGATGTACGTCGCTGAAGGGTATATGAGATGCGTCATAGCCGTATTACACTTTTACCCCTACATTCATAAAAAAAAATTAAATGTGTTAGAAAACTATATTAAGAAAATTTTTTATGGAAAATTTTAAATAAAATAAATTTTAAACTCATTTTAAGTTACTTGTTTAATACTAGAAATGTAAAAGATCCGTTGGGGGGCCACTTGGCGGATATTTTATTCAATACTCTTGTCTTTTTTACAATCCAATAAAAAAAATCACAAAGATATCAAAGAATATATGTTTTTTTTTATTTTGAAAAGAAAAAGTGCATTTTTTACTGATACACCACCCGTGTACGAAGGCCCTGGGGTGTAATTATGTAATTCGATTCGAATCGGAAATTGTTCGAAAACATATGCTTTTAACATGGACTTTCGAAAGCTTTTTCTTTCGAATTGAATTACATAATAACCCTCCTGGTAAGTCACATTATTTAACTGTACAGGAGAATTTAAAAATATAATAGAAAGTGTATTTATCAACTGCTTGTAAAATCTATACTTCGGCACTAATTTCTTGTGGCGAAGTCTATTTATATGAAATTTATTGGGATCACCAAAATGCTCAATATCGAAGTAAATAACAGTCGTTAATATAGAAGATACTTTTTCGACTTTTCTTTTTGTTAGATATTAAAATCAATTAAGATTTATACGCTAACATTCGTAGCATTCAGTTCAGAAAGAAAATTTCAGTCAAGTTTCATTATTTTATGACTAAAAACAGGCTGATAGACTTTGTGTAAGAAAAAAATGCATGTAAAGGCACAAAATGTTTCCCCTTTTTTTTGCAAAATAACAAATTTGTTGTATAAAACCGTTTTATCTATCGATCTAGAATAAAAGCAACGGCATAAAAAACAAACAAACAATCAAACTCACCCACTATAATGGCAATTTTTATAATGATGTAGTCAAAGGCAACACCTGCTGGCCAATTGTTCAGTCATTCAGCCATTCGCCATGTAAAGAGTTCATTCATAAATTTTGTCGAAATATGTATTTTTGAAAATACTATCCTCCCTAACGTATCACCTGCTGATATTTTTGGCAAATGTGGCCTACAATAAACACACCTTTTAAAGAATAGAACAATAATAAGAAATGTATGTGTGCGTGTGTGTGTGATCGCATGTATTTTCTGCTTTTAATAAGTCAGACACACATGAATTCTCCGTTCCTACTCTCCCGGAGAACCCCAAAAATTTAATAGACATTTTAAATTCTTTTAATCATTATCAATTTGTTTGTACGATTTGTTTTGCTACGATTTCTTTTTTGTTTGTCATCATTAATTCATTGTGACTTGATTACAATTTTTATTGAATTATAATTCAATTTAAATGTCATTTTGTTTATTGTTATTTTGATAAAAAAAAAATTGTGTTTAGAAAATAAATCAAGTATTTATTTTCCAGTTTCAAAATTACAATGAAATTTAAGTGAAAACAAAAATCAAATTAAATCAAATATGATTTAATTTATTTTTAATATATGGGGTATTTTTTTGAGAAATATTCTCCCTTATCATGAATAATTCTTCCCTGGAAATTTTTCCCTTTTCCCTAAAATTGCTATTATGAACAAATTCCCGTGAATGATTTCATGCTAAAATTAAATTCCCCTGATCGTGAATGATTTTTTTTCCCGCGAGTTTTTTTCACTTTTCCCTTTAATTTATTCACTTAGTTTTTGATTGGGGAATAGAGTAGAAAATGTAAGTATTTTCTATTATAATTCGAATATTAGAATTTAAAAATTTTATTTTAGCTGCAAGATTCGTTAATAAGACACAAGCTGATATTTTTTGCAACAAATCAATTGCCGGTGTATTTGTGAAACATGTTGCTCCAATTCTAAGCATTAAGAATATTTTTAATTTGTTTTGTTCGGATTCCAAAATATATTGAAATTATTTTACTACTAAATAAAGGGTGTTTTTATAAGAGCTTGCTGATTTGAAATTTAAATAAAACACATGCCAAATTATGAAATGGCCAAAAAAATTTTTTATTTGGTAGATAATTTCTTGTCATTTAACATCTAAATATAACTTCGGGCACATGGCCACCACGGCTATTTTGCACAAAAGTCATTCTGGAGGTCCAATTTTCGACCACCTTTTCAAGCATTTGAGGGCGTATTTCAGCAATGACACGTTGAATACTGGTTTCCAAAGCGTCAATCGTTGCTGGTTTATCCACGTAAACCAATGATTTCAGGTATCCCCACAAAAAATAATCGAGTGGCGTCAAATCACACGAACGCGGAGGCCAATTCACCGGTCCATTTCTCGAAATAATGTTGTCGTTGAAATGTTCTTTCAATAAGTCCATTGTTTCGCCCACAGTACGACAAGTGGCACCATCCTCTTGGAACCACATTTCGTTTACATCCATATCTTGAAGTTTTGGCACCAAAAATTCATTGATCATGATTCTGTATCGATTTCCATTCACGGTAACGCGTCGTCCTTCCTCATTTTTAAAGAAAGAAGGACCGATGATTAGACCAGCCCATAGACCGCACCAAACAGTACATTTATCGGGATGCATTGGTAATTCTTGAACGGCGTGTGGATTATCTTTGCTCCAAATACGGCAATTTTGCTTGTTGAGATATTCTTTATGGTGGTCTCAGACGGACGATTATGTGCACCATAAAATTCACGAAGTGCTCTATAAACATTTTTAATTGAACACTGTTTTTGAAAATAAATTTCCACGATTTGGAAGCGTTGTTCTGGAGTTAACCTGTTCATGATGATTTGCCAAACAATACTGAGTAGAGACGTCACTTTAAACTGTCAAAACAGCTGTCAGACAACAGAGTGATTCGTATGAAAAAAAAAACTTCATAAAAAAACACCCTTTATTTAGCCATACTTTTCGTAAATTTTCTTAAATTATTGCATAAATGTAAATTTTTCAAACACAAATTTCTTCGATTTTTCATGTTGTTGTCAGCTTCTTATCTTTTTTACATTCACTGAGAACTGATAGCGGGAATAATTTTTTTTTTGTTCTTGGACCAGCACTCAGGTGATGACCCCTATATTATGCGATGCATTGTGCCAGAACTAGGAAAGTTGGTTATTGGAAGGAGGATAGAGGGAGTAGAGCTTGTGGGCGTTCGATTTGAATCTCCCCAAGTTGAAATTGGCTGGAAAGACCTCTGCTGGAAGTCTGTTCCACATACGAACCGTTCGGCCAAAGAACGAATTCTCTCTGTAATGCGTGGTGCGATTCACTGACAAGTCGACTACAAAGGGATGCGTCCTATGTGAAGAGCAGGTAGCAAGCAAGAATAAACGGTTTTCGGGCACAAGCTCCCTTATTTCACCAGAACACATTCCGTTGTAGTATCGCTAGAACAGTGAAACACACCACACGTTGCGTCGATGCTCCAATGAGTCAATAGAGTTGGCTGCCCTACTGTCACTGATAAGCTTTTTCGCTCTCCCTCTCTCTTGTACGCGGTCAAGCAACTTCAAAATAGACTTTGAAGCACCGGCCCATACATGAGAGTTGTATTTCATCTTCGGTCGGATGTAGGTGGTAAATTCGTATATAGTGAGGAGATCAGTTGGGGTGAAGTATGTCTTACACCGTCTTAAAAAGCCGAGGCACTTGAATGCTTCTTTTGCAATATGAAGAATGTGATCAGTCCACCGAACGTCACTCTGTATTTTCATAACAAGAACATCAAGAGCTTCTGACTCCCCAATACCTATACCATCCATAAACACGGGAGGAGATTGACGATACAATTTTTGCCTTCGAGTGGAATAAAAATTTCACGTGAACAAAAATTCCACTTGTTAGTCACGATTGTGTGATTGATTATTAGAATTAATTTCTTTTATTATAGTCTGCTAGATAATTTTTGTTAAATATGAATTGACGCATGCAGCCGCCGAAGCCGCCGACTTATTTCGTATATTAAATTTCTTCAATTTATAACTACTTTTTTTTAGTAAATCTGGCGTCAATGGTGGCCTGAATGAATATTGGCTGTGAATATTTCAAAAGTTTCTAGTTTGTGGGAACAAGACAATGACTTATCATAGATCTGTAAAAAATAATCTAGGGGGGTTAAGTGGCACGAAGGAAGAGGTAGTGAAGGGCACAACTTCTGGAAATAGTCACCAAATTAATTTTGCAATAAATCTATTATTAAAGTTATTCAACAGATTAATTTTTGGAGACAAAAATTTAATCAGAATGGCTCGATTGCACTCGCCTTAACGACAGCTCGTTCGTTCATTTCGAAAGAAATACGGACCGATGATGGGAACAGCAGCAAACAATCAATTATTTTGTTCTCTTTTATCGAGAAAAGCAAAATTAATGCGAAATGGATCGATAACTGCACGCATTGGCTACTCACTTGGTGGCAAAGTACTCAATGAACTTCACGAACGGATTTATTTTTCCAGAGTAAAAATCCCCAACTTGGAAATGCTGATCTGACGTTAGACGATTCCTGATGTCTTGGCAAACCTATTTCAACCGAACTGTCAACCCAGTTCGATATTCTCTGCTGTCGAACCAAAGCTTTCGATACCAATAGAACTCAGGCAACTAAAAAAAAAACACCCGATACACGATAATTGCTCTCCATAATTTAATTAAAAATTAGTTTTTCGTTATAAATATTTTATAAAAATGAACTGGACAACCGAAATTACCATAAACTATACTTTTTTTCTGTAAGACTCGTAAAAACTTGAAAAACTTGTTCTGTAACAGATCAATAAAATTTCGACTTATTTTTGCATATTTTGCCTATAAAAGCATATTTTAAAACTCATATTCTACTATAAATTTGTGCTTAGTTGTAAAAAGCGTTAATGCCGCTAAACCTTTTAGAGGGACGGAATTATTATTATTACATACATTTATGAGCACATACATTCATACTTTTTTTTTAACAAATTAACGAGTTCCTGTATAGTTTTTCCGTTTTGTAATCACCATTTTTGTTAATTAGTCTGATTAAATTATGTGGCTGAATATTTACGAAAGCAAAAATTATATCATCTTCAAGGTTAAAGCAAATTAATTTTCTTACAAGTTTGAAGCCGAAAGACTGACTCAATACAACTTCTCTGGTTTACAGCACATAAATATTTATATGTAATCAAATTAAAATTTAATAATAAAATATATTCTTAATTTTAACAGCAACTTGTAATTTAACAGAGAGCACAAAAACTACAGAATGAATATATCATTATCTTATATCTGAAATAAAGAAAATATATTGAAACAATTTCTTAATTCACTGAAAAATTATTAAAATTATTTTTATCTACTCTGCTGTCGTTTTTGTATGTCCGAATCAAGGCGAATTCATACAAGGTGAACTCATTTATGCAACTCTGTGTAAAATTTATTGAACTGTCAAATAAAATGCTTTGGAAAAAACAATGGCCCCACGCAAAAACAGATCAATTTGACAGTTCAATAATTTTGCCTTGGTAACAGCTGATCAACAATTTCTGAACTAAGGCCACCTGGTATGAATTCGCCTTGGTCCGAATATTATTACTGCACGGAGTCTTGATAAAATACCTGTGTGAAGTTAAATTTCGATATATATAACCCCAGACACAAACCAAGTACATTAACAGATCTCTGTTAGCATGTTAACAGAGCGCTGTTAAGCGTGAAAAATCCGTGTGTTTGTATTCCAAATGGAATACTGGCCACATTTTTGGACCAACCATGAAAAAAATTAACGGAACAGACAACCAGGTCCATAGCTTTCATAATATATTAATATTTTGGTATACTTAGCTATGCCGATAAGTTTTGATTTTGCGTATACAAAAATTGTCAAATTCTAGACAGGATTAGGCAGGATCCTGGAAAAACGGTAACATGTGGGCGACTAGAGTTTGTGTTATTTTGTAGTTCTTGTGGTCCTCTATCACCTCCAATGGCCATAACCCTTAACAGTTGGATTTTTAATGGAAAAATATGGATTTTAGTGAAATTTCATATTTGGAATTTCTTTAGAGGATGAATTTCTAGAAAACGGTGACATGTGGGCGACTAGAGTTTGTTTTGTTTTTTAGCTCTGTTAACATACTTGGTTTGTGTCTAGGGTTCTATATTTCGAAATTTAACTTCACCCAGGTTGATAAAACTTGTTTGATTCTATTAACTTTATAGGAAATGCAGTCGGAATAGCAAATTATTAAGTGACAGCGCTTAAAATAAACAGTTAATAAAAAGCTAATCTGAAAGTTGTGAAGGCGTAAATACAGGGTGACTCAGAAAGACCGAAGTGATGTGAATTCCTTATAACTTTTTTATTATACTTTTTTTTCTTTTCTTTTCTTTTCAGTATTTTGTAAAGAAGACTTGGACAATTTATAATGGAGCAATACACAACTGAACAACGTGCCCAAATCGTTGAAATTTACTTTTCCCACCATTACCATTGTGTTGACTCTGCGTGCATACCGTCGTCAATTTAATGTGCGGGTTGCAGCCCCTCAGTCAACAATAAACCGTCTGGTTGCAAATTTTCCACAACAAAGAGCAGTAAGGAACCTTCCTGATTCCGGCAGACTACGAACTGTCCACACGTTTTTGACAATATTCAAGTGGTACAGGAGACTATTCGGGAGGATCCAGAAACATCAACCAGGAGACGTTCGACACAACTTGGCATCTCAAGAGGGTCGCTACAGCGAATTTTGCATACCATAAGAATGTTTCCATACAAAATTCAACTTGTCCAAGAATTGAAACCGACAGATTACCAGCAACGACTTGACTATGCAATTTATTTCCAGCAAAAAGCTCAAGATAATCCTAATTTTATTCATAACTTAGTTATGAGTGACGAAGCCCATTTCCAATTAAATGGGTTCGTTAACAAGCAAAACTGTAGGATATGGGCTACGGAAAACCCGAGAGCACTTCATCAACGACAATTACACCCAGTTAAGTGTACTGTTTGTTGCGGTGTTTCTTCAGAAAGGTTCATTGGCCCATATTTTTTTGAAAATGAACGAGGTGTCGCCGTTCCCCGGATTTAACCGCTCCAGACTGTTTCCTTTGGAGTTATTTAAAAGAGAAAGTTTATGTTAATAAGCCCAGGACTATTGACGAATTAAAAACCAATATTCGAGACGAAATTAACAACATAACACCGGAAGTTTTGCGAAAGGTCATGGAAAATGTTTTGGAAAGAGCACATTTGGGCGACGCAGAAAATGGCCACCACTTGCGGGATATCATATTTAATAAATAATCTAAAAATATTCCCTATAAAATTTAAAAAACAAAAAATTAACAAAATATGTCTTAAATAAAAAGTTATAAGGAATTCACACAACTTCGGTCTTTCTGAGCCACCCTGTATATTCATTTAACTGTAGGGTCCGCCAAATAACTTTTTTTTTTTTTTTGAAAATGCTATAAAAAAGCTATTGAATATTTTTTCAAATTTCTTTTTTTTTTTATTTAAAAGTACAATCCTTCCGGTTAATAATGGAAAATAATTTCATTCAAATGGCTGCATGGCCCGATAACCATCGCCATTGACTGTAACGGCCACTCTGTGCTCATTTTCGAAGAAAAATGGCCCAATTATGCCTCTGGACCAAAATCCGCACCAAGCAGTGACTCGTGTTGGGTGCGCCGGCTTTTCAATGTATGCGTGGGGGTTTTCTGTGCCCCAAATGCAACAATTTTGCTTGTTTACATGCCCGCCAAGATCAAAATGAGCTTCATCTGAAAATATGATTTTTTTTTGGCAAAATCGTCATCTTCTGTAAGTCGATCGCAGGCCCACTTAGCGAAGCGAAAACGCATTGGATGGTCAACCATATTCGTTCAGCGGAAGGATAAAACTAATTATCTGTCAAATCAGACATGAGCTAAGTGTTGCCATTCACGAAATAAGCACTAGTTGAAACGTTAGATTGCGGACCCTATACAATTTGTTAAAAATTTACAATATTTTTCCATGTAATATGTTACTTTAACGCCCGGGGTTAAAACATTTATTTTTGGACCTTTTTTGACATAAAAATATGTAACAAAAACTTTAAAAAGTATGCTGTTTTTTTAGAGGTGGGTTTAGTTCTTCTTAGGGGAACTTTTTTCCCTCTGGTTCGATTCAGTTCATTTACGAACTTGGCCAAGGGGCTGGCTCTTTTCGTTTGGACAGAATCGTGATTTCCACAGACGGACGGACGGGCATGGCTAGATCGTCTTAGATTTCATCAGTGATCAAGAATATATGTATATGCTTTATGGGGTCTTAGAGGGATATTTCGCTGCGTTACACACGGAATGACGAAGTGATTCTTTCTTTTTTGGAGGGTATAAAAAAGTAGTAAAAACATTGGGGCAGTCAGAAAAAATATTTTTAAAATAAATGCCACCAAATTGTCTAGCAGATTATAATAAAAAAATCAATCATTCCAACAATATTTTTCCATTATATTATCACTTTAAGTTCTCCTGCAGCAAAAAAAAAAAAAAGAAAGAAAAGAAGAAAGACGATACATAAGAAGACTGTGAATAACCTGGACTTTGTAAACAACAATTATAATTCAGTTTTTTTTTATTTTCTGGCTTAAATTTGTTACATCACTTCCATTGAAAATACATGATTTTGGAAACCTTCCGCTAGAGGACATTTATACAAGATAGTATTCACAGACTACAACAACAAAGTGTGTCAAATAATAATCTACATATGGAAGGTACACATATGCATACATATGTACACACACACACACACATGTGTGTATAGTATGTATACATACATACACACCTAGATAAGCTATTTACACAAACTTTCATTTAATTAAGTGTTAAATTACCTACATCGCATTAAAGACTTAATTTTATTTACTCTACTTAATAATAAATTTGCTGATTCATACAAAATTCAAAGACTTTATATTGAAAAATCACAGAGTAGAGGAGAGTGAGTGTATGTGCGATTAGGTAATTCTACACAACCACAAAAATTTAACGCAACTACAGAAAAACAATACGTACGCACAGTTGCCATAGTTGGTAACATTCTACCAAAATTGGTAATTTTTTTTAGGGTTGGTAACTTGGTAACATTCTACCAAAATTGGTAATTTTTTTTAAGGTTGGTAACTTGGTAACTTGGTAACTTTGTTTTTAAAGCTGGAAGTACATAACACGCGTTTCACGCGTCTACGCGTCTGTCAAAAAAGTAGGACTAGTGTAATTGTATGTAACAAGTTACATGGCAAAACGCGTAGAACGCTTGGCGCGTAAAGTAGATCTACTTTCTACTTTTGTACGCGCGGCACGCGTCTTGAAAAAATGTCAGCTGTTTTTGATAGCCAGGGATGACAAATTATATAACATTTTCAATGTTATCGATTAATATGTTTACGAATTTCTATACAACAAAAGATTGCTATTGTACAGAAATATTATTTAACATTTTAGCAAAATGAATTTTTGTGAATATTACACTACAGCTGATCAAAACATAACCATTGACGCATAAAACGCTTTGCATGTAACTTGAGTTGAAAAACGCGTCTGAAGTTTGAAACGCATAGAACGCGCGACGCGTGAAACGCGTGTTATGTACTTCCAGCTTAACAAACAATCAAATTATTGCTTTTCTTTTATCATTTTTCCGCATTATTCAACACTGAGAAAAAAATCATTTAAAACAACTGTGTGAATGTGCAGATGTCATTATGTTTGATCACCAAAAGATTATTTTAAATGACTGCAATATTAAATAATTTATTTAAATTAAATACGGAATTCGTAGGTATAATGAATTGAAATCTTTATTTATGTTCTAAAATGAATTTAAACGTTTTATGTTATGTTTTTTATTAATAAAAGTTGCTGTTTTTATTATAATAGAAATAGAGATTTTTGTTTTTATAAAAAAAAAATTTGGTAACTTTTTGGTAACATTTTCGGAAAATTTTGGTAGAAAATTTTTTTACTCAGTGGCAACCGTGTACGTACGTATCCAGCACACACAATCAAAGTAATAATAAAAATCAATAACGGCGTGGAAAGAAAATAAAACAAACCAAAAAAAAAATAAAAAATAGCAAGAGATGGCACAAACATAAGCATACGTGTAGGCATTGTGTTATACCATACAAAATAGGCATACTTTTAGGCCGTTCCAATTAGCGGCAGCCGTTACTTGCTTATCACTGAGAGCTTCCACCGCTCTGAGAGCTGCTGCTGGCCGACTGTAGTACGAGTGTATTTTTAGTAACTTTCCACCTAAATGCACTTGGTCAATATTAATTAGCCAAACACGAAATTATCAAATGTATGCTGAAGACGCGCCCTAATGACACAAATTCATGAAGCTGAGAAATGCCAACAAGAAAATTCAAATACATACGATTTGTGATACATACACAAACTTGTGGGCATGAGCACAACCGTACGTACGTCCGTGCGTCCGTCCGTCCGTCCGTATTCATAAATTAAGCAGCAACTGGACTTTAATGATTAATTTTTTTTAAATTTTAGTTGTGAATACTCATCACAGCGTTTTCAAGTTGTATTAAAAGTATAATAAAGAAATTGAAGAACATAAAACGATTTACATAAGAATGTATTTATCTATACTCATACGGCCGCATGCCAGTGATGCGACTTTTTATGAAGTACCAACTACAGAAAAAAAGTACTTTTTCGATAGCGATTAGTAACCCTGCCTTTACACATGCAAGTAATTACTTGCCAGCACGGTTGCCACTGAGTAAAAAAAATTTCTACCAAAATTTTCCGAAAATGTTACCAAAAAATTACCAAAATTTGTTTTTTATAAAAACAAAAATCTTTATTTTTGTTATAATAAAAACAACAACTTTTATTAATAAAAAAAACATAACATAAAACGTTTCAATTCATTTTAGAACATAAATAAATATTTCAATTTATTATACCTACGAATTCCGTATTTAATTTAAATAAATTATTTAATATTAATTGCAGTCATTTAAAATAATCTTTTGCTGACCAAACATAATGACATTTGCATATTACGCCGTTGAACAATTTGGCGCACATTCACACAGTTGTTGTTTTTAATGATTTTTTTTCTCAGTGTTGAGTAATGCGGAAAAATGATAAAAGAAAAACAATAATTTGATAATTTGTCAAGCCTTAAAAACAAAGTTACCAAGTTACCAACCCCAAAAAAATATTACCAATTTTGGTAGAATGCTACCAACTATGGCAACTGTGCTTGCATATGGGCATTTCCAGAAAAAAGTCCACCTTGATCGAAAAATTAAAAGTTAACAAACAGATTTTTTCCTAATGTATTATAAAAGAGAAACTTCTAAAATAAATTAAATTTAGGAGCTCAAAGCTTTCTTTTGTTGGGATGGTGAAATACTGAGCTACAAGTTTGAAGTTCCCGTTTTTGTAAGTGTTTCTTAACTTCAAGGGCATTTTCTCTTTATAATTAACATTCCTAAAATCAATTTCATAATAATACTCTTATTGCAAAACTGTTGCTACAAACATATTTTAATCATAAAACAAATGCAAAAACTAAATTTAGTATTTTGTAGTTTTTATATAATTTTCTAATATTTATGTCTTTTTCGCATTTTTTTAACATAATAAAATAAAGTGGAAATTTTAGTAATGGAACGCCAGTAACGTAACGCCAGACCAATTTTCATAAAAGAAAAAAAGGAAAAGAGATTTGTTCAATTTATAACTTGGAAAATAAATGTATATTGGTCCAAAACCTATCAAAAAAAATTTGATTAAAAATACTTGCCGAATTCGCAGAGTTCAACAATTTTGTTATCAAAGTCAAATCGCACTTCCGTTTTTTGCAACGTAACGCCAGGTCACTTTTTGGAGTATATCTTGAAATTCTTAGGCTCAACTATTTCCATTTTTTGGCTGAATATAGAGCTATCCAATCACTTCTCTAATGTGAGAAAAAAACTTTTTTAAATTCTGGTTTTTAACGTTTTTTTTTCAACATATCGTCGTACAAAAGTAACGTAACGCCAAAATGGAAATGCCCATATACATATTATCATCAAAAATGTTGATGAAATTGCCGAATGTCATGCAAGTTGCATGAAAGTTTACACAGTCAAATGAAAGTTCATTCTCAAGATGTCGTCGAAGGCAAATCAACTAAACAAAATTGGTTTATTATTAAATTTTCTCCTGTACAACATGATGTTCATGTTCCACAAAATTTAATGAGACCGATATAAATTTATTAGTTTTATAATTTCCGAGTGATTTAATTTTGGCTCCATTGTTATTTGGTTTTGTTTATTATTTAGAGTTACCAATGAGATAAGTGGGATACGTTTTTATGGCATTAGTAATTATTATTGCATTTTCTAATGAAATTGATGTTTTAATATGAAACCAATTGTCTACTTTAAGTATATTTTCAAAAAAAACAATAAATATTTTAAAATAAGTTAAAATTATAATTATTGTTTCCTCAATCAAGTAAATATGGTAACACTGTTTATATATTTGACATTAACTTGCTGCAAGTGTCAAAAAATCACTGTCTGCTAAAATCTCTTGCAAGTTGATCTGCAAGTACGCTGCAAGTACGAAATATATGGTTGTGTTAGTAAAAAAGTGTGAGTGTGTTGAGTTTTTCGAACTTGCACTTGCCTGTGTAAAGGCTGGGTAAAGCATGTTTTTTTAGAGTGTCACAACAGAATAGCAACGCTTGCAAATTGTTAAAATTTTTAATCGAAATAATTGTTCTATAAGACAAACTCATCGTGCGCTTCTTCCATTTCACGCCCTACATAATCGTTCTTCAGAGCGGCTAATTCGAAGAAGAATATATCGTTTGCGGACCACATTTACTGTTATTGATCATCATGTGCATCCCGTGAGACGCCGAACAGTGTCCACTGAAGAACCTGTAGCCGCTGTACAGGAAAGCATTGAAGATGATCCTAATCAATCAATTCGTCGCCGTTCCCAGCAACTGCAGTTGTGTCCTTCCACTTTATGGAAGATTTTTTTGAATTCTTGAAAATTGGTGCTCCAGATTGCGCCTTCTACGCGCCAGTCGTGGCCGCCACATGGCAGAAATCATATTTAAACAATAATTTCATAACATCTTCCTTCCAATAAAGCCCGTTTTATTGATATTGAAAATATATTTCCTTGTTTTGTTATTATTTAAACTTGTGTCACTCTATAAAAAGAGCACCCTTTACTACTAACGAATAGCTGAATCGCTTTATAGTAGCAAAAATTAGCCGGCGAAGTAAAAAGGGTTGAAAAGGCTACAAAAAAAACTGTCTATCTTCTCGTCTTTCCTAATCTGCCCCCTCAATACTATCCCCTCGTTTTCAGTTCCGGCGCAATGCATTGCATATATAGGGGTAATGCCCTGAGTGCTGGTCCAAGATAAAAAAAAAATTAAAAACACCCGTGGGCCATATCCCATAGGCATCACATTGGATCAAAGTAACCAGTCAAAATTACTGATGGGCCCTAATTTTGAGTTTCCCAGTCTAAATTTTTTTTTATGTACATATTTGACATCATCCAAAATCGAAAGCCATAAAATTTTCATACATATACCTTTACCTTTTAAACTGGGTGCGGGGGCATGGGACCACCATAGGCAACATTAGGGCGGATGAACTGGCTAAGAGAGGAAACGCACTTCAGCAGCCCGACACTGACCAATTGATTGGGATTCCACTCTCATCCTGCTGAAGAGGCTTTGATGGTGCACTGTTCGAATTGGCTCAGGACAGGTAGTTCAGAGAATCCACCTGCGCGATATCAAGAGTTTTATGGCGCCGCCTAGACTCTAAGAGGGACAAAGGATCTTTTGAACTTAAGAAAAAAAAGGTCATTCGCGCAGAATGGTGGCCACACTTTCTGGTCGCTGCACTTTTGGGGTCCATGCTTGCCGCATGGGTCTCTCCTATAGCGACTATTACTCCTGCTGCAATGACGAGGAGGAGGAGAGCATTGCACACTACATCTGTGTCTGTCCTGCTCTGGAGGAGCAGCGCTTACAGTCTCTGGGCAGAACACGTTTTAGAAACATTTCGGAGATGTCAGGTATGGAACCGAGGAACATTTTTTTTTAGGAGTAGGATCAGCACTCAGGGGATAACCCCTACATATGCAGTGCATTGCGCTGGAACTAGGAAAATAGATTTTGGGATGGAGGATAAAGGGAGTAGTGTCTGTGGATATTCGACTCGAACCCCCTCAAATTGTAAGTGGCGGGGAAGACATCTGCAGGTAGTTTGTTCCACATACGGACTGTTCGGCCAAAAAACGAATTTTCTCTGTAATGCGTAGTGCGATTCGTTGGAATATCAACCACAAATGCATGCGCTCTTGATGAAAAACGCGTTGAGCGTAAGAAAAAATGGGTTTCAGGAACAAGTTCCCTAATTTCACCAGAGCACCTGCCATTATAGTAACGATAGAACAACGATACGCACCCCACATTGCGACGATGCTCAAGAGAGTCAATAGAGTTGGCTACCCTACTGTCTCCAATGAGTTTTATCGCCCTCTCCTGTACGCGGTCGAGTTACTTCAAAATAGACTTTGAAGCACCGGCCCAAACATGTCATTAATATGTAAATATTAAGAAGATCAGAAGGGGTGAAGTATCTCTTGCACCGTCTTAAGAAGCCAAGGCACCTGAGTCTCTTTATTAGGAGCAGTGGCTGGTTCGGCAGCTGACTCATCTGGGGCGTGCGTGCACGACCAAAAATTCTCTTGTCCCATCTTCTGGCTATTTTCTCTACCTAGACTTCGACTATCTTTTCCTTCTTTTTTTCACCTATCTTAACCTCACGCCTTTGCTCCTATGCGGGTAACACAAAGGGATCAAATAATTGGACCCAATTGGGCTGGACTCTACTTCCCCTTACCAGCAACCTGTTAACCTAACCTAACCTAATTTTTATATATATTTTTTACCAAGTGTCTATCCCGCGATGTTACTAGATATCGTACTATTGCACACTTGGATATAAAAAATATTAATTTAAAAAAAAAATTCTTCTTGTAAATTGTATTACAGGATGTTAATTTCCCAACAGGCCATAGGTTCAAATCTGCGAAACTGCAAATTATTTTTTATTTATTTTTATTTTTAATAAATGAACGTGATTGCATTCTATTTATTAATTTTTTTTTTTTTTTTTTTTTTTGAGAGTGGAATATTAAGAATATTTTTTTCATAGTCATTAAACCAGCAGAACGGATCAGTACTGATTTCGAGGCCGCTACGCCATCTCATCAGCGTTCTTTGTTCAATTTTTCCACTTTTGCAAGTGGTGCTAGTTAGTAGAAATATCAACTATTTAACCAATATTTTAACGAAAATTGAATATGAGAAGTTATCACATTCATATTATTAAGTTATTACATTTTTGGTTAGTACGAAATTCCCCAACCCTGACAATTAATATTCCCAATATTCCATGTATTTCTTTCGCTATTTCCAGAGCCATCGGCTGCTGATAACTAAAGCTTCTTTGTTATTTATGTTCAAGTAATTGAATTTAGTTTTCAATTTACAATGAACATGTAAACAAGTGCGCGTGCCCTCGCAACGTTTTTAAATTAATGTATGAATTTCTATTTTAATAGTGAACCTTTTTGTTTATGTAAATTGTATTACAGGATGTTAATTTCCCAACAGGCTATAGGTTCAAATCTGCGAAACTGCAAATTATTTTTTATGAAAAAAATTTTAAAACGACGACTCAAATTGTTTTCCAATGACTTTTTATTTCCAATATATTTTATATCAGTTATTTATTTTTCGACGTATATTTCATTACAAATTCAAATAACAATATTTAAAATAATTAATTTCCTGAAGAAGTCACACAACGGAGTGACGAAATATTGAAATTAAAAACTAAACTAAAACAAAGAGACCTTAAGCTTAAAAATATCAGAATACAATATTAATTTAAAAAATTTTGTTTTCCGTATAGATGTAATTTTTCCAGCACAACAATATCTAATGAAATCCTGGGACAGACAATAATTGATAACTTAAGTTCTTAATAAATTTTAATTTCCACCATATGAAATGAATTCAACCACCGTCTTTAAATTTTCAGATTTATAAATGTACCATCCATTAGTGCTACTCAGGGAACAAAAAGGTCCAAATGAAATCCAACAACCATCTCTGTTACATTTTTACCCAAAAGAGATAACAGATACACAAAGCTGCACGTACATACATTTTACATTCGCATACACAAACAATAAAAAAAATATTAATAATAAGTCACTGGGCGAGTTGGGGTGTTTGTGTGATGGTGTTTGCGTTTGTATCTCAGTATTTTATACCTATTTCTGATATGATGATATAATATTAGCAAAACTGGAGGGTAGCAACGGAATTTTGTTTTTCCATTACTTTTTTGTTATTGTTTTTTTTTTCTTTCTATTCACTTTCCAGCTGGAGAAAACGACGGTTATATAATAGTATGATTCGAAAAGCTGCCTTCCAAGAATACTTCAACAATACATACATACAGTTGTGAGTATCTATGTGTTTCAAATACAATTCCATTAAAGCCAAAGTGGTTTTGTTAAGCAGAAGCTTTTGGAATGGAAATCTCTTCTTGTTCCAGCAGAGACATGTAAAGAATTCAAATCAAGTTTAGTCTCTTTTTTTGTATCAGAGTGTTGGAAATAGAAGGGTAGTATTTTCTATAGCTTTCGAGGCAGTTTAAAAACAGGTCGTGATTTTTATTGCAGGGCAGTTCAAGAGAACACTTGCAAAATGAAATGAATTCATCTCTTGTTAACAGCACAGAGCAAGAGAGAGAAAAAGAACTTTTTAGACCTGCTCAAAATTTTTGGCGAGTGTCAGAAGTTTTCTTAAGTTATGAAATTTTTTTTATTTATTTATTTATTTTTTTTTTTCTTATTTTATTTGCCCTCATTTGATAAGAAACGAAGTTGCCTAGTGTAAACGCCGACTTTGTACGACTGCTTTTGTAGGGACTGCAGTGCAGGGTTAGCGAAATTGAAGCAATTAGATTTTCTCCCCTATTCATAAAAATTATGAGAGGCTTCTAAGAGTGTAATAGAGCAAATTTCATATGAAATTTTGTTGTATTACGCTGTTATTAGGCTCTCATAATTCTTATGAATAAGGGGTTAAGTATGTAAAAAGTTGTCTGATAAAACATTTCTATGTCCAATTTGCTGATCCAATAATTGGCAGTTAATAATATAAATTACAGTTTAAAAATTGATTTGTTTGCAAAAATTCTTATAAACTGGTCAGTTGACTATTTTTGTATATATAATTTTGCACAGAAATTCGTGAAATAAGAAATTTATATGCATAAAATATTTTTTAAAATGGGCCCTTTTATTTTTAATATTTTTGTATAAAAGGAATAGGTACAATTAGATCGAAGCTCTACTCTGGAATACTGTGGCACTTTTGCAAACAGTCAGAGATCGTCCCAGAGATTTTTTCGAATCGGTTTATAAAACGTCAAATGGTAATTTGGGTGCAGAAGATACGAATCAGATGTTCGAACTTTTTTAAAAACATTTATTAAAAATTTTTTAAAAATTTTCATTAAAAAAATTTTTTTAATTTCCATAAAAAATTTTTTTACAAATTTTCATTAAAAATTTTTTTAAAAATTTTCATTAAAAATTTTTTTTAAAATGTTCATTAAAATTTTTTTAAAAATTTTCATTAAAAAAGATATGTTCTTAGTCTTTCCTAAAAAGATTAAAAAAATATTTAAATGCTTAAATTCTTCTGGTTTCTTGACCTCTTTTTAATTATTATTGTATTCTGATATTTTTAAGCTTAAGGTCTCTTTATTTTGGTTTAATTTTTAATTTCAATATTTCGTCACTCCTTTGTGTGACTTCTTCAGGAAATTAATTATTTTATTAATTAAATAATTAATTTCCTGCAGAAGTCACACAAAGGAGTGACGAAATATTGAAATTAAAAATTAAACCAAAATAAAGAGACCTTAAGCTTAAAAATATCAGAATACAATAATATTTAAATGCTTGAAATTTACTGTTCAAAAAATCGAACACTGGGTCGAAATGGGTTATAATCTTATAGCAGTATTCACAAAAAATAAAGTAGACTTGATCAATACTTTAAAATAAATTTTCTATGAAATTTTTACTTTAAAGCACACTTGAAGTATACATTAATTTAGTCTTAATTCATAAATTTTAATCATGCAATTAATATGATTAAAATTTTTGAAAGCACATATTTAGAAATAAACACAGAATTACATAGAAAAAATTTGCTGGCAGCATTTTTTTAAGTCACAATGAAAATAAAAGACAGCTGACACGTAAAAACGAAGATATATTTTAATTTTATCAAATTTAGCCACAACGCAACATAACGTGGACGTAAGAGCACGTATTTGTAAATAATAGCCTTACCGAAAATGAAACAACTCATTCACAACGTTTACGAAAGTGATGAGGCCTTTAGTTATTTTTCACATACAGATTTTATACAAAACGGTCTTAAATTTGCAACATTTATTTTTATTAATAAAATTTTTGTGAAAACAAAATAAATATCACGAATTATTTATATGTATTTATAACACATTCAAGAAATTTGTTTCCTGCAGCTAGCAAACTGGTGCGAAAGCTTATAATTGGGGCTGTTCTCGTTTGAAAATATTTTCTGTTTGCTCATTCGACGTTTCGAATAAAGGTTACGATATTAAAATTTTAGAATATATCAAAAAAGTTAAACCACACTATACTTTAACTCGGAATATTCACAAATTTTATGTGCATAAATCCATTTTCTAAATAAATGTTGAACTCTATAAGAAAGTCTAAGCCTTCGTCCACTCTTAAGGGCATGACCGACTACACATGTGCGCTAAAAAATTATGACAGCGTGGCCTAAAAATTTAATGTGTAACAGATTTTTGTGACAAATCGGTCTGATTTGGAAATGTTAATGAAAATTTTCATAAAATTATAGTTTCCATGGGATCAGAGTAGTAGTTATTGTCAGCCAGATGTTTTTGCATCATATTTATATAAAACTGATTTTTTTAAATTCGGTCAGGATTTTGCAAAATTTTCCAGTGAGAGAATCCTGCAATTGTATGCACAATTTGTCAAAATTTGAAAACCTTATCCGCATTATTTTTTTGTCATATAAATGTTTGAAGTAATTAGCGGAAATCTGCAAACAGTCGTTGGGGTCCATGAGAACAATAATATAGCTTGTTTTTTCAGAGTGTCACAACACCAGAGCAACGCGTGCAAATTTTTGAAATTTTTAATCAAAACAATTGTTTTATTCGTCAAACTCATCGGTGCACTTCTTCTATTTTATGGCCTACATACTCGTTCTTCACAGCGGCTAATTCGAAAAACAATAAATCGTTTTTCGACCACATTTACTGTTAAAGAAATCCTGTATAAAAGCATTTTAAAACCAGTTTGGACCTATGGAATTCAACTTTGGGGAACAGCTGGCAACTCACATATTGAGATTTTGCAAAGATATCAGTCTAAAACTCTACGCACGATGTGCAAATGCTGCATGGTTTATATCGAATAGAACGAGCCTTTAACCACTCATTAATATATAAGCAATGTTTTTAAACTAATTCGACTAATAAAAATTCATACTAATTTTCATTGCAAAAAGCTGGTGATATATATATTTATTTATTGTAAATAAAATAAAAAATTATAAACAAATTTGTAAAAACCAAATTATTATTATATAAATAATACTTGAGTGCTCGATTATGGGACATTGTTTATAGAAATTTTTATTGTTAACTAGTGTTTATAATAGCCTGTAAGTATAAATATTGTAAATAAATAAACGATTAAAAAAAAAAGTACAGTACATAATGATCTCGATATCCCGAAATTAAAAGACGTAGTTAGAAGATGTAGTGAAACCTATTTAGAAGGTTTAAGTCAACATATCAACATATTATGTTAATATTAATTAATGAAATTTATTTTTGCCCTTTAATGGACCGATTGTAAATAAAGAATTACAAAAAAAGAAAAATTACTGTTACTGATAATGTGCATCCCAAGCGACGACGAACAGTGCGCACTGAAGAAGCTGTAGCCGTTCTCAGCAACTGGGGCTCTATCCTTCCATTTTATTTTCAAGTTATTGAAAATTGTTGTTTCAGGTTGCGTATTCTACGAGTCAGCCGTGGCGGCCATATGACAGAAATCATATTTAAGCATTAATTTCATAAAATGTTCTTTCCAATAAGGCCCGTTTCATTGATATTAAAAACATATTTCCTTGTTTTATTACCATTTAAACTTGTGTCACTCTATAAAAAGCACCCTTTATATAAAAAGGGAAAAAATCTTGAACGGAATTTCCCCAGATCAATAAAGTCTCATTTACAATCTATTTGTAGGTTTCTCTTAATATAGGATGTAGGTATAGTATTTGCTTCCTTAGAAATTGCTTCTTGCATTTTCGAAAATTGCTTCAGTGTGCACTGCTCTTGGCGCTGCAACTTCTGTTGAAAGTACAAGCACAACATGCTAATAAGCACAAGGCAGCGCCCCAAACAAATTGTCAATTGTCTGGATGAAAAGAAAAATATCAGTACAACCTACAAGATACTCTGGAATGTGTGCAGATAGATGATTATGCATGTAGTATATAAGTCATATATGACAGTGAGATACCCGTCACTGAAGAAGCTTGCAATAATATAAGCATTTGGCGATCCGCTTAGGATTATGATTAGTTTGCTAATTTTGAACACACAACGAAATTCGTTGTGTGTTGATAACAAAGTCCGCTAAAAGGAATATTGATGCTTTACTGCCTGGCCCACGATGTCACTCGACATCGTTTTCTCATATAAATATACTTAAACCAAAAACAAAATTTTGAAATTTGTTTTTGTTTTAAATGTATTTATATGAGAAAACGATATCGAGTGACATCGTGGGCCAGGCAGTATAATTGTAACCATTCCGGTTTCTTGGATTCAGCACAAAATGAATCTCAAAACAAACAACTGAAACACACGCATAATCCGTTTGTTTACATTTAAGTATTTGTTTATATTTAGAATAGAATTGATTTAAGCTTAACTATAAAATTATGAAATAATAAAGAACAGATTTGTACAAAACCTCAAACCAGTTGGATGTGCCAACGGAATCTAAAGTAAATAAAGAAAATTTACAAAACTTGTATGTACAAAAGTATGTGTGGATGTGTCAACATATTTATTTAAGTTTGCTGAATCAAAGAATATATCCATATGCACATATATGCCATAATTATCCGAGACCTTTTAACCCGAATGTAGAAAATTAACAAAAAAAAAACTTGATCAAACACACACCCCAACATTGGCGGGCAGGGCAGAGCAGCTGAATGAAAAGCAAGACACCGCCTGTGTGTATATGCAACAACAATAAAACACTTCTGGCCGATGCTACTGCTGAGCTATGACAGAAATTGTCTATAACAACTACAAAGCATTTGATGACTATTGTGCTAAAAGGGCGTCACCATGGCAAACAGTCAATGGAGTCTCAAGAAAACTCACAATAAGCAGTTGGCCAAAACGTAATCCAGTGTTTATTCAACAGCCAGCAACATATTAATACAATAAATTATGTTTAAATTATGCCTAATGAATTGTACAAAATATATTTCCACGGTGGGAAATTTAATATCTATTTTCCTCTTTTATTTCAGCACACGTTAACAAATATACATACATTCAGTTAATACTTAATTGCTTAAAAATTAAACTTGATATATAACAATTTGGTATGGAAAATTTCTTTAAAACTCACCTCAAAATCCGAACGACTCATATCTGAAACACTTTTAAACGCACTCAATACAAATTTTAATTTACACAAATTGAAGCAGCACAATAACAAATTTATTTGTAATTATTAATTAAATGATCTTGGTTTCGCTTTAAGTAAAAAAAAGTTGTTGTGTTGTTGAAGAAGAACGACAAGAATAAAATGAAGCCGAATAAAAGCCACGAACAAAACGTATGTTTATAAAAACAACAAAATACAAGGAAACAAGTACAAAAAGAAATCACTTGATATTAACAACTAAATGCATAATGGCAAAGACCTGCCAAAGAAGAATTAGATAAATTCCTCAACCGACCAGTTTATCGGTAGGGCGCTATAAATTTGTTGTTAAATACAACTGTAAACTGAAAAACAGTTTGTAAAAAAACCGACCACTTTGAAATATTAGTTTGTATTTAATGCACTTGAAGACGGAAAAAGTATGAATTCGGGTTTGTTTTTAATAGTTCGTTTGTTTCGGTAGCAAATGATTTGTTTGGCACAGCAAACGGTAGTTTTTTCTTTAAACTTTTTTTTTAAGTTGGAATAGTCTTTTTTTATTAAACTCTTTATTAATTAAATGCAATTTTAAGAAATCTTTATTTCACTCAGTAGTTTGCCACTTATTTCTTGCTATTTCTGAGTTTAACGTTTCGCCATTTGATTTTGTTTTGCTGTTTCTCTTCTACCATTTACACAGAGTTGCTTAAAATGGCATTTAGTATGTACATTGGAAATAAGGCAATAAGAATCACTGCTGATATTCAAACTGTAAAATCGTTATAATTAAATAGTGAAAATTTTTTGTAACTTTTCACTTTTCCTATCACACATTTTACTTCACTTTTAAAATAAAATTAAAATTTGTACATTCATATAACAAATACTTGTTAAGGTTACTTTTGAGGTTACTTTTAATAATATAAAAACGTATACAGTTAAGGCCCTTTTAACCGAACGTTGAAATCGTATATGTTAAGTATATCTTGCTACACTTATGGAATGCTTTAAGTCGCCTCATCTGTATTTAACATAAGCAAAACACAATGCATTATTTATACACACAAAATCAGAACTAATTCACCAAATATTGTGTTTATTGTAAGTTTTTATATATCATATAATTGAGTGTATTTAATAAAGAAACTATATAATGGATGTGGAATATATGTTTATCGGTTTAAATTCCTTGCATTTGTGCAAAAGATGCAGAGAAACAAAAAAAAACATATTTATTTTTATATATAAATACAATAAAACTCTAAACAGCTGTTTGAAGCAATGATGGGACTTTGTGTTGAAAAAGTACTCAAATTAATTAAATGGTACCAATAGGCTTCAGAAACACCTACATACACCACTAATAGACAAAATTTAATAAACTGGACACATTTCTTTCCTTATTACAATCTACATATATTAAATGTTTTGTAATATTACACATGTCATATATTTATGGACAAACGAGGGCTTAAAACTAAGCGAACTTCAGCAATAACTACCACACACATGCATGCGATATTTCATTAAGAATAAAACATTTATTTAGAAACTTATCCATATAATATATGAAAAGAGAAATAAGTACCAAAAAAGGTCTATTATGCCCCATCCCAATCAACATACATACATCCCATCACTGTCTACAGCTGTCAGGTAAATTTAGAATGAAATTCTATATTCTGCCATAGGAATGTTACGGCTTATCATTTCAGTCAAGTAAGCGTTTTCAGAACATTATATTTACGATTTCAACGTTCGGCTAAATGGGCTTTTACAGTACTTCAAAGTATGTATTTTATTAAATGTTTGGGTAGCGCATTATTAACAAACACAAATAATTCCCAGTAAAGGGACTTTTTTTAAATTGGTCTTAAAAGTCTCTACTGTGGCGTAGTGTCTGCAAATTTTGTTATTCAAATCTGGTATTTGACAAATAGAGGTCGCTGCCAGCTGTTTCAAATTTGATACACATTTGTAATATTAAGTTGGCAAGTCCGTTTGAAATGGAGAGTAAACAACAAAAGCAATCACAACTGTTTACTCTTAACATTTGAGCTGTTATATTGAATGTTAAAAATGTGTACTGAACAGAATTTATGCTCAAATTAGTAATGACTTATCTTAACAGCACCACCATAAATGGTAGTACAGTGCCAGCACTCTTATAGGTAATACTGCACATAATTATATTTAACATAAATATAACAAAGGAATCCAAACACGTTTGGTTTGGTAACCTTTAGCATGGGAGTCCGCAAAATGAATTAGGTATGTATGAGAAAAGGATTTCATTCTCCTTTACGCTCACATTTAAGTTAATAATAAGCATCCAAATTTTAATGATACAAAACACGAATTTCTATGACAATAACATATTTTACTTTTTTGCACAGTCTCCTTCGGCTCGTATTGCACAAAAACTTATAGCCTAAAATTATTGTAGCCATTTCTTTAATTAAAATAAAGTAACGCATGCAAATACGAATATCTAAAAATTGCTGAATATTTGGGAATTCTAATACGAATATTCGCACTTCACAACTACATACATGCAGGATATAAAACTATAAAGAGTTTTTGCGTACGTTCTTTTGTCATCATTTTAATTATAATTACAACTACAAAAATTAGTTTATTGTCAGAAAAAAATTCCCCACTTATAATGAATACTTCGCGCAAAGAAAACCTTAAAAACTAAATAGAATTTTGCCATCTCTTCCGTGTTGGCAGAAACAGGAAACAGGCAATTTTAAACTAATAAATAAAAGTTTAATTACACAAGTTGTCATTTAGCAATTTTATGTTAAACCTTTAACGATCTGTAAGTGATAAAATATTATAAACTTTTTTTTTATTTTATTGTTAACATGCAATTATTTCGCTTATGCACTTGTATTGCTGGCATCGAACGACTGAAGGTATTAAATGCAAATGGAATAAACATTTATTTTCGTAACTATTTACGACAAAGTTTACGTTACGCAAGCCGTACTGTTCTCATACAACAGTTTATAAGTTTATTGACTTAAAAGCTAAACAAATAATTGATGCCGGTGCACACGATTTAATAAACAAAAATGTTTGCAACTGGTTTCTTATATAAAAACGAGATTTTTGTTTTTAATGCATTTAACTCTCACGAAGTGCACTCTAGACCAGAATTTATACTGAAAATACAAGTTTATTGCAAAGCGATTCCAAGACAAGTTTTCAATTGTCTCACATTTGACAGATACTCTGGAAAATTAATTGTATTAAAATATAAATTGTTGCAGTAGTAATTGACTGTTTGTGGTGTTTGTAATCATATTTGCACTGATGATAATAGACTCAGATTCAAATTAAAATACTCGTATTGTTTATTTTTTTTATAATTTTTTGCATATTTTTTTTTCAAATATAATAATAGGGTATCTCAGACATTATTTTTATTTATTAAATAAATGAAAGATTCGGTTTAAAGAACTTCTTTGTATTTGCAAATTTAATTTAATTTTCATAACGTTCTCATTTACGATTTTAGCAATTTTTAACAGCAGATTAGCTGTTTATTTCGCTTGATAAAATTTAAAAAAAAAAAATTTAATTTGTAAAATAATTTTTATTTAAATTAAACTTAAGATTTAGAAAATATTTTAGTAGAGGTAAATTTTTACTTTTTTATTTATTTATTTTTGTATTTATTTATTTTTGTATTTATTTCTTTTTTATTTATTTTTTTACTTATTTATTTTCTTATTTATGTATTTTAGTTCTTTATTTTCTTTTATTTCTTTATTTTATTTATTTATTTGCAACTTTTTAAATTTATTTTTTATTTTATTTGTTTATTTATTTTTTTAATTTATCTATGTTGATTTATTTTTATTGACCTTATCAGTTTATTGTAATATTAATCAAGCTTAGGGAAATTGAATACGAGAACTGTATCAACCTGATGTTAAGACATTATTGTCTTAATACCCGTGTTACCGTTTGATTATTTTCTTCATGTCCCATTATTTCCTAATAAAATTTGTTTCAATAAGAACTGTTATCTTATTCAATTAAGCCACCTAATTAGTGGTGACAAACACAATAGTACACATGAGCAATGATGATGATAGCGTTGCGGCTTTCTAAAACAGCTGTTCTGCTCTGCTGTATAAGTTGAATAACTAAAAAACTGATGTTGACTTTCCTTTGTGGCTTGGAACATTTATCATGTCTTTCTGAATTTAAAACAAAAAAATTTCGAATATGAAGAAAATAATCAAACGGCAACACGGGTATTAAAACAATAATGTCTTAACATCAGGTTGATACAGTTCTCGTATTCAATTTCCTAATAAAATTTGTTTAAATAAGAACTGTTAAATATGATCAATTAAGCCGCTTAATAAGTGGTGACAAACAAACTACATACGAGTACTGATGATGAAAGTGTAGCGGCTTTCGAAAACAGCTGTTCTGCTCAGCTGAACTAAAAACTTATATAGACTTTTCTTTTTGCCTTGGAACATTTTTCATGTCTTTCTGAATTTAAAACAAAAAAATTTCGAATAATTAGCCTATAAATCTTAATTGATTTTCGTTTTCTGAATAAATTTTCTTTCGAAATCGACTTTTGCGACAGGCCTGTAATATTTAATTTAAATGAGCGTGACCCTGCCCACTATTGTAGATACAAAATTATGTTGTTGTTGCGAATTATTTTTAGATGTCAGCAGCTTAGAGTTTGCAGAGCCGTTTGTCTTTAATTTTTCCCCCGCTGTAGCTCTGTGTCACTTCTTTTTATTATTCTAATCAAGTTCGCGCTGTATTTGCTGTAAAACATGAATGAAATATAAAATCCATGTTGTAAATTAATGTTCAGCATTAAATTTGTGCATTAATTATTTTAATGGCTGATTCTTTGAAAAACTATTTAGAATTTTTAATTACTGTTACTAATAAAATTGTTTCATACTAAAAATGGCAGTAAAATAAAAAAATAACAGGAAATCGCTACACATGTACGAATATGTAAGTTGCTGGCTGGATGGCTTTAACGAAAACTATGAGGATCTGTAGTGATATTCCTTTTGTAAAGATCACTAAGCAAATATTTGCTTTATAAGCAATTGTGCAAAAAAAATAAAATAAAATAAATTAAATCTACATCCACTTCCTGTAAATAATTTTATTTACTTTGTTTAAACGTACTTTAAATCTACACAAACGTTTTGTGACCAAAAAAGTTGAGTCAGTGGCCGGCGTATTATTCACACTACTCAGCGGCAACGAAAGCAAAAAAGTTATATTGAACTGAGCCAGTTTCTTCTTAAATAATGATGGTCTTGTACTTAAAACTAGCTTGACTTCTTTTGAAATTCAAATTTTACGAAATCGTGAGTTCGTTCATGCACTCGGCCAAGTCATGGAATTGCATTTTTCCTGGTCTATTTTAGTGCCTGATTTGTTAGTTATTGTCGTTCTGCCTGAAAGCATTTTACTGAGCAGTGAAGACAGCAAATGTACTAAAGAGCACATTGTTACAGCGCCCTCCGTCGTCGATTATTGCAGTAAAAAATATAATATTAATACCCCCCGCACACATTTTTGTGGTACATTTTTAACTATTTTGTCGTGCCTCAATATTAATGAAATATATGTGATTTAAAGGGTATTTTTCTGCAGATATGCACAATGGAGACGTTTTTTTAAATTTTTGCCTTGTTGCTTTTAATCTGCTTCGAAAGCAGCAGCGATATCTTTTTATTCGTTTCCGGTTTTTACTTGCAACAACACACATACACACAAGAATATAAACGTTTAGAGGTTTCTGTATAATTGTTTTTTTATTGGATTTATTCCCTTTTATTTGTTGTGCAACAAATACAAATTATAGACCAAACCGAACATGTTTAACAGTTACATGAAAATCAGCTGAGCCGCCAAAAACAGTGATGCCAAAAATAAAGTTGCTAAAAAATTACCCCCTTATTCATAAATATTATGAGAGGCTTATAAGAGTGTAATAGAGTAAATTTCATATGAAATTTTGTTTTATTACGCTGTTATTAGACTCTCATAATTTTTATGAATAAGGGGGTTAGTGTTTATTAGTATGGGCGTGTCAAATTCTATCGCTACTCGATTTTAATGATGTTCCAAGTTTCTTGAACTTGAGTTCGGTTCAGAATTGATAGTACAGATTTAAGACTTTACAATCCAGTCGCAACTCAGTTACAATTGGAGCTCCAGACGACCATAGATTTCAGATCTAAGTGATTGTCGAAAGGAAAGATTTTTGATACTCTTTCTCTGAATAATCAATAAATTTCAGATAAAATTTTTTCATATTTCCACAGCCGAATTTCAAAAATAAAACTGTGAAATAAAATAATCGAAAATGAAATCGAATGTGAAATAAAGTAATGTCGAAAATAAAGCACTGAAGCTCACAAATTGCCGAAACCGGCCTGTTTACAAACCAATATTGTAGGAGTGAGGGAAAATCATTTCTAAATCTCTGAATATGTGAATTACCTCTGCATTCAATTCTTTGGCAAAGGCAAGACGTAATTGGGCTAGTGTCGTGATGGCTCTACATTTTTAACATCGACACTATTTTTATCGCTTCCCATAGATCTTCTCAATACGTGATGTCTGAAACTATTTGTTTATGTACAAACACTTTAACTTTAGTTTTACTACAATAGTTAACAATAAATAACAGACTTTATGAATAATTCAATCAGCAGAAGGCGGGTGCTTATCGTGTGTTCGTTCGTCGCTGGAAAAAGAGGAGAAAACCTTTTCAATAATAAAAAAAAATAAAAAAGAAATCACGCATAAATACGTCACAAAGGCGGTTGGTTCGTGTGGTGATCAAATAAAAAGTTTTTAAATATTAAGCGAACATGCGGAATTTGTACGTGACTTGATTGATTGATACTGAAATTTTGAGCACCGAATCAGCTGATGTTGTTTTAAATAAACGTGCGGTTTTTTTTGTAGCGTGGATTGTGCGCAGAATGCTGCCAAAAATAGAATAATTAATCGGAAACTTAATTCGAATGGAATATTGATTTGTGATTCTTTGCCAATAGGAAACATTTTCATCTTTTTATTTTTTATACCCTCCAAAAAAGAATTGCAGGGTATATTCACTTTGTCATTCCGTGTGTAGCGCAGTGAAACATCCCTCTAAGACCCCATAAAGTATATACGATATATTCTTGATCAGTGAGGAAATCACGATTCAGTCCAAACGAAAAAAGCCAAACCCTTGAAATTTGGTATAAATATATGTTGAAGGATAGCACAGCTTAAGTTCGTAAATGGACTGAACCGGGCAAGAGGGAAAAAAGTTTCCCTAAGAAAAACTAAACCAACCTCTAAAAAACAACAAAGTTTTTTTTCGTAAATTTGTTAAACAAACTATATATTTTTATATCAAAGAAGAAGGTCCAACGCTTTAAACTTGGAGACATAAAATCAAACAAATTTATTTTTGGAACCCGCCCTCCTTAGTGGGCGTTATTATATGCAACAATAGTGTGAAAATTTAATAAATTATTTTACTTAACCCTACTACACTCCTTAAAAATTAAATTTTTAAGCTTTCATGACGAAGCTGAGACGTAACCTCTGTCCTACCCCTCCTCCCCCTTTGCCACCCAAATGACCCTATAAAAAAAAATAATAATAATAATTGCACTTAATTATCCCAAAGATATATTTTTAGTGTTTCATGGCAAAGGTGAAATGTCTTCCCCACCGGCCCTTGCCAGAGCGACCCCGCCAAAATACAGTTTTAATACCCTCCAAAAAGAATTGTACCCCATAAAGTATATATATTCTTGATCAGCGATGAAGTCTGAAACGATCTAGCAATGCCCATACATTCGTCTGTGGAAGACATGATATAGTCTATTTTTGGACCCCGCCCCCTTTAGTGGGCGTTGACGTACGATATTATACTCAAAAATAGTGTAAATATTGAACAATTTGTACTCCTTAAGCCTATAAGAAGCTGAGATGTTCTCTGATCTTGCAGAGGTGAAACGTCTCCCCGGAATGACTGTCAAAATAGAGATTTAAAATTGGGTACAGAGAAGTCTTAAAGGAAATCTGTCCCACCAAGTTAAATATTTTAAATTCACTTATTAAATATTTGGAGGGTATTTAAGATTCGACCCTGTCGAATATAACGTTTTTACTTCTTTATTAACAATTTTCCATGAACAATTTTTTTAAATTAGATTTCAAAAACATTTTACTTTTTATACCCTCCAAAAAAGAATTGCAGGGTATATTCACTTTGTCATTCCGTATGTAACGCAGTGAAACATCCCTCTAAGACCCCATAAAGTATATACGATATATTCTTGATCAGTGAGGAATTCTAAGACGATGTAGCCATGTCCGTCCGTCCGTCTGTGGAAATCACGATTCAGTCCAAACGAAAAGAGCCAAACCCATGAAATTTGGTATATATATATGTTGTAGGATAGCACAGCTTAAGTTCGTAAATGGGCTGAACCGGGCAAGAGGGGAAAAAGTTCCTCTAAGAAGAACTAAACCAACCTCTAAAAAGAACAATATAATTTTTAAAGGTTTTTTTTGTAATTTTGTTAAGCAAATAATATCATTTTATGTCAGAGAAGGTCCAATGCATTAAACTTGGAGCCCTAAAATCAAATATATAAATTTTTGGACCCCGCCCCTTTTAGTGGGCGTTATTATATGCAAAAATAATGTAAAAATTTAACAAATTGTACTACTTAAGCTTACATTCCATAAAAATAACATTTTTAAGCTTTCATGACGAAGATGAGACGTCCTACCTCTGCCCTACCCCCTCCTCCCCCTTTGCCACCCAAATGACCCTATAAAAAAAATAATAATAATAATTGCACTTAATTATCCCAAAAATTTATTTTTAGTGTTTCATGGCAAAGGTGAAATGTCTCCCCCACCGGCCCTTGCCAGAGCGACCCCGCCAAAATACAGTATTTATACCCTCCAAAGAGAATTGGACCCTATAAAGTAAATATGTATATTCTTGATTAGTGATGAAGTTTAAGACGGTCTAGCAATGCCCATACATTCGTCTGTGGAAAACATGATATAGTCTAATTTTGAACCCCGCCCCCTTTAGTGGGCGTTGACGTACAAAATTATAGGCAAAAATAGTGTAAATATTGAACAATTTTTACTCCTTAAGCCTATAAGAAGCTGAGATGTTCTCTGATCTTGCAGATATGAAACGTCTCCCCGGAATGACTGTCAAAAAAAGAGATTTAAAATTGGGCACAGAGATGTCTTAAAGGAAATCTGTCCCACCAAGTAAAACATTTTAAATTCACTTACTAAATATTTGGAGGGTATTTAAGATTCGACCCGGTCGAATTAATTTAAAATTTTTTTAAATTACATTTCAAAAACATTTTACTTTTTATACCCTCCAAAAAAAAGGAGGGTATATTCAGTTTGTCATTCCGTGTGTAACGCAGTGATGAAATCTAAGACGATCTTGCCATGTCCGTCTGAGCGTCTGTGGAAATCACGATTCAGTTCAAACGAAAACAGCCAGACCCTTGAAATTTGGTATAAATACATTTTGAGGGATATCACACATCAAGTTTGTAAATGGGCTGAATTGGGCCAGAGGGAAAAAAGTGCCCCTAAGAAGAACTAAATCAACCTCTAAAAAACAACCCAATTTTTTAAGATTTTTTTTGTAATTTTCTTAAGCAAATGATATATTTTTATGTCCAAGAAAATCCAAAGCAGCCATTTTTGGTTCTCGCCCCCTTTTGCGGGCGTTGAAGTAACATATTAAATGGAAAAATAGTCTATATATTTAACAAATTGTATAATTTAAGCCTACATTAAGAATTAAATTTTAAAGCCATTATGACGAAGCTGAGATGTGTTCAGATCTACCTCTGCCCTATCCTCCCCCCACTTTTCCCCATAAATGACCGAATAAAAAAAAAAATTTTTTTTCACTTAATAACTCCAAAAATGTACTTTTTAGTGTTTTATGGCAAAAGAGAGATATCTCCCCCATGGCCCCTCCCGGAGTGACCCCTACAAAATAGGGTTTTTTACTAAATATTTGGAGGGTATTTAAAATTCGACCCGATCGAATATAACGTTCTTACTTGTCTTTTTGTCAGTTTATTAAATAGTTTTATTTTTTATTTAAATTTTATATTCACAACTTGCTGTTGTCGAGTCTGAAGGTGCAAATTAATAAATCTCTTACAATTTATTCGCCTCTAAATACGAGTACGAGTAGCATGTGTTACCTAAAATTTTGTTTACTCTGTAAATTTAATATATTTAATTTTTTTGTTAGTATTTATTTGACTTTTAGCCAAGATTAAAATAAATACAATTTTGCTAAATTATTTGTTATTCAAACTATTTGAGTTGTAAACAATTTAAGCTGTTCGTAAGAAACTATAAGAAGAAGTTTAAAGGGCTTCAAATGAATCAGCCAGCCGTTCATGGCTTCTAGTGCAATAAATTATTTTAAGAGCATTTTATTTTTCATTTCGAAGCTTCTAATTTTCTTTTTAAAATTTAATTTAAACAAAATACAAGTTTGGAAATGAAATGAAAATGGTTTTAGTCTTTGAACTTCATCTTTTTTTAGGTCATTCAGTGCAGCAGGAGAAAGTGCGGGGAACTTGTTTTAGTTGATTTGAATAAGAATTAATTAGTGTCCCGTATTCGAAGCTGTTAGATCGTTTTAGATATTGTGCATTAAACAATAAATACAGTGGCATTCAAAATAGTTGGAACAAAATATTAATAAAATTGTTTTAGACCACACAGATTTAGTGGTTGTCCTATGACGTCACTAAAAATAAATAAAAGCAAACTTGTTGACTTTTTTTTAAGGCAATTGTACGACAGACCACTTCAACATGTAAAATAATGGTGTTTTATGTTTACTTTACGTTGTAGTTACTTAAAATGGTGGCGTGACTGAATTACAAACGTCAAAACAAACATGAGAAAAAATTATATTACAAAAATTTTATATTGCTATATTAAATTGAATTCAGATTCTATAGGCTAATTGTTCGAAATTTTAATTTAAATCTCAGAGAGACATGATAAATATTCCAAGGCACAAAGGCAAGTCAACATAAGTTTTTTTGTTATTCAACTTACACAGCAGAACAGAACAGCTGTTTTCGAAAAAAAAAATCAGAAAAATGGGACATGAAGGAAAATAATAAAACGGTAACACGGGTATTATAACAATAACATGTTAACATCAGGTTGATACAGTTCTCGTATCCTTTTTCACAATAAAATTTGTTTCAATAAGAACTGTAATCTTATTCAATTAAGCCACCTAATAAGTGGTGACAAACACAATACACATGAGTACAGATGATGAAAGGGTTGCGTCTTTCGAAAACAGCTGTTCTGCCCTGCTGTGTAAGTTGAATAACAAAAACTGATGTTGACTTGCCTTTGTGCCTTGGAATATTTATCATGTCTTTCTCAGATTTAAATTAAAATTTCGAACAATTAGCCTATAGAATCTTAATTCAATTTAACATATATTACAAAAATTCAAATTCAAATATAAACAAGTGAAAATAAGAAAATTTAAATTAGAAATATGATATTTAGAATTTTCCTGACATGTAACATTTTGATCTCTACTGTACTGTTTATGACTTTTTAATTATTCTATTGTGATCACGCTCGTAAGCAAAGGTTAGATATTAACATTTTCTTTTTAAATACATAAAATAAATGAAATAAAAAACAAGGCAGAAGATATAATGAACGCCTTAAAAACTTGGAAAAAAAATCACTGAATATTTATGGTCTGGTTGCATGGGAAAGTATTTATTAATGAAAAAATCATGTAGAAATTTATAAGCGATCATGTTCTAAAAACATATTTCGAAAAGCATTTTATTTTCGCTGTCTGAAAAATTAATAACCTCCTGTTCAGTCACATGAAATAATTTGCTTTTTCAGTTGCATCTATTCAATTACATAATGTGCTAAGAATTTCAATTACTTTGCTTTTGTAATGAAGGAAATCATTATTGAATGCTGTCGATCACAAGTTCATGTTCAGATAGATCATCTTTTCATCAGTGTCTTTAGCATTTTCGGAGTGTTTTAGGGAATTGTGTAAGGAATTAAAGAGAATCAATGAAAAAGGAATGAGGGAAGATTAACAATGAAAAAAATATTCAATACTAGAGTAAACCTGACCGCGTTGCTGGACAATACAATAACATACGTTTACGCCTTTGTATTAAAAATTAAATTTTTGAGAAAGATTGAAAATTTTCTGATTGTTGAATAATTTTTTTGACTTTTTTTAGATGCAAAAGATTTTAATTTTAACTGAAAGATTACAAATCAATAATTAAAAAATGTTAATGCTCGCACTGTAAACTTAAATGACAATCAATAAACACACAGAAATCAAATAAGTCAAATGACGAGATCAAGCAGAGCCTTCCTTATACCGATACAATGTAATTCTCATAAGAAAATATATACATTTTTTATAGGGAAAACACCACCATCATAAAAGTGCGCGTATAACGCATATTCGTAGAAATTATTCGATGTTTATTTTTTATAAACCATCAGTGAAAGTAGACCTTTCCAACGCATGTACTCGTTTGAAAATCGGTTGAATGGTTCTCGAGTTATAAAATTACAACCATAGGACAACTTATATATATATATATATATATATATATATATATATATATATATATATATATATACAATAGAAGAAGATATACGCGCCAGAATAGAAAAATTAAATTCAGTACACATTTGACTCTGTTATGGTTATCACCATGTGTTAGACACCTCAAGAGTAGGTAAAGTCCCGGTTTACACTAGGCAACTTTTGTTGCAGCAATTCTTATTTTGTGTGAGAGTCCTGAAATAGGAATATATACCATTTGTATTCTTTTCTCGCTCTTCCTCACTAAATATCAAGAATTGCTGCAACAAAAATTTCTTAGTGTAAACCGGGACAAAGAAATAAGGATTGACCACAGATTTTGATGTTCTTCGTTCGTTTAAGTAATTTGAATTTAATTACTATGAAGTAAAAAAAAATCAGAAGAAAATGTAAGCTAATGTTTAAGCCCTCCCAAAAAAAGAATTGCAGGGTATATTCACTTTGTTCCCGTTTACACTTGCTATTTTAGAGTATTTAGTGAGGAAGAGCGAGAAAGAAATACAAATGGTATATATTCCTATTTCAGCACTCTTACACAAAATAAGAATTGCTGCAACAAAAGTTGCATAGTGTAAACCGGGACTTGCAGCGAAATATCCCTCTAAGACCCCATAAACTATATCTATTCTTGATCAGTGATGAAATCTAAGACGATCTAGCCATGTCCGTAAGTCCGTCTGTGGAAATCACGATTCAGTCCAAATAAAAAGAGCTAAACTTTTGAAATTTGGATTCAATATATCTTAAAGGATAGCACAGGTCAAGTTCGAAAATGGGCTGAATCGGGCTAGAGGAAAAAAAGTACCTCTAAGAAGAACTAAACCAACCTCTAAGAAATAATATAATTTTTTAACTTTTTTTTTGTAATTTTGTTAAGCATTTATTACTAAAGTACTCTATAAAATAAAATAAAATAAAATAAAATACTTTATTCTTGTATGTAGAACTGAAAAAGTAAATAAATAAATAAATAAATAAATAATTAAAGAAGGCAAAAAAGAATTTTGTCTTAAAGTAACACTTTGTATCATCTAAACAAATAAAATAAATAAGTTTTCAAGAAATATTATTTACAAAAGTATCATTTTTCAATAAAATAAATAAATAAATTTTTAAATAAATGAATTCTTTTTGGAGGGTATAAAAATATACGCAAAAATGAATTAATAGGGGTTCAGTACTCGAATTAATATGGAAGAAAAAAGCTGCGTATTTGCCCGAAGGCCGAATATCTCATTGCAACGATATAAATGGTGACTGTACGTTTAGCCGAATTATTTGAATACACCACGCCATCGCGGAATTATTGGGGTGGTGGGCGACAAAGGTTTTTGTTAATAGTTTTATGCTATTTCATGCGTGAGAAAGCAACTGGGTCTAAAGAAAATTTGCCAATTTATTTTAATGTCTGGTTCCACAATATCGAAACAAATTTGAAACAAGAACAAAATTTTTTAAATTTGTTTTGTCAATTGCACTAGGAAAATATGCTGGATTTCTTTACAGAATTAATTTAGTTAAAAAATAGAATTTTCTTCCGCGCAAATTTCAGTGGCAGACACTTTGGAAAATATATTAAATTTATTGTAAATAAAATTACATATATGTGATTTTTTAACGTTATCGCTGCAATTGTGATCTCGGTTAATCTGCCATATTTTGCATGCCATCCATCCACTATTTAATACTCAACTTAATTTGCTTGTAACTGAATACGTGATCAATTAATTTAGACAACAAATAAATACATAGAGTTTGGGTTACATGTTGGGTGTTTTTTTACGGAGCTGGGGAACTATACACATGGAATTGGAATGGCTGTTGGGTATTTAATTTCACTAAAATTGTAAAATTGTACGGTCGAACTGTGTCGCTCCTATACGTCGCCTTTATACTTTGGTATTTCAAAGTCGGTGCCAGCAAGAATATTCTAGAAAAAGTCACCATATAGTGCACTGATCATGATCGTGCATGCCATTTTAATGGAAATGCCATTTTAATGGCATGTCCAGGAGCATGTCAAACGGATTCATGTCGCAAATCATATGTAATCATTCCCCATTTTCCTGTACTAGTTTATCGATTTCAAATCAACACAAAAAAATTATAATTTTCTACTTATTGTCGATAATAGGCCTTTTCACAGATATAATAATAGGCCTTTTCACGTTCGGAAACGTAATTTATTTGTATAAACAAAAAAAAAATTTCGGATTTTAATATTATTTCCTTCTATGTTTTCTGAAACAACTCCATTGCCGAACGGAATTGAACTCTGTGACAAGGCTGAATAATTCAGCACTACTGCAAACTCTTTGCAATGCCTAAAGGTTGCCAAAGACTATAAATAGCTGGCAACTGCTAATTTTTTAAGAGTCAGTAGACACACGATTACAATAGTAGGATGATACTGATGTAATAATATAAACGGTTTTTCAACAAGAACTTTGTTTTCTAAAACAAAATAAAATAAAAACTTTAGATGAAGATGATTAAAATTTGTATTGTATAAAGAAGAGAAAAGTTCGGCAATTATGAATGAAAACTGATATCTGGCAAATTTCCACCACGAGCACGTTGGCTTCAAAGCCAAATCCTTAAGCAAAATTCGCCGTGTGGTGGGTTTGAATAATCCCAATTGTTGAAAACGTCGAGGGATTGACAAATTTTGATCTGCTTCAACACTGTGGCTCACGGCTGAGATTTTTTCAGTTGCCACATTTGGTATCGAGCCTGTCTACACAAATTTAACGACCCAATTCTTTTGTTGTCCGAAAATATCACGAATTTTACGAAATGTAATTTTTGCTTAACTTTAACAGAACCATAGTGGATTTTAAGCCAGCGAAATTGAATTCATTGCAACAATTGCCAATGCATCTACTACGAATACGTCAAAAAACTAAATGTCAAAGATATCATGTTGTTGGTGTTGCCAGAACTGAAAAACAAAGTTCTTGTTTATATTATCTTGTTTATTATACCCTCCAAAAAAGAATTTGGAGGGTATATTCACTTTGACATTCCGTTTGTAACGCATCGAAATATCCATCTCAGACCCCATAAAGTATATATATTCTTGATCAGTGATGAAATCGAAGACGATCTGAGCATGTCCGTCCGTCCGTCCGTCTGTGGAAATCACGATTTAGTCCTAACGAAAAGAGCTAGACTCTTGAAATTTGGTATAAATATATTTTAAAGCTTATAGCAGGTTAAGTTCGGAGATGGGCTAAATCGGGCAAGGGGGAAAAAAGTTCCCCTAAGAAGAACTAAACCAACCCAGAAAAAACAACATAATTTTTAAAGTTTTTTGGTTATTTTGTTAAGCAAATTATATATTTTTATGTCAAATACGGTCCAGCGCCTTAAACGGAAGCCATAAAATAAAAAAAAATTATTTGTGGACCCCTCCCACTTTAGTGGGCGTTATTATATGCAAAAATAGCATAAAAATTTAACAAATTGTTTTACTTAAGCCCACATTCCTTAAAAATAAAATGTTTAAGCTTTAATGACGAAGCTGAGACGATACCTGGTACTCCTCTGCCCTACCCCCTCCTCCCCCTTCACCCCCTAAATGACCCTACCAAGAAAAATTTTTTTTTTTAAATTTTGTATGTAATCATCCTAAGCATTTGTTTTTAGAGTTTTATGACTGCCTGTTTCTGCCCTACCCCCTCCACCCCCTTTGCCCCCTAAATGACCCTATCAAAAAAAAGGTATTTTAATTTTGTATATAATCATCTCAAGCATTTATTTTTAGTGTTTTATGACTGCCTGTTTCTGCCCTACCCCCTTTTCCCTCTAAATGACCCTATAAAATAAAATAAAAAATTTTATTTTGTATATAATTATCCCAAGCATTTATTTTTAGAGTTTTATGAGAAAGGTGAAATGTTTCCCCCACAGACCTTGCCAGAGCGACCCCGCCAAAATACAGTTTTTATACCCTCCAAAGAGAATTGGACCCTATAAAGTAAATATGTATATTCTTGATTAGTGATGAAGTTTAAGACGGTCTAGCAAATGCCCATACGTTCGTCTGTGGAAAACATGATATTGTCTGTTTATGAAAGCCCGCCCCCTTTAGTGGGCGTGAACGTACAATATTATATAAAGGAACTCTGTCCCACCAAGTTAAACATTTTAAATTTACTTACTAAATATTTGGAGTTTATTTAAGATTCGACCCGGTCGAATATTACGTTTTTACTTGTTATTATTTAAAAATATATTTCTGTGTCTTCTTACAACTTCCAGTTATCTTGAATCTTGCTTTAAAAAAAACACCCGATATTTACAGAAGAGTTGTTAGTCAAATTGGCAAAAGGTATCAACTTGTGAATACGACTACAATCAGACAAAAAGCCGATTCGTTTCAAAATATAAATGTTGAAGCCAAACAATTGGCAGCTTTAGTCAAGTTAGATCAGTTAGAGAGTTAAAGCTGTATGTCGGACGCGTCTGCAGAAAGATTTAATTAAATTAATTTAAAAATACAAGAAAAAAAGAACTGAAAAAATAAATTATCAACAAAAGAAAACCAGTTGAAAGAGAATTTTGTGTGAAAATAAAAGACGACCAAAAAGTTTAAATTATTTCAAAAACAACAACAACAACATAAAAATTGGTAAATGCCTTGAAAAAGTGCAATAAATGCAAGTTTTGCGCAGCTGCTTAGTTTTTGCCCTATTTCTTTAAACGATTTATTTGCTTATTGTGTGGAAAAAAACTAAAAATTAAATTGCGGTCATTGTGCGTTTAGAGGCTTCAATTTTGACTGATCAGCTGTGTGTGTGTGTGTGTTAAAGCAACTAAATGTTCATCATTAATTTATTTTGGACAAGGTCTTTTACTTATTTTTTTTATAATTTTTTTTCTTTACTTAAAATTTTAACAACTGGTTGTTATTGTTGTTGTTTGTACTACATCATGTATGAGTAGCCCCCTACAATTTTCAAGTAAAATTGGTTATTAAAAAAATTTTTGCAAAGATTTTTTTTTTTACAATTAATTTTGCTTAATTGCTTTAAATGTTTTTTGTCTATTAATTGGATTCAAAATTAATGTGATAATTAAAGCAGCATTAAATCGCTGTTAATAACTGCTGCCCTGTAGAGAAATTTCTGGGAAAGATATTCATTCGTGTTTGCTATAAATTAAAGTTCATTAATCTCATTAGGCAACTTTGAATTTTAAAATTTATGTTTTACCTGTTTCTTTGTTTTTCTCTCTTATACAAGTTGCTTTAAGTGACTTAATTATCATTATTTATAAAATTGAAAACAATTACAAAAACTTTCCATATGAAAATGTACACTTTCAGGAAATACAAGTATTTCGAATAGGAATGAACGGCTTTTTCCACATTATAAAAAAAGCATGCTGGCATACATCAAACTATATGTATGTATGTATGTGTGTTTACGTTGTCGAAAATAGGAAAATCAAGCAACACGGGCATAGGACAGTAAATGAAAAATGTTTCTTGATATTATAAAATTAATGAGATGAGGTATAAATTCTGGTGCTCTTCACTATTGTTGCCAACAATTTTAATATTGACAGCATACCAAAACGGATAAGCGCTGGGAAAAAAATATATATGTGACCTGCTTCACGAAAAGGGACCTCTGCGCCGAAAAGATATTATTGAGAAAAACGCGTTTAAAAAAAGGCGCTTCGTTTTTCCGTGTTTTGCGCATGATTATGCGCAATTAATTATGTTCATCTTTACAGGTGATTTGTAAAAAAACCCTAAAAGACATAGAAACTTGCGGTTTGCGGCATTTGAAAGAGCGTTTTTTTTCCTATAAGAATCACTCAAAAATTAAAAAAAAAAAATTTCGGCGCAGAGGTCCCCTTTCGTGGTGCAGGTCACATATAAGACTGCTTGGAGCATGCACAAACATGTTTCATTTTAAGCCCTTTATCTGTTACACCAACAGAAACTCTTTTTTACTTGGGCCGGCACTCTGGATATGAAACCCACTCATCATGCCATCCATTGTGCCGCAGCTAGGGTATTCATTTAATCAGACCTTTGCTTTAATCGATTAATCGCCTGGTGGTTTAATTCATTAATAATCGGTTAATATTGTTATTGTTGGGTTAAACGTTTAATAAGGTTTTGTCCTTTAATTAAATAATTTCAACAAATAAAGTTTTATAAATTATAATTTATATTAAATAATTATTTATTATTTGGAATTTATCATAAAAATAATTTATATTAAATAATTATTTATTATTTGGAATTTATCATAAAAAAACAACAACAGCAACAATTCAAGAACTAAAACGAGCAATGGCAAAAGAATTGAAAAATAAACTATGAGTTTATTTTATTAATTATTTCAATAGTTATAAAAATAATATTTTAGAAAAATAATTTGGCTCAAATATTTACCCCCTTATTCATAAAAAAGTAAAACGTATTTGAAATCGGTTTTAAGAAAATTTTGTATGAAAAATTTTTATTAAAATACATTTCAAACTCATTTTAAATTTTATGAATACCGGGGTTAGGATTTAAGCGACTCTTTTTTTTAGTGTTTCTAAAACTAAAAAATTCTTTCATGTATCGAAATTGGAAAGCAAAACATGATACACAACATCTATTTTCTCAGTCCTTCTGCTGAATTTCGCTAAACATATAAAATCTTGCAAAATCCTGCTTTAATTTTTTTATTTTTCAAAATTTTGTTCCCTTACATTCTGCTAAAAGATTGCTTGTGTTAATATCGAGAGTTCTTCTTTCAGATTCATTCTGAGGGAGCCCTAGTACCGAACATTTTGGAAACAGTTTCAACGTGGGCAACTTCCTAAAAAAAATTTAAAAGTGTAGGAGACAGCCCTTTATCTCCTATACAAATCAGTTATCAAATCAAATTAACAACCATGATTTTTTTATTCACGCACGCTTCCACTGACCTGACTGGCATTGAATGATTTTGAATACGAACAAACCCAGAATTGTTTAACAATCCCAAGAAGTATTCACGCTTGCGTGACACTCGCATGACTTATTTTGCGACTCCCCTGCATAGAAAATCGCAGGGTCTCTAATAAAAAACTCTATGAAAAACAGATTAGACAATGACAACAACAATAAAGTCTTACAGGAATCGTGAATCTTTTCATTAGTAAACGCCTCACGCGAAACTATTATTAATTTCTGAGACGCACCGATGAGCCACATAATTTGTTCTTAAAATTATAACGCCCATTTGTTCAACCTTTAAAATGAAATGAAAATGTGTCTGTGTTTAATCGTGCGTAATTTATAACTTCAACTCCACTTAAAACTGGGAAAAACGATTTATTTTGTATTTGCAAACACAAGTGAAATAAAAAAAAACTTTTTTAAAAATACGATTTAATTATTCCAAGATTTTAGCTGGTTTACAACTATTTTTCAGTTCAGTGCCACAAAACTGCAACGCATTTTGAAAATTCTTTTGTTCTGTAAGAATTTTCACCCGTAGGACAAAATGATTTTTTAATTATAGCGCGTCTCGGCTTAAAATGCTATTAACGGTTTTTTTTTTCAAAATGTACGATTAAAAATTAACGTAGACTTTAACCTCAAGTTTGGCATACAAAAGTTGTCGTTAAATTAATCGTTAAGTCTTAATCATACATTGTGAAAATGGCCGTAAAACAGATACGGGCGTTTCATAGCACAATTGTGCTGAGATCATTCACACGTATTCTTACATCCATACCTAAATACGGGCGGAAAGCGGAACGTTTTTTTCCGCTGAGTTTTAACGCTGAAATGCCATACCTAAACAAAAGCGGCAGCGTTATGTAAAAAAACAATAAAAACAGGGTTATCAAACAAACAAATTAAACAACCCTGATTATTTTAACAGCTGGACGGACGACATTTGTGATTTTGTTATTGAAATTTTGTACAAATTACAAACGTGCATACAAATGTATGTATATAATCATATTGTAAATATTTTTTTATCACCATTTTCTAATACGAAGTGCACAAATTTTTTCTTTTATTATTTATTTCACTTTTGTAAATATTTGCTCTTTTTTTCTGGTTACAATTCTCTTCTTTTGCAACCAACTTCATTAGAAAACGCTCTGTCAAAATCGGATTTTCCAATAGCAAAGCAATGCCGCCGCGTTATTTCGGTATGCTCCATACAAAATGTATGGACATGAGAACTTTTGACAGCTAAAAAACGCTTGCCGCCCGTATTTAGGGATGACAGTTACCCTCTTTAATTTAGTCGTCGATGAGACAGCGACGAATGAATTTCAGGCGGATGCTTAGGAATTTTTTTTTTTGTATTTTTTTTCAAGAATATTTGCCCAGCAAACAATTTCAGTCATAATGATATGCGAAAAATATTTTGTCATAAACAATGCTTTCGATAACATACAATGCCTTTTATACAATTTTCCTCCAATAACGGACTATACTAATTCTCCTAATTTAGTAATACACTTAGGGCCATTATTACAACTTAACGATAAAGTTCCCAATAGTTAACCTTAACATTAGCTAACGTGAACTATAAAGTGACCTTTAAAGTTTTTCCATTATTACAACTGTCAGATAAAATAAAAAATTTAATTTATATATTGTGGCAACATTGCGGTGGATACCGACTACTATTAGTGATTTCAAAAAAGCGTAGTGGCAACGATTTACTTTTGTTTATTTCTTAAATTGAAAACGTTATTTTCTTTTTTTTTTTTTGCTACTTGTGTTAAGTGCTTTTGTTATTTGCGTTATTGAAAATAATGTCAAAACTAAATAATACGACTAAATCGGAAAGAAAGAAAGCGAAAAATACTATGTTCTAAATTATTTAAATAAAATAAATATTGTCCATTTTTAGGTTGAAAAGTTAGAATTATTTAATTTGACATAAAAATGTTGTTAAAGTTACCATATTTTCAAAAGAAAATATGGCAGCTTCATTTGCTTAAAGTTAACTTTGAAAGTTATCATGAGGATCAACCTCCTGTTAGCTTATCAGTTACCATTAAGGTTAATTTTAACTTGTACTAATCAAATAACATTTATCTGCCAGATAGCATCCTATTGTTAACTATTTGTAAGTTGTAATAATGGCCCTTAGTCTTATTAATTAGTCTGTGTAAAATCTTATAAAAAATATTTTGAATATGTTTCCCATATGAAGATTATCTTCCATGCCGACAAATATCAAAGCTTATTAAGTTTGATACATCCAACCGCGTATTTTTTTTTTTTTTTTTTGCGAATATTCAGTGTTATGCTCCAGCAAGCAACCATTCTTTTATTTAATTTTTTTTTTTTCTTGAATGTAAAACATAACAAATTATTGTTCTAATCTTTTTTAATTTTTTTCATTTGACTGTTTACTTAGAAAAAGTTTTATTTTTAATTGATAATTTTACATAATCAACGATTTTTTTTTTCAACTTAGAAAATATTGCTACTTATGAATAAATATATAATGCACCACTATCTTTCAAACGCTTGGCTTTTTGTTTGGTGGGTAGCTCGCAAGCTCAGCACATACACAATTTACCAATACATTGACAGTGCCCACCACTGTATTAAAATGTTTTCATATTAAGGACGGGACCAAATTACGTTGAATATTTTTAAGTCATTCAATGCTTTTCAAAAGACCTGGGAAACTTATAAAAATATTCATATTAACAAATTTCATATTGTCAAGGGTCGACTAAGGGCTCTGTTAGTCAAATGGCATAGAATTCCACTGTAACGGAAGGATGATCAATTTTATTAAGTTCACACCAGTCAGCTGATCAATTTTATTACGTTCATTCTAATCAGTTCGACCCAGTAATCGTTGTCCTATTATAATAAATTAGTTTATATTCTCCGCTTTTAATAAATGAATTAATTAATAGAAAGTTTCAAAATATTTCTATCAAACTCTTAATTATACTATAATATTTCATTTCTATTAATATTTTAGTGCTACCGTCAAATCAATTGAATTGTTGTGATTAATTTTTACTAAAATTCATTTGAATACTCGTATTGAAAATTTCTGTTTCTTTCATTGCAGCTCAGCTTTTATTCGAATATCTAAACTAAAGTTTTTTCTCAAGTTTACAACAAAATGAAGGTTTCTATGTGCCTAACAATTGCCCTGGCATTTTTGACAGCATCTGCCGTAGCCTCAAATATTAAAAATTGTCCAAAAAGTAAGTAAAGAAAAATTTTATTTATTTTCAATTTACATAAGAAAAAGTTCGACTAATAAAAATTCATACATAATGTAAAACATTGCGGGGGCACGCGCACTTGTTCAAAGTAAATTGACAACTAAATTCAATTACTTGAACATAAATAACAAAAGAAGCTTTACCTATCAGCAGCCGATGGCTCTGGAAAAAGCAAAAAGAGATATTGGAATATTTGGAATATTAATCGTCAGGGTTGGGGAATTTCGTACTAACCAAAATGTAATAACTTAATAATATGAATGTGATAACTTCTCATATTCAATTTTCGTTAAAATATTGGTTAAATAGTTGATATTCCTACGAACTAGCACCACTTGCAAAAGTGGAAAAATTGAACAAAGAACGCTGATGAGATGGCGTAGCGGCCTCGAAATCAGTACTGATCCGTTCTGCTGGTTTGATGATTATTAAAAAATATTCTTAATATTCCAATCTTAATATAAAAATAATAAATAGAATTTAAACAAATTCATTTATTAATAATAAAAAAATAACAAAAAATAATTTGCAGTCATGCAAGATTCGAACTTAAGCCCGATAAAAACTTAACAATTTAGTAAAGAAAAATATTATTTTACTCATTTACAGCGAAACAAATGTTGTAGTGGAAGTATCTGAAAATCTTTTCACTAAAGTTCGATCATGCTATTTTTCCTCCAAATATTTTAACAAAATCAAAGTCATTATTTTTTCAATTCAATTAAAAAAAAAAGATTTATTTTAGAGTAGTTGTTCGAAAATTTGTTTCAATTTAGAAAGACATGATGAACATTCTAAGGCTCATAGGAAAGTCAACTTACACAGCAGAGCAGAACAGCTGTTTTCGAAAGCCGCTACATTTTCATCATCAGTACTCATGTGTATTTTTTATTAGGTGGCTTAGCTATAGAATATGTTAATAGTTTTTAGCTTCACTAAAAAAGGAAAATTTCACTAAATAATCCTTCCCATGCCACTCCAAACTATAAAAATCAAATTGATCTTAAAACACAAAATAATAAAAACCTTTGCATACTTTAAGGAGCGACGAATGCCTATTTGATCTGTAAGTTTTTGCTATTGAAAGAACATTCTAAAATGCCGCCTTAAGGCATGTGAACATTTTACGGTAGTAAAACTAAAAAAGCAAAATCCAAAAGGTTACGAGTTACAGAATACGATCTCTTAATTCGCAAAAATGTTGTAGCTTTTCGAATCTGGCTGCTTAGTTTACTTTAAACTCTTTCGTTTTAATCGCTGGAAATGAAATTTTAAATATATTTGAAAATACACATCGGAACTGGCTAAAACCCCTCAGTTATCCTTTTGGTTTTGAATTTGAAAATATATATTTTTCCTTTTCTTGTCAATAGATATTTTTATTATTGTTTCGTTTTTATTATAGCCTCCAAAGAAGATTTGGAGGGTATATTCACCTTGTCATTCCGTGTGTAACACAGTGAAATATCTTTCTAAGACCCCATAAAATTTATATATTCTTGATTAGTGATGAAATCCAAGACGATCTAGCCATGCCCGTACGCCCACCTCTGGAAATCATGATTCAGTCCAAACGAAAAGAGCCAGACCCTTGAAATTTGGTATAAATACAGCCTGATGGATACCGCAGGTCAAGCTTATAAATAGGCTGAATCGGGCTAGAGGGGAAAAAGTTCCCCTAAGAAGAACTAAACCAACTTCTAAAAAATAACATAATTTTTTAAGTTTTTTTTTTTGTAATTTTGTTAACCCAGTGTCCCAGTGTTCGATTTTCCGAACAGTAAATTTTAAGCATTTTAAATTTGTTTTCTCTGTTTGGGAAAAACTAAAAACATATCTTTTTTAAAGAAAATTAAAAAAAAAATTTTGAAAAAATTTTTTTTTAAAAATTCGGACATCTGATTCGAACTCCCTAAGCCCGAATTACCATTTAACTACAAAGTTTTATAAACGTATTCGAAAAAAAATATCTCTGGGACGATATGGGTTAAGCAAATGATATATTTTTAAGTCAAAGAAGGTCCAGAGCGTTGAGCCAGAGAAATCAATTTTTGGACTCCGCCCCCTTTAGAGGGCGTTGAAGTAACATATTACATGGAAAAATAGTATAATATTTAAAAAATTTTATAATTTAAGCCTTCCTTCCTTCCTTCAAAATTATATGTTAAAGCTTTTATGACAAAGCTGAGATGATCCTCTCTCCTACCCACCCCTCCACCTTTGACCCCTAAATGACCCTGTCAAAAATAATTTTTTTTTTCACTTAATAACACCAAAAATTTACTTTTTAAATAAAGGTGAGATGTCTCCCCCACATTCCCTCTCGAAGAGTACCCTACAAAATAGAGTATTTATTTATTAAACATTTGTAGGGTATTTAAGAGTCGACTCGGTCGAATATAACGTTCTTACTTTTTTTTTTATATGTGATTGCGCGACATAAAGACATCTAGTGATATGAAGGTGCCCGCCCCTCCCGAATTATAAATTTAATTTTAAAGTATTTCACTTGAATACAATTCTTGAATAATTTATTTATTTCATTTTTATTTACAGCTAAAGCGCGTCATTTGGAGAAGGGTGATGTGGTCATTTCCGATTGCCCCAAAAATAAGTGCATCCTTAGGCGCAATTCGGATGTCAGTATTGAAATGAAATTCACACCAAATCGTGACTTTAAAGAGTTGAATTCTGATATACAAGGCATTATCTTGGATGTGCCTCTACCATTTCCCGGCTATTATGGCACCAGCGCTTGTCCCCACATCTACGATGCAGAGGGCAAAAATCAAGTGGGTTGTCCACTAAAAGCCGACGAAACTTATATTTATAAGAATAGTTTTAAAATCTTACCGATTTATCCAACCGTCAACTTGGACATACATTGGGGCCTGGGCGATAAGAATGGAGATGCCGCCTGCTTCCAAGTGCCGGCTAAAATTGTGGCCAAGTAAAATAAATCGTTTGTTTTTTTTTTTTGTTCTTTTAGCATAATTTATGTGATATTCAAGAAAAGTTTTATATTTAAAATCTTTATTGATTCCTAATGTTTATGTTGTTTTAGGAAGTAGAAAACGAGAATTGTTAAATAAAGATGAGCGTGTTTTTGTGGTTGAAAGTGTTAAATGTTGTTGTGCTATTAAGGCCTCCAGCCCCAGGGCATTAATATTTACAACAATTTTGTATACATACAGGCAGGCAGACAGACAAACAGACAGACAGACATACATGTAGTTCTTTATTTATTTTTATCATTAAATTCTAACTTAATATGTAATTTATTTTAATAAATTTTATATGAAGGGTTTTAAGTTAAATAATTTAAAATTCGTTTGTGTTTTCTTCTCAAAAATACAACACAATTGTTTTGCACTTTTTGTTTCCAGAACATAAATTGTCTAAAATAATTCGTCCATAATTTTGTATTATTGTAATTATTTTGTTTCTTTTTTTTATTATTATTAATTTAATTACTTTTTAACATGCAAATACTAATTTTTTATTTTGTAAATTTACTTTTTGTGTACTCGTGGCATTTTAAATAGTTTAACATTCAGAGGGGAATATCTTAATGGGTTACAATTGTTTTTTTTTTGTTGCTTTTTTTTTTGTTGCTTTTTGCATTTAAAAGTTGTTGCGGCTGCTGCTGTGCGTGCAAAGTCCTTTCTGTCCTTTTCCAGTTCATGCTCTCCTTCCTGTAACTCTGCAATTGTTGGCTTGTGTTCTATAGTCTTCAGGTGTTTGAGCCAATTTTTATATGTAATCGTCCTCATTTATTTGCTGCTGCTGTTCCAATTCCTTTAACCATTCACTGTCGGGCCTTGTGTTCTGTACGTTTCTTGGATTGTACAGAGGCAAGCGTCTCCATCTTTCACTGTTCCTCAGCAAGTGGTTGGATTTCGGCGCCTGATAGTCAGGAGTTTCTATATTACGACGCTTTCCATTAGTTTTGTTTAGTTTTTTGTAAAGAAACTTTTTTAATTTAATGGAATTTTTATCGGGTTTTTGTATAATTTCATCGCCATTGTCCCTCATCATCATGTCATGGGCTGCGGAGGAGAAAGAGTCGCTAGAACCATTCATTTCATCCTCCGGACTGTCATAGATGCTCTTTGGATGAAATCGAAAACATAAATTATTATTAAAAAAAAAGAAAACCTGTTTATTAAGAGTCGCATTCGATAATCGGTTTTCGAACATCGACTGTTGTATATGAAAGTGGTATTATTAATACATATTTTAATTAAAGTCGACTTTATTATATTCTAGGCAAAATGATTTTGTGTTACCTTTTCCTGCAGGCCAGTCAAGTCAAGAAAATCGAATTGTATTGGTGCTGGTAGATCTGTGCGATAGATTTTATTATTGCCGGAACGTTTGCCATGAGCTGCAGCAAAATATTTTTATAAGAAAATATGATGAAAATTATTAACATTAAAATACTTACCACCCCAGCATGAGTGGCCATACTCCAGACAGGAACCTGAGTTTTTTTTTTTTTTTTTGTAACAAAAAACAACACAATTTCAGATATATAAATTATAATACGCTAATAGCATCATGTTGCATCAACTCAATTTATATGTTAACACATTATTTTTCTTCACAATAATTTTTTAAACATTGATTTTCCTTAAAATCCACTTCATATCTTAAAGGATTTAAAAGTTTGCGTTCTGCGAACAAAAATAGAGCCCCTGCACACATAAATAACAATTTAGTTAAGTCATGAATCGCTTACGGCCACCCAAGGAATAAAAAAATAAAAAAAAAGAAACTGGCAACCTGTTGTTTTCTATTAAATTTCATATCATAACTTTGCCATAATAACAAATTTAAATGCTAACAACTTTTGTTTTAAAAACTGCTCACACTCACCAAAAAAACAAAATGGCAAAAAAAAAATAAAATAAAGAACATCAAAATATGAGGCTTTTAAACAAACTTTTTAGGAAAAGGAACATAAAATGTAATTTTACACCCTTCGCCAAAACTGGTAAACGGTTGGTACTTTCGTTTCCAATTTAAAAAATACTCCCCCTTATTCTATTTGTCAATGTCAACGTCACGTCAAGACAATATGAAAGTTAGATCACGTCTATACTCATTCTCTTCAGCAATTGTCAATTTCTCACAACTTTTTGCTACATTCAACGAACGACATACAGCCATACCTAAATACGGGCGGCAAGCGTTTTTTATCTGTCAAAAGTTCTCATGTCCATACATTTTGTATGGAGCATACCGAAATAACGCGGCGGCAACGCTGCGGCAACGCTTTGGTCCAGCTGTTAAAATAATCAGGGTTGTTTAATTTGTTTGTTTGATAACCCTGTTTTTATTGTTGTTTGACATAACGTTGCCGCTTTTGTTTAGGTATGGCATATCAGCGTTAAAGCTCAGCGGAAAAAAATGTTCCGCTTTCCGCCCGTCTTTGGGTATGGCTGATAGAGATTAGTAAGAGGCTGTCAGAAGTAGTTAATTGTTGCACAGAAAGGGCATGTAAGTGTCCTATTTTTGACATTGTCTTGACGTGACGTTGACGTTGACAAATAGAATAAGGGGTATTAACATGCCACCCTATAAAATATGTATATATTCAGGATCCTTATGAATAGGCAGGTCGAATAAGCGATTTCCGTCTGTCCGACTTTCTGTAAGTGAAATCGGTTTTCCAAAGCCGACAGAAAATTTCGAATTTCGGTCTTGGATTGATGTACGGGAAGTACTATTCCCAAACAAATTGCTAGAGAAAATCAGCAAAATCCGAAATACTGTTCCAGAGCTGGACAATTTAAACTTGATTTTGATATATAAAAGAAACTAGACAAAATATTTGATTTTTTTTTATCTTGGAACAGCACTTAGGGGATGACCCCTACAGGAACTAGAAAGGAGGGGATAGTGTTGAGGTTACAGATGAAGAAAGATGAGAAGATAGAGAAGTTTTTAAACCTTGTTACTTCGCCGGCTGACGAAGCAGGGTGCTGCTGTTACTGTGCTTTTTAGTACATGATAGTGTCAGTCGCTGCCGATTATGTTCAGTCATCAGTGACTATGCCTTCATCACTGAAAACAGGCTGGCAACAACTAACACAACCATGCACTAATGCTGATCAGAAGAATTCAACACAATATTTCATGACTCAACGCGGGGTTGAACTCAGGACCCTCCGTTTCAAAGTCTCGTGTTCTACTCCATCAGCCAACAGCACCCACTAAATATGTTTTTATACCCTCCAAAAAAGAATTTTAGGGTATATTTACTTTGTCATTCTGTGTGTAACCCAGCGAAACATCCTTCTAAGACTCCATAGAGTATATATATATTCTTGATCAGGTGGTGAAATATGCTTCCAAGACCCTATAAAGTATACTTTCTATGTATATTCGATCAGTGATGATATCTAACACGATCTAGCCAAGTCCGTCCGTCCTGCTGTGGAAATCACGATTCAGTGCAAACAAAAAAAGCCAAACCCTTGAAACTTGGTATAAATATATTTTGAGGGATAGCACAGCTCAAGTTCGTAAATGAGCTGAATCGGGCAAGAGGGAAAAAAGTTCCCCTAAGAAGACTAAACCAACCTCTAAAAAGAACAATATAATTTTTAAAGTTTTTTTTTGTTGTAATTTTGTTAAGCAAATGATATCATTTTATGTCACAGAAGGTCCAATGCATTAAACTTGGAGCCCTAAAATCAAATATGTAAATTTTGGGATCCCGCCCCTTTTAGTGGGCGTTATTATATGCAAAAATAGTGTAAAAATTTAACAAATTGTACTACTTAAGCTTACATTTCATAAAACTATCATTTTTAAGGTTTCATGACGAAGCTGAGACGTCCTACCTCTGTCCTACAACCTTCTCCCCCTTTGCCACCCAAATGACCCTATAAAAAAAAATAATAATAATAATTGCACTTAATTATCCCAAAAATTTATTTTTAGTGTTTTATGGCAAAGGTGAAATGTCTCCTCCACGGTCCTTGCCAGAGCGTCTCCGACAAAGTACAGTTTTAATAGCCTCCAAAAAAATTGGACCCTATAAAATATATATATTCTTGATCAGCGATGAAGTCTAAGACGATCAATTGTCTAAGTCTAAGATGAGCAATTGTCATACGTCCGTCTTTGGAAAACACGATATAGTTTATTTTTGGACCACGCCCCCTTTAGTGGGAGATGAAGTTACATATTATATGAAAAGATAGTGTAAATATTTAACAAATTGTATTCCTTAAGCCTACATTCCTTAATGCTAGAGTTAATGTCGACGTCGTCGACGGCGTCAAATGTCAAAAAAAAAGTTGAATCGTATGAAATTGTATGAGAGCAGTTAATCTCAACGCGTTGCAACGCCGTAAAAGTTCAATCTATTTCAACTTTTTCGGCGTTGAAACGCCGTCAACGTCGTCGACATTAACTCTAGCATAAGAAGTTAATTTATAAGCTTTTACGACGAAGGTAATATGTTCTCGAATCTTCCCCTGCCCTATCCCTCCACCTCCCCCCCACCTCCTTTACACCCCAAAAAGAACCTTATAAAAAAACGTTTTTTCTACATTTAACTACCCCGAAAACATTGTTTTTTATGTTTTTAAGATTTAGGTAAGATGTATCTCCCACGGCCTTTCTCGGAGTGACCCTGTATAGAGTCTTAAAATTGGGCATAGAAATGTCTTAAAGGAACTGTGACCCAGCAGGTTAAACATTTGTATATTAAATTCAATTAAGATTTATAGGCTAATTGTTCGAAACTTTTTGTTTTTAATTCAGAAAGACATGATAAATGTCTTCAAAGAACAAAGAAAAGTCAATATCAGTTTTTAGTTATTCAATTTACACAGCAGAGCAGAACAGCTGTTTTCGAAAGCCGCTACACTTTCATCATCAGTACTCTTGTGTAGTTTGTTTGTCAGCGTTTATTAAGCGGCTTAATTGAATATGATAACAGTTTTTATTTATTTTATTAGGAAATTGCATACGAGAACTGTATCAACCTGATGTTAAGACATTATTGTTTTAATACCCGTGTGGCCGTTTGATTATTTTCTTCATATCCGAAATTGTTTTGCTTTAAATTCGGAAAGACATGATAAAACAAAGGAAACTTTTTAACTTATCTCAGTCCCTTTTTTGCACGTTGATATAAAATATTAAAACGTAAATTGCTTTTATGCTGACGGAAAGGATTTTCAGTCATGCTCCTCCCAACACATTGGAAATGACCGTATTAAAATAAATTGGTTCTTGTTTACTTAAGCCAAATACCATAAAAATTTAAATTTTAATAAGAATAAAAATAGAGTTTTATTTTAGGGGGTTTTTACCCCCTTATTCATAATAATTATGAGAGTCTAGTAACAGCGTAATAAAACAAAATTTCATATGAAATTTGCTCTATTACACTCTTATAAGCCTCTCATAATTTTTATGAATAAGGGGGTTAATATTTAGAGAGTATTTAAGATTCGACCGGGTCGAATATAACGTTCTTACTTGTTTTATACTATTTTTATTTTTTATTTTTCTACTACTATTTCAGAAAGAATAATTTTTGTGACATACGCAAAGTTCTAGATATTTTCTTATGAATTTGAATTTAATATTACTTATGCAATTACTCTGCTTAGAATTGGTAACCGTTCAATTACCTTTTGCCTGGCATTCAACGAAAATGTTATGCAAATCATGAACTGATCGCAGCAGAGGTCCACCTTCTTCCATTTGTGTTTGTGTGTGTGTGTGTGTGTATGTGTGAAACAGCAGAGGTGGTTAAATTCCATCATTTCCATTTTTATATGACTGCCACGTAGTGCAGGGCATAAGAAGTTAGTAAAAGCTTAACATTCATGACATTTTGTTTAGATGCAAAAAAATACATACGAACTGCGCTGTTTATTACTGCGTTCTATTCGCACGGTTTATTAACTTTTATTATTATATAAAATGAATAACATGATACATTGAGTGTGCGCGCGTGTGTGTGTGGGAGTGTGGCTTAGTGTTACCTGTTACTATCAGTTGCATGTTGTAACAATAAAACGAATACAAATTACTTGCTATTAAAAGTATTATGGAAAAAATGAGTAAAAAAGGATGAAATGAGGAATAAAATAAACTAAAGATGGCAGAAATATATCAAAATTATCTGCAAAGAAGATTTGTATCTCATAAATTTCACTAAGAGAAATAATTTTAGAAACTGTAGAATTGTGGATGTGTTCCATTACCAAGTGAAAAATAATTACAAAATAAAAAACAAAAATCGGTAACGGTATTTCGAACTCCATTTAATTGCTTAGATTATTGAATTTGAATTTCTCATTAGATTTGCTTATGAAGTCATACAGTGTGTACGTCTATGAATAGCATTCATCATTAATATTTTAAACTATTTTTATCTGCAACAACACGCACACACCAACACATCATCAGTTTGCACGGTCAATAGCATAAAATTTGTTTTGTTTTTTTTTACAAAAATTTCTATTAATATTTTCTAAAAAGTTTCCAATACACACGTGCAACACAAGTCTTACGAAGAGTGATAATAAGCTATTGTGTCCAAAAAAAGAAACTGAATATCTTGGAATGTGGAAGAAAACAGGTGAGACGTCCTTGAGTAAAAATGCTAAAATTACACAGTCAATGAAAAATAAAAGTACTGCAATGGCCCAGCATTTTTCAAAAATATTTATTTTTTGTGGTTAAGCTAAACTACATGCATACACACATACATACATACATACACTCACTCACACATACATACATTAGTATACAGTCGAATCTTGAATAACCTGCAAATGCTTAATAAATAAAAACTCTATTTTGTAGGGGTCACTCCGGCAGGGCCCGTGGGGCACACATCTCACCTTTGCCATAAAACACTAAAAAATTCAATGTTTGAGGTGTTATTAGGGGAAAAAATATATTTGATGTGTTAACATCTATACGCGCGCCTCTAGGGCAGTAAACTATCAGTTTCAATACATACGCAAGTGAAGATGTAAGTACCGTTGCTTGGCAGTCGGTATTGAAAGTGATTATTGGGCGATTTTCATATAATTTTCCCACGCTATTTTCTCCGGAAATTCATAGCCGATTTTATTAATTTTTGGATTAAAACGCTAGTGCGGGTTTCGACGAAGAGTTTAGGCCAAAAATTAAGGCGATCCGATATCGGCGAGCGGAGATTTAAGTGTTTTAATTCGGAGTATTAATTTGGAGTAATATTAAACAAGTGTTTTATGTTGATCTTCGGTTTTGTCTTATGCATAGCAAAGAGAATAGTGACGTGGTTATACGTACATATATAATAAACTATTCTTTTTCATTAAATACTTTATATTAACTCTACCTCCGGGTTTGTGGGTCTGTGTTCATAGAAATCGAACAGCTACCGTGTAACAAAAAGGTGTTAACACATCGCCCGTGAGTTCGAACACTCATTGATTTTTTTTTTTTTTGATAGGGGCATTTAGGGGGCAAAAGAGGATAGGGCAGAGGAAAATCAGAGAATATCTGTTTCGTTATAAAAACTTGTAAAATTAAATTCTTAAGGAATGTAGGCTTCAATTATACAATTTGTTAAATATTTACACTATTTTTCCATGTAATATGTTACTTTAACGCCCACTAAAAAGGGCGGGGCCCAAAAATGAATTTCTCTGATTTTCTGGCTTCAAGTTCAACGCTTTGAACTTTCTTTGACATAAAAATATATCGTTCACACCCTCTCATCTTTCTTCATCTGTCCCCTCAATACTATCCCCTCCTTTCTAGTTCCGGCACAATGCACTGCATATGTAGGGGTCATCCCCTGAGTGCTGGTCCAAGATTAAAAAAAATGTACTTAAGTATAAAAGAATTTAAAAGTTTGGCGTAGGTATAATGGAAAAAAAATCAATGAGTGTTCGAACTCACGGGCGATGTGTTAACACCTTTTTGTTACACGGTACCTGTTCGATTTCTATGAACACAGACCCACAAACCCGGAGGTAGAGTTAATATAAAGTATTTAATGAAAAAGAATAGTTTATTACATATGTACGTATAACCACGTCACTATTCTCTTTGCTATGCATAAGACAAAACCGAAGATCAACATAAAACACTTGTTTAATATTACTCCAAATTAATACTCCGAATTAAAACACTTAAATCTCCGCTCGCCGATATCGGATCGCCTTAATTTTTGGCCTAAACTCTTCGTCGAAACCCGCACTAGCGTTTTAATCCAAAAATTAATAAAATCGGCTCTGAATTTCCGGAGAAAATCGCGTGGGAAAATTATATGAAAATCGCCCAATAATCACTTTCAATACCGACTGCCAAGCAACGAACAAACAAACTCTTACACTTACACTTGCGTATGTATTGAAACTGATAGTTTACTGCCCTAGAGGCGCGCGTATAGATGTTAACACATCAAAAAATTCAGAAAAATGGGACATAAAGAAAATAATCAAACGGCAACACGGGTATTAAAACAATAACGTCTTAACATCACGTTGATATAGTTCCCGTATGCAATTTCCTAATAAAATTTGTTTAAATAAAAACTGTTATCATATTCAACTAGGCCACCTAATAAGTGGTGACAAACAAACTACATAAGAGTACTGATGATGAAAGCGTTGCGACTTTCGAAAACATCTGTTCTGCTCTGCTGAACTAAAAACTTATATTGACTTTTCTTTGTGCCTTGCAACATTTATCATGTCTTTCTGAATTAAAAAAAACTAATTTCAAACAATTAGCCTACAAAATCTTAATTCATAAAAATTTATCATTTGCTTAACAAAATTAGAAAAAAATACCTTTAAAAATTATGTTGTTTTTTGGAGGTTGTTTTAGTTTTTCTTAGGGGAACTTTTTTTCCTCTGGCCCGATTCAGCCCATTTAAGAACTTGGCCTGTGCTATCCTTCAAAATGTACTTATACCAAATTTCAAGGGTCTGACTCTTTGCGTTTGGATTGAATCGTGATTTCCACAGACGGACGGACGGACATGGCTACATCGTCTTAGATTTCCTCACTGATCAAGAATATATCGTATATACTTTATGGGGTCTTAGAGGGATGTTTCACTGCGTTACATACGGAATGACAAAGTGAATATATCCTCCGTTTCTTTTTTTTTTTTGGAGGGTATAAAAAAAGTAATAGAAAAACTTTTTTGCATATAAAAGCGGCTAGCAAAAATAGATAAATCTGACTATTAAATATTAATTGATCTTGAATTTCCCTTGTTTTTTGATGGTGTTTTTCTAAATTATAGGTGACGACGTTTAGGTTATAAAACTTAATTGAAAATAATAAATTGATTTTAATGTTGTTTTCTTTTCTAAAAAAGAATGCTAGATTTTTTGCACTTTTCAATGGAAAATGGTAGCATTATGGCATTTGAAAATAGTGAATTTATTGGAAATTGATCTACCATCTCTCATGAAGATGTGTTTTATTTTAAATGTGGCTCCTAATTGTGGTTTTTTAGAATAAAAAGTGACAAAATGTTACATATTTTCCAGAAAAGAAATCGCCTCAAATTTTGTTGCACTTTCTGTCAATGTTACCCTTGTTACGCTTTTTTAATGCGCCATTTGCAAAAGATATGACATTTTCAAAACGTTTGTTTAAAGTTTATTTATTTTGTCGTGTCTTGCTTTTCGTAATTTTGTTTTCACTTTACGGCTGTCTTTATTTTTGCAAGGACAACACCTTCCAGCACGCGTTTTATTATGAGAATGTAGAATTTATTCCTGTTTTATTGTTAAATTGCCCCTTAAATATTGCCCCACTTTTCTCTGCCGCACTTTTTCCCTTAACCAGCTGTAGTGGAAATGGCTGTGGGTGATGATACATCATGTATCATTCGCCGAGCTCGTTTCTTAGCAAAAGAAAAAAGCCTTTGTCTACACACATTTAACCCATACATATGTACATAATATAAGTGTGTGTAGATGTGTGTATATACGAGTATGTCTGTATGCATTGTATGCAAGCGCCTTTGTATGTGTGTCTGTGCTCATATTTTATAAAGTCACAGGTGAATTGTCATTTGCGTTAAGCACAAGCTGAGGATCATAATTTGTAGATTTTCCTAAAGAAGTCCTGACAAAAGGGTTGGTGGTATGTACTCGTATGTGTGCACGTGTGTGTGTGCATGCCTGTATCTATGAGTATTTGTGTTTAAGTATAGATTTTCGAAACATATTTATTCAGATTCCTTAACAATTTGTTGCCAAAAATTTATTTGTTAAAGCCAGAGGCCAAACAACAATTCTTTTTTTTCTTTTCTTATTTCTTCCCCTCTTTTCAAAGTTTATTTTAAGAAGTATTTAGAGTTTTTTTTCTATAACATAAAGCGTCATAAGGTGCAACAACAAGTTAATATTTTTCCAGTCTTTAAAAGAAAATAGAGGCAAAGAAAGATATTTAAACGACTTATCAAGTGCCATCTTCGACTAAATGATGAATGCGGTATAATTTTATTTCAAGGATTAACTTGTTGAGTTTTGGCTGGCGATAAAACTGTGCATCCTGCTTAATCCTTAACGATAATTATTGACTGGAGCTTAATGTGCTCAGTCAGTTAGTTGAGATGTGAAGAGAAAGCATCATTACAATTACGCACAAGATTAATGTAAAGATATAGGGGAGCATTTAGTGCCTGTGAATGTGTGTTGTTTGGTTTCCTTTTAATTTTATTGCCCCACTCTTTTATGGAGTGGCCGTAACAACTACAGTTTGCCTGTGGCTAGCAGCAGTTTTTTTATCTTTAAAACGATTTGTTTCCACCTCCTGAAAGGTGTAACTGTAATTGAAATTTTATTAACTTGATAATTAGCTGGACAATAATATGAACTTTTTCTTTTTTAATTATACAACTCAATAAACACTTAATAACACTCAATTGAAGTAATTGCTTAAGCAAAGAATATTATATTAAGAATATGGAGCCATTAAAACTTTCTGTTATGATTCTGAGAATTGGGCAGGATATAATTTCTCAGAATGGAGATTAAATTCGATTTGTAATTGTGTAAATCGCTTTTAATATGTAAAGCAAAAAAAGAATGTGTAGAAATTTAAAAATATGTTTTGAGTTTGTTCACTCCGAATAAACAAACATGGGTGCTGTTGGCTGAAGTAGTAGAACACGAGACTATGAAGCGGAGGTTCGTGAGTTCGAGCTCGCGCTGAGTCATGAAATATTGTGTTGAATTCTTCTGATCAGCATTAGTGCGTGGTTGTGTTAGTTGTTGCCAGCCTGTTTCAGTGATGAAGGCATAGTCACTGGTCACTGAACATAATTGGCGGCGACTGACACTATCATGTACTAAAAGCAGAGTAACAGCACCCACCTTCGTCGGCCCTGTAGCAAAAATTAGCCGGCGCAGTAAAAGGTTGAAATACCTAGAAAAAAAACTGTCTATCTTCTCATCTTTCCTAATCTGTCCCCTCAATACTATCCCCTCGTTTTCAGTTCCGGCGCAATGCATTGCATATATAGGGGTCATCCCCTGAGTGCTGGTCCAAGATAAAAAAAAAGATAAAAAAAACACAATAGAAATTTACACCATATCCATTATTCATAAAATTCCAAATGAGTTTGAAATGTTTTTATACCCTCCAAAAAAGAATTGGGGGGTATTTTCACTTTGTCATTCCATTTGTAGAGCAGCGAAATATTCATCTGAGACCCCATGAAGTATATATATATTCTTGATCAGTGATGAAATATAAGACGATCTAAGAATGTCCGTCTGCCCCTCCGTCTGTGGAAACCACGATTCAGTACAAACGAAAAGAGCCAGACTCTTGAAATTTGGTATAAATATATTTTGAAAGACAGCACAGGTCAGGCTCGTAAATGGGCCGAATCGGGACAGAGGGGAAAAAGTTCCCCTAAGAAGAACTAAGCCAACCTCTAAAAGGAGCAATATAATTTTTAAAGTTTTTTTTGTAATTTCGTTAAGCAAATGATATAATTTTATGTCAGAGAAGGTAAAATGCATTAAACTTGTAGCCCTAAAATCAAATATATACATTTTTGGACCCCACCCCTTTTAGTGGGCGTTATTATATGCAAAAATAGTGTAAAAGTTTAACAAATTGTACTACTTAAGCCTACATTCCATAAAAATAACATTTTTAAGCTTTCATGACGAAGCTGAGACGTCCTACCTCTGTCCTACCCCCTCCTCCCCCTTTGCCACCCAAATGACCCTATAAAAAATAATAATAATAATAATTGCACTTAATTATCCCAAAAATTTATTTTTAGTATTTTATGGCAAAGGTGAAATGTCTCCCTCACGGCCCTTGCTAGAGCGACCCTGACAAAATACTGTTTTAATAGCCTCCAAAAAGAATTGGACCCCATAAAGTATATATATTCTGGGTCAGCGATGAAGTCTGAAACGATCTAGCAATGCCCATACATTCGTCTGTAGAAAACATGATATAGTCTATTTTTGGACCCCTCCCCCTTTAGTGGGCGTTGACGTACGAAATTATACTCAAAAATAGTGTAAATATTGAACAATTTGTACTCCTCAAGCCTATAAGAAGCGGAGATGTTCTCTGATCTTGCAGAGGTGAAACGTCTCTCTCAAAATAGAGATTTAAAATTGGGTACAGAGATGTCTTAAAGGAACTCTGTCCCACCAAGTTAAATATTTTAAATTCACATACTATATATTTGGAGGGTATTTAAGATTCGACCCTGTCGAATATAACGTTTTTACTTGTTTATTAACAATTTTCCATGAAAAATTTTCTTAAATTAGATTTCAAAAACATTTTACTTTTTATACCCTCCAAAAAAGAATTGGAGGGTATATTCAGTTTGTCATTCCGTATGTAACGCAGTGATGAAATCTAAGACGATCCCGCCATGTCCGTTCGACCGTCTGTGGAAATCACGATTCAGTTCAAACGAAAACAGCCAGACCCTTGAAATTTGGTATAAATACATTTTGAGGGATATCACAGATCAAGTTTGTAAATGGGCTGAATTGGGCCAGAGGGAAAAAAGTCCCCCTAAAGAAGAACTAAATCAACCTCTAAAAAACAACCGAATTTTTTAAGTTTTTTTTTTGTAATTTTCTTAAGCAAATGATATATTTTTATGTCCAAGAAAATCCAAAGCAGCCATTTTTCGTTCCCGCCCCCTTTTGTGGGCGTTGAAGTAACATATTACATGGAAAAATAGTCTATATATTTAACAAATTGTATAATTTAAGCCTACATTAAGAATTAAATTTTAAAGCCATTATGACGAAGCTGAGATGTGTTCAGATCTACCCCTGCCCTATGCCCCCCCCCCAACTTTTCCCCATAAATGACCCAATTAAAAAAAAATTTTTTTTTCACTTAATAACTCCAAAAATTTATTTTTTTAGTGTTTTATGGCAAAGCTGAGATATCTCCCCCCCATGGCCCCTCCCGGAGTGACCCCTACAAAATGGAGTTTTTATTTATCAAACATTTGGAGCGTATTTAAGATCCGACCCGGTTGATTATAATGTTCTGACTTGTTTATGAATACGAGGGTTAGGCTTTAATTTTGCAAATTACTTCGCTTTGATGAAATTTTTAGGAAAATAAAAACAAGTTTCTAAAAATAAAGTTAAAAATTTCAAACATTCGAAATGCGCTGCTTTGCCTTTCAAAATGTTTATAATTTGTATGATAAGCAAAAGCAAATAGAGTAAAAGAGAGCAGAGAGCGTAAAAATATATGAAATTTTTCTCTTTGTGTGAATATAAATTTCACTAACGCAAAGTGATTTACAAAATATAGGGTCTTTCAAAAATCTTTCAAATGTTTATGAATAAATAATAAGAAAATTTTAATGCTTGGAAATTTTGTTTTTCTTTCCCATTTAAATTTCGATTTCGTGGCGAGACATGCACAATCATGCCCAAGATCATTTAGTATAAATTTATAATTAAATTTAAAGGTTGCAGAAACAGTGAACAGTGAACTTTTATATCCAATAAATTTAACAAAATTTATATGAGTTTCTTATTGTCAAGATCGTTTATGCGTTCGCGAAATATCGTGATTGAATAAATTTGGAAAAAGTGATTTTTTTTCTTCGGTTTTCACTATTCTTTGTGTTGCTGACAGTTCCGAATCGATCAATAACAACACGAATTGCTGGTTTCCTCGGTCGATTATGTTCACCTTAAAATGGCAAGAAGTGGTCTGTTCTATTCTATTTTGCAAATTGGATAATTACATCCTCCTTTTTCTTGGAATATTTATAATGAATTTTTAAACTCTTGAATTTAAAATAAAGCAATGAAAAAAGTCGAGGATATATTTAATTTCCTATAATTAAAACAAGTTGTTCTTTTCAAAACTGTGATAAATTGTGAAAACGATCTGAGGCCATTTTAGTGTTAAAATTTGAATGAAACTCCTCCAGTAACTGGTTGCTTGTCTATTTTATTTTTTCGCACTCAATCCATGGGCTTAGTTGCTGTCGTAAATTAATCCAAAAACTAAAACTCAACAACTTGTACAACACAATCGAGTTGAAACCAAAACAAGAGAGATAAGAATAGAAAAAAAACAACCGTAAATAAAACAAATGAAATTATTAAGCCGCCGCTGTAAGAGATATTTTCATGGCATGAAGGCGCTGGGAACCAGACAACATGACGTTCGTCACAAGCAACAGCAAATAATATGTAGAAGAAAGGAGTTAAGGGTGCCGCGATCTGAAAGTTTTAGGCAACCGTAAAACAATGTTATTCGCTTGTCTTATCTGCACGTACGATTGATTGTTGACAGGGAAATTTGGCGTAAAAGGGAGCATTTGAATTGGGATGTGTGCATGTGTGTGTGTGTGTCTCTATTTGAACGCAGTTGCAGGTGTGTTTTTTTATGGTTTTCCATTTGAAATTCTTTCATTGGCGGACGATGTTTTCAAGTGACGACGATTACTTTTTTGCTGAAGTTCAAAGTTGTTGCAATTAATTAGTCATAGATTATGGGATTTTATTTTTCATTTGTTTTAGGGGAAGGTAGTAAATGATATTGACTAGATAACAAACAGTTTATTTGTATTTGGAAATTCCAGTTACTTCGCAGTGAAAATTTAGCTTCCAAAGATGTCTATGAGATTCGTAGGTGCTGCAAGTCCGGATTAATCCTAATGACTATTTTCATAGTTATATTTCATATATAAATTCTTTATGTAAAAGAATATTATATACCGTAATTTATGTATACGAGGTCTGTTCAAAAAATAAAATGAACTTTTGCGGGTGAAGAAGAAAATTGCTATGGAGAATTGTTTAATCACTATTAAGGCGGATTCACGCAGTCACTGGATTCACCTGATTTGGCCGCCTGCAACATTTTTCTGTTCCTACGATTGAAGAGAGCCATTAAAGAATGGCGCTCTGCGACTATTAAAGAGATAACAGCCGAATCGCAGAGATGTGCAAAGGATTTAAAAAACAAAATGGCGCAAGTGTAAGGAGGACAACTTTAAAAAGACAAAATAGAAATTGATGAATAAATATTTTTTGAAAAAAGTGCGAATTCACCAAATTTTTTGAACAGACTTCGTATATTTATTTGTTTGGAAAATCATATTTCTTAGTGCATAGATTACATTTGAAAAAGATATCAACTAGATGTGGTGACAAACACAATACACATGAGCACTGATGATGAAAGGGTTGCGTCTTTCGAAAACAGCTGTTCTGCTCTGCTGTGTAAGTTGAATTACAAAAACTGATGTTGACTTGCCTTTGTGCCTTGGAATATTTATCATGTTTTTCTGAGATTTAAATTAAAAATTTCGAACAATTAGCCTATAGAATCTTAATTCAATTTAATATAGATAACAAACAGTTTATTTGTATTTGGAAATTCCAGTGAAAATTTAGTTTTCAAGGAATTAACTGAGATCTGAAAGTGTTGCAAGTCCGGGTTAATTCTAATGATTATTTCCACAGGCTCGCGATTTTAAAAGCTCTTTTCTTTTTTTCATGACCATTTCCAGTCATATTAGAAATGTTGACAGTCAATCATTTTTTTTTTTAATATTTAAATTTCCTTAATTTTCCTTATCTAAAACTATATTATATACCGTAGCTCATATATACGAGGTCTGTTCAAAAAAATAAAGTTAATTTGGCGGGCGAAAAAGAAAACTGTTATGAAGAATCGTGGAATCACTATTAGAAAAGTTGCTAAGGAATTCACTTGTCTCATGACATGTAATTTTTTCGGAAATTTTGCGCATTTCGTATTTTGCTCAATTTTCTGCATTAAAACAAAAACCGTCGCGTGAGAATCCAAAAACAACACCGTCATCATAACGTAGCCATTGGATTCACCAGATTTGGCCGTCTGTGACAGTTTTCTGTTCCTACGATTACAGAGACGAGATTAAAGGATGGCGTTATGCGACTATTGAGAAGATATATGCCGAATCTGTAAAGGAGTTGGAGGGCATAGCAAAAAATTTACATCAGAGATGTTCAAAGGATTTAAAAAAAAAATCTAGAGCAAGTATAAAATGTCTGAGGAGGACAACTTTAAAAAGACAAAATAGAAGTTGATGAATAAATAAATATTTTTTGAAAAAAACTGAAAATTCACCAAATTTTTTGAACAGACTTCGTATATTTATTTGTTTGGGAAATCTTATTTCTTAGTGCATAGAATGCATTTATTGGATAATTTTTGTAACAATTTTTAAAAATTTAGTGAGAATAACAAGAAAAAAATGCATGTTTTGAAATAGTGCAATTAAAAATGTTGCTATTATTGCACTAAACTTTTGTTGAGAGAAGTAGAACTAGAAGGAGGGACAGATGAGAAAGCAAAGAGCTGGTTGTAGCTATTTTAAACTTTGTATCGCCGGGGAATTTTCGCTACAGGGCCCCGGAAGGAGGTTTGCTCTGCTCTTAAGTGTCAATCGCTGCCAGTAAAGTTCAATGATCAGTTTCTATGCCCTTAACACTGAAACAGGCCAACAACAACTAACACAACCAGGCATTAACGCAGATCAGAAAAAAATTCGATACCCTCTATATTTCTGGCTGACTGGGGAGTCGAACCCGGGATTATAGGGCCCATAGTCTTGAATTACACACTTTAGCCCTAGGAAATTTTAAACGAATTTTTTTAGTCCTAGGAAATTTTAAACGAGTTATAGAAAAATGTTTCTTAGGTAAAGAAGCCTTGTTCTTCAACTCAATAGTTTTTTTTTAAATAAATTAAAAATAAATTGTTAATTTTTTTTTTTTTTTTTTAAATTAAAAATTTTTAAAGTGTTTAAGACAAAAGTAGCAATTCACGGCACTTTTTTCATACACACATTTTGACTTTTAAATTAGCTGTTCATGGCAAGGGACCAATAGCATATATGTAAGGTGCGTCATGTAACGTGCGTCACAAAGAGCTTATAACTTTTGCTGAATATAAAAACAAAATTTTTTTTTGCTGCACACAAATCATTTTAGAATTTTCTTACATGCATCTTTACTTAAGCACTTCGATGTTGTGTGTTTTATTATGAAAAATTCTTCAAAAATTACAAAATCAACATTTGAAAATAGTTTCTTCTTTTAATTTTAATTACAATTTATAACATTCGGGTGTGCCACTAAACGTTATGAAGAAACTGAATGTATCTGTTTTGCAGGGCTAACAAATTTTTATATTTTAATTCGAAACGTTTAAAAATGTCGCGTCCGTCACACAGGATTTTCCTATAAGTTCTTTAAGGGATATAACAAAAATTTTACATAAAAAATACCAAAACGAACTTTAAAAATTTTTTTAATTGTATTTAAGAAAATCTAAAATTTGAATTTGAGTCTGTATAAAAAAACGTTTTATCTTAATAGGAAAATCAAAAATTTAATTTCACGTTTTTGTGACGACAACAAATTGAGTTGATGCAACAATTTAAGAATCGTATTTAATAATTAATTACCTTTGACCAGCGTAAATAAAATAAAAAGCAGCCACAAGGAAAAGCAAAATATTTTCAACGCCATGCTTTTGCAATTAAATTATGAACTGAGTTTTTATTTTTATTTTCTTTGCTTTAATTAATTTTCGCTTTAAAATTTTTTTTTTAAATATTTTATGATTCACTAAATTCCACCTGAAGCTGAGAATCAACAAGTAATTTTGATGGCAAAATGTTTGATGGATATTAAAAAAAACACGTTCTCAATATTTGTTTAACTTTTATTTCCTTCCGATTTCCGTTAGAGTTTCAAGCAGAAATTAAACTGTCCACCAAAACATGGTTTACATGGGGTTTTTATACAACTGCAGGAAAAAAAAGAAAGAAAATTCCAAAAGAATAACAAACCAACAAGACAGAAACCACCATTTGGAAAGACTAAAAATCACATACATCATCAGCATTTACACACACTGCGGCGTATGGCAACACACATCCACACGCAGCCTGCTAACTTTTAATAGTAGAAATGCATGGATGTGTGTGTGTGTGTGTGTGCATGTGAGTGGTAATACCACACACATTAAGAAACCATTATAAAATATAAAACTGAATGAGAAGAGAAAAAAAATAGATAAATGTTCGTACGAGTCTATTAAAAAAAAATAGAAATAATAAAAAAAAAATAAAAATGATGGTAGTATTTTTACAAGACAAGATAAGGCGCAAGATACGGGAAGCGATAAGAACGAAAGCGGAGGTGTTCGAATTCACATACGACGCAAAAGCAGGCAAATTATTTTAGGCAGCCTTTCTTTTGCAACAACCTGATTTAGGTTTCTCTTCCCAGCGCTCGCTCCTGGCATTTATTTAGCGCTGTGCATTGGCGGCTTTTCCTTTATAATGAAAGTTCGTACGTCATAAGCGAGTAACAGGTTGTTTCACACACACACACACACTTGCACATTATGAGATCTGCAGAAACTCAAAACACACACACTCGGACACTTTGTGAAAAACTGTTAACGGACAATGTAATTCAAATGTGCACATGTGGTAGTGCACAAAAGCTTTTATTACGAAAGCTTTACACACACATTCCATCAGTTTCCCTTTTCATATAGAGCATACTTTTAGGCTGGTCACCTTAAGTTTAGTGTAGGTGTTTATAAGTTTGTGTGCGGCTTGCATGTCGTATGCGTGTGACTTTCTGTAATGATGCATCATTCATTCATTCATTATTTTAATCACCAAATCCAAAAGTACATACGTTATTTCTATTATTATTTGTTACTGCAATGCTTTTGTTTTTGTGTATTTCGCCATTTAATTCCATAAAATTGTTTAGAAACTTAAGGTTTACACGAATACAAAATGCTTTGTAAGCATTTGGAGCTGGAATTTCTTACACTTTAAAGGCAATGGGCCAGACATTATGTAACCGAAAAGCTGTGCCTGCAATATAATAGGCGATAATTTTAGTAGTTCCGGTAATGAATGGTAGTATTCTAATAGGTTACTCCGTAATGAATGGTGCTGACGGATACTTTTTTTCCAATATTTTTCCATTTATAAAATTCAGTGTTCGCAAAATAAACCGCACCGTACACAAGTTCAAGAAAAAAATAAAAAAATAAAAAAAATATATATATATATACATATATATATATATATATATATATATATATATATATATATATATATATATATATATATATATATATATATTTAGTGTTGGTGTTTTTATAAACAATCTGAATATGATACATTAAGATTTTTTCATTTTTTTTTTTGTTAAAAAAATTATTTTATAACTCAGGAAGAATTAAATTAGCATTAAAAATGAAGCAAATCAGATAGACGACGATTCCAGAGCTGGGCAATTAAAACTTTTTTTTTATACCAACTAAAAAAAGTTGTTTCCTTTTTTTATATATTAAACAAATTTGATGTTTTGGAAAGAAATTCATTGGCATTAGAAATCAGGAAAGCCAAAAAGACAGCTGCAGAGCTGGAAAATCTAAAGCACTAAATAAAACTTATTTTAAAGATTTACTGCCGTATTCATAAAAAATATTTTAGGTTTATTAAGCGCTTATTTGTCGTATTTCTATGGGAAATTTGTCAAATAAACCTGTAATAAACCTAAAACATTTTTTATGAATGCGGCGGTAAAATTTTATGTATTAAATATATCGCACTCGTTTAAAAATACTGTATTAACTCAGAAACTTCAAAGTTTTCAGAAGAGCAAAAAAACTGTTCTCTTAACGCTTAAGGAAGTTTTCAATAACAAAAATTCGGCGATATTTAGAAAAGCCGTAAATCATTGCATTGCGCTGTATAACCTTTTTATTTGTTCATTGTGTGCAGATCGAAAAGCGATTTTAGTTACTATCATTTTCTTAAACTATTTTTGTTTATAAGATGTAAATATTTTGAGTTGTGTTTTTCTATATGAAATTTAATTCTGTATTTAATACATTTTTAATAAAACAGATAAACGACGAAATTAAAAAAGACTAAAGTAAACAAGGTTTTTAAAGCTAAATATGTAAATGCTAACAACTGCTAAAAAGCTTAAAATATAGGCTATTTTTTATGAAGTTTTTTTTTTTATACGAATCACTCTGTTGTCTGACAGCTGTTTTGACAGTTTAAAGTGACGTCTCTACTCAGTATTGTTTGGCAAATCATCATGAACAGGTTAACTCCAGAACAACGCTTCCAAATCGTGGAAATTTATTTTCAAAAACAGTGTTCAATTAAAAATGTTTATCCGCTTTTTACCGCAAAATTCTCGTCAGTGATGAGGCGCATTTTTGGTTGAATGGATGTGTCAACAAGCAAAATTGCCGTATTTGGAGCAAAGATAATCCACACGCCGTTCAAGAATTACCAATGCATCCCGATAAATGTACTGTTTGGTGCGGTCTATGGGCTGGTGGAATCATCGGTCCTTATTTCTTTAAAAATTAGGAAGGACGACGCGTTACCGTGAATGGAAATCGATACAGAATCATGATCAATGAATTTTTGGTGCCAAAACTTCAAGATATGGATGTAAACGAAATGTGGTTTCCACAGGATGGTGCCACTTGTCATACTGCGGCCGAAACAATGGACTTATTGAAAGAACATTTCAACGACAACATTATTTCGAGAAATGGACCGGTGAATTGGCCTCCGCGTTCGTGTGATTTGACGCCACTCGATTATCTACCAAATAAAAAATTTTTTTTGGCCATTTCATAATTTGGCATGTGTTTTATTTAAATTTCAAATCAGCAAGCTCTTACAAAAACACCCTTTATATATTTTATTAAATTACAAAAGTTTAATATATATTTATATATAAAATTTTCGTAGTATGAATCGTAATACTTATAGGATTATGTTTCTCTTGACTAGGTCCATAATATCCTTTCTTTTATATTCCGACAGTGGCAAATATTCACTAATTGTTATATAAATAATAAACTTAATAATAAAATTTCTAGCTGATCAAAACTGGATTTTTTTTTTCAATATTGCTGAATTGCAAAATGATAAAGTGATAATATTAAAAAGTCTCATTAAAATTATATCATCAAAACTGTAATAACTCAATAAAAAACAGAATTATTTCACGAAAACAGTAACAACTCAAAGAAAGAGTTAAACATTATTTCATGAAAACAGTCATATTTCGAATTAAAACAAAATATTTGCTTAGCCTGAATCAATTAAACAGTTGCAACTCAAAATACTGCCTGACTAAAAGAAATTTTTGTTATTAGAATAACAACTTAACTCAAAATACTACTTTTTATAAGAAAAAACAATTATTTCTTAAAGCCAATCACTTCAAACAACTCAAAATAATTTTGTTTTCTTGATTCACAGAAATAACCCATTTCAGCAGGAAAAAGGTCACAACTTGCAATTTCATTAAGAAAGAGTAGTCAGAAATATGGGCATTTTTAACCATAGGTAGACATAAGTGTTATGTATTGTCTTTTGCCCAAAAGATAACATGAAAAAATTTTCATTTATTACAGTATTGTTGAATGAGTGCGATATTTTAAATTTTAGAAAGAATTAAATTAGTATTGAAGATTAGAAAGATTAAAAGAAGAATGACTCCAGGGTTGGAATGAAAGGAGTGTATAGAATGATATATTACTACGGTAAATAGTATATAAGATTCGCTACCTATTCCCTTGACGCCGAGTGTAACACTTTTATTACTATTTCCAAGGAATTTCGGAATTTGATGACGAGGTGTTGAATCATCATTTTATCAAATTCTTGAAACAGCAGCTGTTGTTGATTCTATAACGATTCATCCAGAAAGAATAAAAATATTGAGTTGCAGCCATTTGAATTCTTATCAAATTGAAATAAATTTTATTTTAGGGTCTGTACGTCACAACAAGCAATTAACGTCACATTGTCAAATCTTATTTATGACCGGAATATTAGTCACACGTAAATGATAAATTTGCCATATTTTTCGTTACGCAAAATCAATTTTATAGCTCTACGTGGATCTGTTTAAAGCTCGAAGAACATTTAGCTCAAAAAATATTTTGCTAAGAATTATATAATTTATTTTTAAGAATTTTCTCAAATCGTATTTGGAGAGTTCTAATCAGAATTCATAATTAGTTAATTACATTCAAGTTATTGTTGCATTCTTATAGAACGTTAAAGATGCGAGGGTTGCCATTTCAGTTGTACCCTTAGCAGAGTGATGATAATTTATATTTTTACACATGAACAATAGTGTGTTTCCATTAAACGTTGTGACCACTCTTGACTGCCGCAGTTTATATTTCATAATAATATAGGGTGTTTTTTTAGAGAGTGACACAAGTTTAAATGATAACAAAACAAGGAAATATATTTTTAATATCAATGAAACGGTCTTTATTGGAACGAAAATTTTATGAAATGAATGTTTAAATAAGATTTCTGCCATGTGGCCGTCATGGATGGCGCGTCGAAGGTGCAGTGTGGAACATAAATTTTCAACAACTAAAAAAAATCTTCCTTAAAGTGGAAGGACACAAGTTGCTGAGAACGGCAACGAATTGATTGATTAGGATCATCTTCACTACTTTCCTGTACAGCCGCTACAGGTTCTTCAGTGTGCACAGTTCGGAGAATGACGGCATGATCAGCAACACTAAATGTGGTCGGCAAACGATATATTATTCTTCGAATTAGCCGCTCTAAAGGACGATTATGTGGGCCATAAAATGGAAGAAGTGCACCATGAGTTTGATATAGAACAATTATTTTGATTAAAAATTGCAAAAATTTGCACGCGTTGTTCTGATGTCTGGTGACACTCTAAAAAAAACACGCTTTATTTTATATCGTCACCTGAAATCTAAAAGGCCGTAACTGACACAATAGATTTTACAGATTAACTGTCTATTTCCGTTTGCAAATTTGAATAAAGAAACGATCATTTTGATGGCCTTAAACCTGGTTATGATTTAGAGGGAATAAAAAACTGGAAACATTTTAAGCTAAGCGCCTCAATATTAAGAAAAATTACAGTAAAGAAATAAAAGTTTCTTTTCAAACCAAACAGCCCTCGTATGTTTGAATTTTATTTTCCTATTTTCTAATTAATTTCATTTCATATTTTCAGAAATCTATAAAAAGCTTTTTTCAAAACATACAAACTTATGAGTGTAAATGCACAAAAGCCACTGGAGATTAAAATCATTAAATCCTTTATTATCCCTTTACTAACACATTCATAAAATGTAAACAAGCACACGAGTACACGGCCACATTTAAAGTTAATTAGCATATTGCCATAAACGTGATGGCCTTTTCCACGCCACTAAAATGATGGTCTATATGTGAGCCAGTAAATTAAGCAGAAAATGGAGAGAAAAAAACTATTGATTCGAAAGACAAATTTTTACATAATAAACATACGAACGCGGGGTTTTTTTCGTAGGAGGATAATTGAGCAAAATAGCTACAAAATTATATAAGTGTGGAAAAACGGTGAAATATTTATATAAACTTGATAACGACAAATTTCATTAATAGACGGGATATAAAATTGAGCCAAAGACACGCAAACTTATCTCTTTATTTTGCTTTGATAAAACAGGAGCCTTAAAATGATGAATTCACTTTCGTTTTTCAATCTCATGAGTTAATATTCCCCCTTATTCTGTAACTGTTTGTCAAGGTCACGTCAAGACAATATCAAAATTAGAACGCTTCTGTACTACTCTCTTACAACCTTTTGCTTTATTCAATGCCATAGAGGCTGTCCGATATAGTTAATTGCTGTCCACAAGGAGTACGTAAGTGTGCCATTTTTAATATTGTCTTGACGTGACGTTGACAATAGTTACAGAATAAGAGGGATTATGATCGGAGGGGAATACATTGTGGTTAAGCTCCGGTAAGCGTTTTATAGCGTTTTTGAAAATTATATTTAATAACGAGTACCTGCACTTCTGCCACCTGATAGTAGGTGAACATTATTTTCAAACGATCACGAATTATTTGCAGGTGAGAACATGATTTACACCAGATTTTCTCAGTTTAAGTGAGCCCAATTAATTTTATTTTAAAGTCTGAAAATACGAGTGTTAATTTCGAAAATATTATGTTGCTTATTGGTGCGGGTCAAAAGTTATATAGGAATCAATAATAGACTCAGTCACGTGTTAACAAATGAAAAGCGTTACGAGACTTTTGTTAACACTTTATTGTTGTTATTGTCACATATTTTATGTGCTTTTATTAGAGATGCGGCAATACTGTAATTTGCTACGCGTGACTCATACACGAGTCACGCGTGACTAAAGCGTGACTCATTCAAAAAATATTATTTTAAAACTTTAACTACTGAGTAATTCTTAGGCTGGCTATATATATTTTTAGCTAACTCGCATTTGAAATCACTCACGTGAAAGCGTGCGTGAATAAATAAAAAATAAATAAATCATGTTTGCTAATTAATTTGAATAGGGGGTTATTATATATCATCAAGATGTTGTTGAAATTTACTGCTTATTTAAAGAACCACTCACATCAAATCTATTGATTTTGAGTATTGTAATCCTGCAGATATAGGAAAACTAATAAATAAATTGTATGGGCCTTAACCGTTTCCCCGCTTTCTACATCTTAATGACTGCACAAGAAACTGTAGTTTGTCCTAAGAGTTACACATTTTAAATTTTGTATTTATAAAGATATGAACTGATCCGCCAAAAAGGGCAGTTGGTCCCACTGTGCGCCAGTTACTCTTATAAGACTGTTAAATAAATTTTGCAAATGATTAAATTTCATTTTATTTCATTATTTTTTTAGAAATTGTATTTGTTCCTTAAAAGGTCTGTGTGTGTCTGTCCTTTTTGATTTGTTAGTATGCAAAAATGTTACAGAATGGTAAATAAAATGTAATTACATGGATTTGAAAAATATGTTTGGCCGTATGTGTGTTGTATCTGTGTGACATGCAAGAAAAACAAGCTCGTCTCTTTAATGCAATTTGCAAATTGTTTTACCGGAATTTTTTTTGCAATTCCTTCTTAATGCGGATGCAAAAATATGAACAAAAAAGAAAACAAACAAAATAATAAGTAAAAGGTAAATTTAAACAAATGACACAAAAGTATTATAACATTAATTTCCATAAATGGTAGATGAGTTTTTACTGGCAAAGAGCTTTTAAAATAAACAAGTAAGAACGTTGCATTCGACCTGGTCGAATATTAAATACCCTGCAAATGTTTAGTAAGTAAAAACTCTATTTTGAAGGGCTCACTCCGGTGGGGGAGACATCTCACCTATGCTATAAAACACTGAAAAAAATTTTGGGTGAAAAAAAAATTTTTTTTTTATAGGATCATTTAGTGGCCCAAGGTGGAGGGAGGGTAGTGCAGAGGCAGATCAGAAAATATCTCAGTTTCGTTACAAAAACTTTATTATTTAATTTTTAAGGAATGTAGGATTAAGTTATACAATTTGTTAAATATTTACACTATTTCTCCATGTGATATGTTACTTAAACGCCCACTAAAGGGGGCGAGGTCCAAAAATAGATCTTACTGATTTTCTGGCTCAACGCTTTGGACCGTCTTTGACATAAAAATATATAATCTTTTTTTGACAAAATTACCAAAAAACAAGTAAAAACGTTATATTCGACCGGGTCGAATCTTAAATACCCTCCAAATATTTAGTAAGTGAATTTAAAATGTTTAACTTGGTGGGACAGAGTTCCTTTCTATAATATCGTACGTCAACGCCCACTAAAGGGAGCGGGGTTGAAAAATAGACAATATCATGTTTTCCACAGACGAACGTATGGGCATTGCTAGACCGTCTTAAACTTCATCACTAATCAAGAATATACATATTTACTTTATAGGGTCCAATTCTCTTTGGAGGGTATAAAAACTGTATTTTGGCGGGGTCGCTCTTACAAAGGCTGTGGGGGAAACATTTCACCTTTGCCATAAAACACTAAAAATAAATGCTTGGGATAATTATGTACATACATACATACATATATACAAAATAATTTTTTTTATATAGGGTCATTTAGGGGGGAAAGGAGAGGAGGGGGTAGGGCAGAAACAGGCAGTTATAAAATTCTAAAAATAAATGCTTGGGATGATTATATAGATACAAAATTAATATAAAAAATTTTTTTTGGTAGGGTCATTTAGGGGGTGAAGGGGGTAGGGCAGAAACAGGCAGTCATAAAACTCTAAAAATAAACGCTTGGGATGATTACATACAAAATTTAAAAAAATTTTTTATTTTTTTTGGTAGGGTCATTTAGGGGGTGAAGGGGGAGGAGGGGGTAGGGCAGAAACAGGCAGTCATAAAACTCTAAAAATAAATGCTTGGGATGATTACATACAAAATTAAAAAAAAATTTTTTTTTTTGGTAGAGTCATTTAGGGGGTGAATGGGGAGGAGGGGGTAGGGCAGAGGAGTACCAGGTATCGTCTCAGCTTCGTCATTTAAGCTTAAAAATTTTATTTTTAAGAATGTAGTAAAACAATTTGTTAAATTTTTATGCTATTTTTGCATATAATAACGCCCACTAAAGTGGGCGGGGACCACAAATAATTTTTTTTGTTATGGCTCCAGTTTAAGGCGTTGGACCGTAGTTGACATAAAAATATATCATTTGCTTAACAAAATAACCAAAAAACTTAAAAAATTATGTTGTTTTTTCTGGGTTGGTTTAGTTCTTCTTAGGGGAACTTTTTTCCCCCTTGCCCGATTTAGCCCATCTCCGAACTTACCTGCTCTAAGCTTTAAAATATATTTATAACAAATTTCAAGAGTCTCGCTCTTTTCGTTTGGACTGAATCGTGATTTCCACAGACGTACGGACGGACGGACATACTCAGATCATCTTAGATGTCATCAGTGATCAAGAATATATACACTTTATGGGGTCTTAGAGGGTTGTTTCACTGCGTTACATACGGACTGACAAAGTGAATATGCTCGTTAATTCTTTTTTGGAGGGTATAAAAATAATAGTTTCTTAAATGGAAAACTGATGGTCTTATTTATAAAATATGTACTCGTATCTGGTAGAAGAAATATTTTTTTTTATAATTTAACAAACAACTGAAAATGAGTTGAGTATAAATCTTGAGGATTTACATAAACAAGTTTCCATTTAATATATGAAACACTTAAATGCTGGCACTATTTTTTTTCTTCTTCTTATTTATTTTTTTTATTGTTATTGCAAACAATTGGATTTGGACAATTTATTATTTATGTTTTTGGATAAGAATTTTAATCACAAATTCATTTTTCACTTTGCCTTAAAAGATTTCTTGATCATGGGGCAGAAGGAGAAGGAGGGTGAGAATTTAAAGCAGTTTTTTTATTCATAGTTTTTGCGAGTATCTTTAGAGAATATATAAATTGAATAGAACAAAAGAATCAAATTTAGTTTATTAAATTCATGTGCTTTTACTTTACAAAATTTGCTTTTAATTAATTGCTGCTCTTTATAAAAATAAAATTAATCACATATAATATTAGACACGTTCATATGGGTAAGGGTATTCTGTGACAATTGGAAATAAGACGTGTTAAGACGATTTAGCAAATCTTGCTGTAACGGCATTTTATTCACTAAATACTTCGCAGGGGAATTGGAATGGTTGGTCACACAAGAAATAAATCATGTAAGCCCATAAGCCTCTTAGCAGTAGCGTTAAAACTTTGTAAAACAGTTCAGTTTCGATTTAAAATTAATTCCAAATTATTTTTCAAATGTTTTTTTATATAGTGTAATACAGGGTGCTGTTGTGTGCATTATGTGCTTTTAGTGGGGAGAGTATCAAAGGTTTAGCATTTTCGTAATTGCATATTTCAATATTCAAAGCTAATTGTTATTGGTGCGGCCCAAGTTCAAATTCGCGAATTTCATTACTTTTTTCAAATTGAAATTTTTTATTAAGAGTAGAATATTTTCTATAATCATTATACCAGCAGATAGATGGGATAAGTTCTGATTTCGTGTCCGCTAAACCATCTCATCAGGGTTTTTTGTTTAGTTTTTAAACTTTTGAAGCTGCTAGTGGTCAGTAGAAATATCAACTCAATGTATTTTTTAAGGAAATATAATATGACAATCAATTATTTTCCTATTCATTTTTAAGTAAACTTGAGCCTGACTGGATAATTGAACTTATCCTAAGATCGAATAATAAAATACTTATAAACGTTTAACGAAACGAAGGCAAGACTCCTTTTTAACTAAAATAAGAACAGAGCCACCAAAAGCTTTGGAAAACACCAAGAGAAAACCGAATATTCTAAATAATAGTCATCAGGGTTGGGGAATCGCGTACTAACCAAAAGTGGCTTAAAATTACAAAATTATTATAAGAAAAATTTCTTATGGATCCTGTGAATTTATAGCATAAGCGAAATCTTCAGATTTTTCTTTCGTACAATTACATTTAAAATGATAACAAGTGAAGCTCAATATTCGGGTCTCATATACCCTTCTCTGACGTACGCAATCATTTCATTTCCATACTGGAACTAAATTTTTGATCTCCCTGATTTTCAATAATAATTTCTTCTTTCTTTCTAAAATAAAAAAATATGTTTTATTACCAATGAAAAAAATTTGCTTTATTTAGCTAGTTTAATATTTCCAACTTGGAGCTATCTTCTTGGCCTTTCTGATTTCCAAGGCCAATGACTTGCTTTCAAAAACATCAAACTACGGCGACAAATTCAACATTCCAATAACCAAAAACATTTTTCTTTGTGTAAACTTTACATGTCATGGTCTACGCCAAAATTATAGCAACAAAACACATTAGCCCTATTCACGATCTTGTGCAAATAGTCTTGCATCATTGCATTTGCAAAATAATTATACTCTACACCAACAAAATACATTGCAAATGCTCTCAAATACTCTCTCAATTTGCAAATCCAATAATGCAAGACCATTTGCACAAGATTGTGAATAGGGCTATTGTTTTACTGCACACATGCACAATTACTAACGACGCTCACATATAAAACACAAGTAGGGTTGCCATGCGTCCTCTTTTCCCCGGACACCGTCCTCTTTTTTAGATCGTCGGGGTCCGTCCTCCTACTTTTTTAACAAGTGTCTGGGGTTGTCCTACCTGTTGCTGCTTTTACATTTTCAAAATATCAAAACTGCTACATTTTCGCTCATAAGTAGCCAAGCTAAATTTTTAAAAACAAAACGCCCAAAATAATTTACAAATAAAACAGATTTCGTACGAATCAATTTTCGTTCGAAATTGTGGAACAGCCAGTAAAAATTACTATTTTGAACAAACAAGGGCTATATGTGATGATTTAGGGACTGCGTTGGCATCACTGTATGAATTGTCAAGCACTTTATGAATATTTGAAAAAATGTGATAGACATGTATTGAAATTAATATAAACTTTTTAAATAAAAATAAGTAATTTTGTATATTTTATTGAGTTTCTTGATTTTTATATTTAAATTTTAGGCAAAAAAAGTCCTCTTTTTTGAGTCAAATGTCCTCCTTTTTTAAGGTTCTCCTTTTCTAAAATTGGAAATGGCAACCCTAAACACAAGGAGCACTTGTTGTACCCAGGATCTTGACATCAGTCTAGAGTCTAGACTCACCATGGGTTCAGCAAAAACCTGCTATCAGGCATAGGGCTGCCACCTTATATATATTTCACCATGGTTGATACGAAGGAAAAGTTTCAATTGTCGAACCCTGAAATCGTGTTTTTGATTTTGTTTGATTTTCAATAGCAATTAAATTCTTCCGCAAGTATAAAATAGGTTTAATTAAAAAATCAAAATAATAATAATAATAATTACTTTTATCTCATTACTTTCATATACCAAATAAAGTATAAACTTTCCAGCTTTGGAACCGTATTTTGGGTTTTCTGGCTTTCATTAACAATCGATTTCGGACTATTTCTAATACATCAATCCCAGACCGAAGTACGTAGTTTTCTAGCGTCTTCGAAGAACCGATTTCAGCCGCTTTCACACTATAAGACTGAGTCGTATGATTTTCATTCGAATTTCTCTTTTGAGAATGCCTGAGATGCAGAAAAATCTAACGTATCATTACAAAACGCTTTCACACTATCACACTTAAAACAATTCATGAAATCTCTGTAGTAAGAAAACAGCTAAAAACAACCCTGATAATATGAAATGTCTCAGCTTTTAGAAAAATTTCAAAAAATGGAGAGAGCCATCGGCATGTCGAATTTTACTTCTCAATTTATGAGATTTTACTTAAGATCGCTTACACACTTAAGACTTTTCATATTATTTCGAATTTTTGACAAATCTTAATACTCAGTCTTATAGTGTGAAAGCCGCTTTAGTCGACTTCCCTATTCATAAGGACCCAGCATAAATATACTCACTCTGTGGGGTCGGAAATTACACGCAGAATGACAAATTTTTTGGTGAAGAGTATAAAAAATATATGAAAATTGTTTTTGTTTTAACGAACTCTTTCGATGTTACAAAATATGCAGTTAAAATACACAAGATAATTTACTTTGCTCGGATTATATAAGTGCTACGAATAAATATATACTGATGACATCAGAAATCTCATAAATATATTTAAAAGAAGAAACAGAAAGAGTGCCACTTACCTTGTACAGCCCGTGTTAGGGACCTAAAATCAATTGAGACAAGTAAATATCAATGCTTTTTATTACAAATATGATTAAAGTTTAATTAAAATAATTTTGTTTAAAGGAGACTAACGAATATTCAACATATGAATTCTGGTCATATAAAATATTTTAATCATGTAAATTATAATATTAGGCACTACATGGATTTTGTTTCATACGATTTTTTAAAACAGTTTACCCTTAAAACTAAAAAATTATAAAAACAATATCGAAATCACAAAAAGCGGTTAAGATAATTGAGATTATTTAATTATTTATAAAGAAAATTTTTTTGACTTCAAAAAGTGTGGCAAATTTGATTAAAAATAATATTAAAACTCTGTTTAAAGTTGGTGCTTAAAATAGCTGTAAAGAAACATTAGAAAGGAAGAAACTTAAAGATTTTAAAGCAGAAAACCAAGACCATGATTACAAATTACGGGAGAATTTGTTCTCTTTTTCCCTGCCATTTTTCCCCATAGGGGAAAACGTTTTCTCCCTGTATACACTAGTACACAGGCAGAAAACGTTTGTCGGGGTTTTCCCCCACAAAATTGAAGGAAGATAAAGAAAAATTTATAAATTTATATTATTAAGAGGGGAATATTTAAAATTTTATCGAAATAAATATTCAAACGTTTAAGCGTTAAGTAATTTGAATTTAATAAAATTAAAAAAGAAATTATTTGCAGATTCTAGATTTGAACTTGAGTCTGTATAAAAAAAAATCTTAATAATAAAACTGTATAATTTTATAAAAAAATTTTTACAAATTTATGCAAATTAGTTGTACAAATTAAATCACAATTACAAATTAATTTCTTCAAAAAAAAAAAAAAAAAATTGTTTCCCATTTTCTCTTTCCCTCATTTATTTATTATTACCAATTAGAATGGAAGGTAAAATGGTAAAATGGGGAAGCGAGAAATTCCCTGGGGATATTCATAATTTACTGGATTGTGCTTTTTTACTCTCCTACTTTTCGTGAGAAAGTGTATCGATTCCCATAAAAAGCATCAAATTAATTTCGCAGAATTATTAAGAATTTACCATCGTATACTTTGCACTTGAAGAGAGCTTTAGAACAAATTTTGAATGAAAATTATGTTTCAAAGAACACTTCAAGTCTGAATTATTTTTAATAAATAATTAAGAAATTTTCTTTTGAGGGTCTTTGTATTGGCCACTTTGTTCGTGTGACACCTTTGGACTAGTGTTTGCTGGGGGTATAGCGAATCTCTGATCGCCATATGACACAAATAATTTTTCAGAATTGAATACCATGATATATATATGTGACTTAATAAAACAGAAATTTTGGTCATTGCATTGAATTGGCTGTTTTTTTATTTTTTAAAATAAGAGGCCTAATTCATAAAAAAATATTTGAAACTTGAAAACTGTTTATTTGACAAATTTCTATACAAAATATTGCCTAATAAGCAGTTTAAAAATATGAAATATTTTCTGTGAAAAAGACACTTTTATTATACAAAAATGAGAAAAATATTTCTTTAAATTAAACATCAGCAAAAGCATACAAGCTCATTTTGAGTGTTCGTGCTTCTGCCCTTGTGGTTTCATTTATCTTTCTTAACAATTTGCTAAAGTTATTATTACAACAATCCTGAGTTATTTAATTCAAATTCTATTCATTAAATGAAAAACTAATGCAAACGAATTACAACTGTAGCAACGATAAAACAAGTTTAAATTTTGTTAAAAATTAGCAGACATCATGCTGCCAGTTTAACTTCTCGTGTAATAAAGTTCTGAATTTTAAATACTTTTACTCTTGCCAGTAGTTCATTACCATTTATTATGCGATCAACGCCACTGTGCAGTGTAGTAAAGTTAATAAATGTAGATAAATATAAAAAAAAAATTGTGTAAAGGCGGATTCACCCACGTTGTCCGGACAAATTTTTGTTAATATGTAGTTTGACGTCCCTCTTCTTGAGAGGGAGAAAATATTTTTTACGAACAACTCTCAGCTTGAATTGGTTTAATCAAGGCGAATTCATACCAGGTGGCCTTAGTTCAGAAATTGGCGATCAGCTGTTACCAAGGCAAAATTATTGAACTGTCAAAGTGTTCTTCTGGTTTTTCGTTTTGTGTGCGGCCATTGTTTTTTCCAAGCATTTCATTTGACAGTTCAATAAATTTTACTCAGACTTGCTTAAGTGAGTTCTCCTTGTCCGAATTCGCCTTGGGTTTAATTTTATATTTTGTCCGGACAAAATTGAACTGAGTTGCCAATACGTTAAACTTTTTCACATAAAGTTGAGGTGTCATTTTGTGTTTGATATAATTAATTGTGTGTGAGACTAAAAAAATAAATTTTGAAAACTAATATTATCTATTTGTTTCTTTTTTTATATGTATTTTGCTAATAACAATGCTTTATGCAATTCAAGGCCCATAAGGTAAAGCAACTTACTTTTCTCGTTCATTATTATTATCACAAATTCTTGAAAAATATGTAATATCCAAATATCTAAAATATCAAGAAAACAAAGCAAAACATAAAAAAATCGCTGCAGTACTACCATTTTGCAAAACTCATTTTTTATATGAATGGCAACTTTGATTTTCCGGACAAATTTATCGAAATGAGTGAATCGTGCTGCAGAAAACTCTCAGTAAAATAAATTTTGTCCGGACAAAACTTTTGTTCGGAAAACATAGGTGAATCCGCCTTAAAACATTTGCTGCATACACACATACATACAAAACATATACTCGTACATACTTAAAAGTACTTAAATATATTTGGTAACTTAATAATAATTAAGATTTTGGAATTATTAAAGGATTCGCTTTCCGTTCGTTCGTGATGGTCTGGAAAAAAATTTACAATATTAATATATTTTCTTATAATTAAAAAAATAGTACGAGGTATGATCAAAAAATTAGGTGAATTTTTGAGTTTTTGAATTTCTCCTTCCTCATATATGAGATTGGCGTTTTTAACGTCGGTCACGAAAACAGTTATTTAGCATGATTTGATTGTTTGTAATGCATTAAACACATTCACGACAATAGGCTATCGACTACACGACCACAGAAATAGAATACATGTTTTTGTATGGCAGGTTGTTGTCCGTGCTACTTTTCCTATATAAACACATGTATTCTATTTCTGTGGTCGTGTAGTCGGTAGACTGCTATTGTGAATGTGTTTAATGCATGAGAGTGATAAAAGTTAGAAGGGGTTTTCGGGTTAGGCAATTTTCGGCTGTCAAAAATATGTTATCAAAAAACTTTATATAACATTTTGTGTAAAAATGGAATGGGAAAATCACTTGAAATGCCGATGATGGGTGATTCTACTCTGAGTCAGAAAAATGTTTACAACTGGTAACCAGTGATTTTTGGCATGTTTTTTTTTTTTGAGCAACACTGTTATTAGCAGCTCAGCTGTTTTCATGCAGCATGTTACTGTTAAACATGTTCAGTTTGGTCTATAATTTAACCAAGAATCGACTTGCGAGCGCTTGCAGATTTTTGAATTGAAAAACGAAACAATTTTTCTGAACACCGATTGATGAATTTTTCTTCGGACAGAAGATGAGAAAGATTTTCCGTTTTGCCTCATCAGATTTGGTTAGTAAAAGTACCGGTTTCGTCTATGCCTTGTATTCACTCATGTGTTTTTCTTGTTTTTCAATTCCCTTGTCTTTGTACTGTTTTCCGGTTGCATGTCTTTTTGTCTAAACCAAGATTCCTAAGTAAAGGGTGATTTTCTTTTAGCAACTTTAGCTTTGGCAACACTGTTATTATCGGCTCAGCTGTTTTCGTGTAACATGTTACTGTTAAACATGTTCAGTTTGGTCTATAATTTAATCATGAATTGGCTTGCAATCGACGTGCAAACGCTTGCAGATTCTTGAATTTTATTATCAAATTTCATGATCGGTTAAGCAGGTGCATCGTGCTCATTTCTGCTTGAATGGTCACCGCAAGAACTGTCAATACATTGTTTGGTGTGGATTATAGGCCGGTGACATAATTTTCCAAGACGACGACGAAGACAGAAATGCTATTGTGAATGGCAAGTGCTGCCTTGCGCCTAAAATGCAAGATCATATATCAGCTGGACTTGGCTGATATGTGGTTTCTACAAGACGGGGCCACATGCCAGACAGACAGTTCGTCATAAAATGGCACAATTGAGAGGCGAGTTCGTTTATTTTACCTTTGGAGGCCGCGCAATTAGCCGCCTACATCGTGCGGCTTAATATTTTTAGAAAATTTTTGTGGGGCTATATTAAGGCTTAAGTCTATAGGGACAAAATTGCAACGGCTGACGCACTAGAAGCCAATATTGAGGAATCTATTCAGGAGATATGGGCCGATATGTTGGAGAGAATATGCCAAAATCCAAAAGATCTTAAAAAACCGCAAATTTTTAACAAAAATGTCAATTGAACAATATTTCTGTTTGGAATTAGTCTATAATATTTGAGTCACATGTCCTTAGACCTATAGGCCAAACCCCTCAACAGCTCTTTAGGCTGTGGGTGGAAGGTATCTGCAAGACAAGACCGCAACGGCTGTCGAAGATATAGATCGTTCTATAGACTGTGCAATTGGGCACATGTCGGAGCGTTTGGGCTTTCCCCATGATGGCCGCTGCAGGAGCTGCTTCGATGAGGAGGAGGAGGAGTCAGTACAGCATTTCCTTTGTGACTGTCCGGCCCTGCAGGAGCGTAGGCTTAGACATCTAGGCTCTCGTTTCCTGCGGGATCTTGACTGCCTCAGGGATGCACCGCTGGCTGCCCTGGCGGGCTTTGTGAGAAGTTCTGGGTGGTTCTCAGGAACCACCACTTCGTCTTGAGAAGAGTGTGTAGGGTATAGTCCTCTGGGCATCACAATGGGCCTTTTGATGGCCTCCGAGTGTTTTTCTCGCTTACTGCGGGCAGCCCTTTCAACCTAACCTAACCTATAGACTATAATTAAGATTTCACATATTTCTCTAAATTCTACGTAATTTTTAATCAAACCCAAAGGCTCTTGAAAAATCACCCATTATAATTGATGAATAAGTAAATATTTTTCAAGAAAAATAAAAATCCACCTAATTTGTATCAACAGACCTCGTATGTACCTGCAATAAAGACAGCTTGGACTGCATTTCCGATTCACTGGAATTCCGATGAATACCGGATAAATTTGTTGTGCGCTTACGAGTCATGCTGCGTTCCGAATTTTGTGATCTGCGTGTAGTTGAGGATTTTTTGCCAAACAATATGGACTAGAATGTCAAAATATTAAAAATGCTAAATAAACTGAATACTTTTTCAACGAAAATCATTTAAAAAGAGAAAACGATAACAAAAGAAAAACTTACCTTGAAAGCCTGGCGGAATTTATTACTCATAAGATTGTACAGCAGCGGATTAATACAAGTGGATAAATAATATAAAACACCTGAAACGTACGTCAATATGGTGTAAACATATTCATGCTGGACCTGCTCGTGATTCTTGGAATTACGTAATCGATTGACATCCGCTTCAGTGTGAGCGGCATTAAGCGTAAATATTGTTTCAGTTGTCATCGTTGGAATATCGTTGTCTAGATCGCCATCATTAGCCGTCATTATAACGCTGCTGCCATAAACGGCTATAAGACGCTGGGCATGAAATGGTGCCCAACACAAAAAGAAACAGATGACAACGGCCACTAGTTGAAGGAAAACGCCAGCAATATTTATTATTGAGGGGGGGGCAATTGCAATAACCACAACATTTTCTTTTTTTTTTAACGTATAGTATTTGCTTGTGGGCAAATTCTAATAGAAGCACACACACACACACATACACACACACACACACACACATGCATACACATACGAGATAATTATAATTTCGACACATTTTATATTGCACACTTAACTACCAATTATAGAGTGTGAATAACTAAGTCTGCTGATTTTGCCAATTAATTAATTTATTTGTTATTTCTTTAGTTATTTATTTATTGATTGACATTCAAATTAATAATTGTCATGCTTTTGTTTTGCCGCAAACTTAATGAAAAGTCCGTTAAGCGAGTGTGCTGTTTTGTTATTGTAACGAAACGATGCGAACAACTTAAGTCGCATTTAACCCTAGAATGGTAAACATCGCCTGTGAGCAGGGCTGCCAGAAATTTTTCGTGAAAAATCAGCAAATTTCCCAAAAAAAATCGGCATTATCGGCACTTTCATTTCTTAAAATCCGCAAAAAATCGGCATTAATTAAAAAACTTATTTTGACATATAAACAAAAACAATTCAATATAATTTATTAAATATTATACATAAAACAGCATGTATAGATCAATAAATTTGCACCTCACAAGTTTTGAAATTATTTTGGGGTTTCGTTTAATCTCCCAATTGGCAATTTAAAAGAAAGGATTTATTATTTTATTCATTTAGAATGACTTTAACTTAAAAAAAATACATAAGATCAACTTGCTTTTTATAAAACAGTATAAAATAATTAAAAAAGATGTGTGGTGTCGTGGGACACCGGATAGGAACGCAGTTCCTTATTATAAAAATATTAATTTTAAGTTCTATTCGAGGTATAAAGAAAATAATTATTCGGGTATACATTTTTTATTAGGATTTTTCTTTTCGCCGATCAACGAATATACAGAATCAGTTTTGTTCCCAAACGAAATTGAATTCTTTCACGGCCCGGCTGCGTATGATTAATATTTGTTTGTATGGAATTGTATTACTCATACGTCTTAAACATTGAGTTAGAAACAAAATATCTTACGTTACGGACGTTTCTTCCCGGTTAGGGTACCCCTCCGCAACGTCTCATAAGGAACTTCGTTCCAATTAAAATATATACGTCTTTTCCAATAGTATTTCAAAATTTTGCTATTATATTTCAGAATTTCCTAAAAATTAACTCTACTCGTAGGTTCTAAAATAGGAGTTACAATATACAATTAAAAATTTAGAATATTATCCTAAAATTTTTGAACAAAATTCGTAAATATAATACAAAAATTGGAAATAATGTGGTTTTCATAAATCAATCATATATATTAGATTTTGACATTTTTATTAAAACGTTATTTATTTCGCAATTAGAGTTTTTCATTTTCAAATAATCTTTAGAATAAAGAATTCCTTCTTTTAAAGTTTTATTTTCTAAGGAACATCGGAATTTCGTGCACAGCTACAACAAGGCAATTGAATTGTTATTAAAAGAAGAATTATATAATAAAAGATGTTCCACACTATTATTAAAAAATCGGCATTTTTAGGGGTAAAATCGGCAAATCGGCATATTGAAATTTTTGGAGTAAAAAATCGTCAAAATGCCGATAAATCGGCATTTCTGGCAGCCCTGCCTGTGAGGCGAACCAGTTTTTCATATTTAAGATATTTCCTTATCATTTACTCGTAGCAAAGCAAGCGCCCGTGCCAACTCAGTGGAGTGCTGTACGAGCTTGTGTACCGACGTATTTTGTTCTAGTCCGTTGGGTTGCTGATATTTACTTAAGTGTGCCGCCTGTAAGGCGAAGTTTACCAATAAAGGCAACTTTTTGTACATATTCCTTGATGCGTTTTCCGCTTATTTTTGTATTTTTTTCACTAAATATCAATATACGTATACGTTAGCTTTGTAGGTTTTTAGATTACTACTTTTGAAGCACAGCCACTAAAATTGCTGGCTGGGATATCGGTAGATGGAAGTGAGCTTGGCGGCGATTGGTCATGGTATTGACTATAATAAGGGCGAATCCAGTGTAAAATAGGGCAAAAGGTCAAAATCTCAGATTCTGTTCATCAAAATTAAATCGTAGAGCAAATACTATTGGGTAAAATATACGAAATACTTTTTATTTAGAGCACAGATCAACAACCTGTTGACAATGTGACACAAAAAAGTATACAGAAAAAGCACAAACCTTAAACTGATCTGCACAGTTAATACATATTATGTTATATACTTTATATTATTTTTGAATAAGATAAACAGACCTAAGGTCTACAAGGAAAATAAGTTTTTTTCCCGAGCAGTGTTTTAACTTTATTTATTTTTGTTTTTTTTTTTTTTTGCGAAGATGTTTTAATGCTTCTCACTGAAATATGTGACATACAAATGTTGCTTCCACATGCTTAAGTAATCAATAAAATTAAGTGTTTTTGTTTATTTTTATTACTAAACAAAACGAAAGAGATACATGGAATATTGGGAATATTAATCGTCAGGGTTGGGGAATTTCGTACTAACCAAAAATGTAATAACTTAAAAATATGAATGTGATAACTTCTCATATTCAATTTTCGTTAAAATTGAACAAAGAACGCTGATGAGATGGCGTAGCGGCCTCGAAATCAGTACTGATCCGTTCTGCTGGTTTGATGATTATTGAAAAAATATTCTTAATATTCCAATCTTAATATAAATTAATAAAATAGAATTTGAACAAATTCATTTATTAATAAAATAATAAAAAATGGTTTCCAGTCTTGCAGATTCGAACTTAAGCCCGTTGATAAAATTAACAATAAACAAAACAATAATAAATATATTTTTTTGTTTCAATCAAATTTTACTTTTTTTTAACTTGAATTTAGTATTTTTTACAAAAATCGCCCCACAGGCGATTAAAGTGTTCAAAAATATGTTCACCATTCTAGGGTTAAGGATGCTTGTTGGCGAGCTGCAAATAAGTTCTTTCTAAATGTGTACTGAACACAAAATATATGTAACAAACAGAAAAGTCGAAAAAAAATCTGCATTCAATAGAATTCGATTTACACTATTCCCTCAGGAGCAACCAAGTCGGACACACACACAAACACACATGTCCTGTTAATCAAAGGCGAGGTGTGTTTTATATCCTTCTCGTGCACAATTAAACGAAATAAAACCACAAAAATGTCCCCATCAGACTGATTTAACGCTTCTTTGTTGTTGTTGTTGTTATTAATATAATTTGGTAATTTATTTGCTCAGTTTTTTTTTGTTGTTTGTTGTTTCTTGTTTTTGGTAATTAAACATGTCGAAGGGGTTTTGCAGTCTTTCTATTTATTTTTATAGATGATATGAAAATAAATGTTAACGATGATTGTTGAACATGTAATTACGAGTACAAGCGTGATGATAATGATTATTATGTTGAATGATGAACGATAAACGGGTTCGTCGCATTGATATGCCTGATGAGAGCAGCAAAACTTGTATGACTTGCAAACGAGCATATGTTCGACATTTATTGCGTTATCGAGTGGAAGCAAATTATTAAATGTGGCTATTTATAAATTGACTTACTAACTTGAACCATATTAAGTTAAATATATATGGAGTATAGAAAATAATAACTAGACAAGTTTAAGTTGTGCTTGCAGTAGAGTTTGATTAAAATGAACTCAACGCGATGATCATGTAAAGCACTTAAAGGCTCCGCCATCTAACGTTTTTCTTTTCAACTAGTGCTTATTTCAGTTCATGTCTGATTTGATAGATAATTAGTTTTATCCTTCCGCTCAACGAATATGGTTGAGCATCCAATGCGTTTTCGCTTCGCTAAGTGGGCCTGCAATCGACTTGCAGAAGATGCTGATTTTGCCAAAAAAATCATCTTTTCAGATGAAGCACATTTTGATCTTGGCGGGTGTGTAAACAAGCAAAATTGTCGCATTTGGGGCACAGAAAACCCGCATGCATACATTGAAAAGCTGATGCTCTCCAAAACGAGTCACTGTTTGGTGCGGATTGTGGTCCAGAGGCATAATTGGACCATTTTTCTGAAAATGAGCACAGAGTGGCCGTTACAGTCAATGGCGGTCGTTATCGGGCCATGTTGACCGAATTTTTGTTCACAAACATTGAAGAGGAGGATATTGGCAATATTCGGTTTCAACAGGACGGCGCTACGTGCCACACAGCCGAAGCTGCACTCGATATTTTGTGCCCTGTTTTTAAAGATCGCATTATCAGCCGCAGAGCTGATGTCGTTTGGCCATTTCGGAACTGCGATTTGACACCGTTGGACTATTATTTGTGGGCTGCCGTCAAATACAAGTGTTACGCCGACAAGCCAGAGACAATTGACGCTTTAAAGGACAATATTCGTGAAGCCATTGGTGAAATACAGCTGCACACAATCGATAATGCTCTTAAAAATTTGACCGATCGTGTAGGCTACTGCATGGCCAGCCGAGGCAGCCATTTGAATGAAATTATTTTCCATTATTAAGCGGAAGGATTGTACTTTCAAATAAAAAAAGAAATTTGAGAAAATATTCAGCAGTTTTTTTGATAGCATTTTCAAAAAAAAAATTATTTGGCGGACCCTGTACATGGCTTCTTCTGACTCTTTTTTTTATATCCTCCACAAAAAAAGAATTAGAGGGTAAGCTCACTTTGTCATTCCGTGTGTAACGCAGCGAAATATGACTCTAACACCCCATAAAGTATACCAGAGATTCAGTCCAAACAAATACATTTGGAAGGTCAAGTTCGTAAATGGGCTGAATCGAACCATAGGAAAAAAAGTTCCCCTAACAAGAACTAAGACGACCTCTAAAAGCTGATCTCCAGTTCATTATTACAAAATAAACGTGAAAAAATTATTACTCAAATAATTTGAAAGAAGAACACGTATGTACAAGCAAGTGAGAACGTTATATTCGACCAGATCGAATCTGAAATACCCTCCAAAGAATTAGCAAATAAAAACTCTATTTTGTAGGGCTCACACCGGGGGCGGACATCTCACCTTTACCACAATACACTAAAAAGTAAATTTTTGGGGTTATTACAGTAGAATCTCACAAATTAGACCCGCTTTGTGCACCGGACAGTTCGAATTTCTGGACATTTTTTTTTCAAGAAAATCATAAAATTGTAATATTGTAAAACTATTTAGTTATGTAAGCTTCTTTGGCATTTTTTTAACTTTCACACGTATGAGCACTTGACTTTGAACTTCAGTCATCGGCTGACCCAATTTCGTACAAGCATATCATATTTCACACACACACATCTGACCGAATTGTACACACCACGAATAACGCGGTGATTCCCCGTTTTATTTTTACTTTAATGAGCGGAAAAAATAATTTATAATGAAAATACAAAAACAAAAAATTCCAGAAATTGGGACCCCTATTCATTTAATTTGGTTTTTCGCCTTTTTAGTTCAAAATGTGGGTGCTGTTGGCTGAAGTAGTAGAACACGAGAGTATGAAGCGGAGGGTCCTGAGTTCGAGCCCGCGCTGAGTCATGAAATATTTTATTGAATTCTTCTGATAAGCATTAGTGCGTGGTTGTATTAGTTGTTGCCAAGCCCGTCTCAATGATGAAGGCATAGTCATTGATCACTGAACATAATTGGCAGCGACTGACACGATCATGTACTAAAAAGCAGAGTAACAGCAGCACCCTGCTTCGTCGGTCCTGTAGCAAAAATTAGCCAGCGAAGTAAAAAAGGTTGAAATAGGTAAAAAAATGTGTCCCCTCAATACTATCCCATCGCTTTCAGTTCCGGCGCAATGCATTGCATATAGCAGTCATTCCCTGAGTCCTGGTCCAAGACCAGGAAATAAAAACAAACAAAAAAAACACTTACAGAAATTAGAACCACCGGACCTAATTTCAGAGCGTCCATTTACATGGCCGGTTCTAATTTCTGGACGGTTCGAATTTGTGAGGTTCTACTGTAGTTGGAATTTTTTTTTTTTTTTGGATGGGATCATTTAGTGGGCAAAAGTGGGCGGGTGCTAGGGCAGAGGAAGATCAGAGAACATCTCAGCTTTGCGATAAAAACTTAAAAATTTAATTTTGAAGCAATCTAGTAAAGGGAACGGGGTCCAAGTTCCGATTTTCTGGCTCCAAGTTCAACGCTTTGGACCTTCTTTGACATAAAAATATATCATTTGCTTAACAAAATTCCACAAAAAAAAAACTTTAAAAACTATTGTTTTTCAGAGGTTGATTTAGTACTTCTTGGGGGAACTTTTTACCCTCTGGCCCGATTCAGCTCATTTACTTTTCCTTTGCTATCCTTCAAGATATATTTATATGTACAAAGATTCAAGGGTCTTGATCTTTTTGTTTGGACTGAATCGTAATTTCCAAAGACGGAAGGACGGACGGATTTTATGGAAATATTTTATTGGCATTCGTTCAAGCCATGTTTCACTTTAAGCAATTTGCATCGTACGTGTGTGGTTTAGTTTTTACTCTTATATGGAAATTTTGATGGAATAGCTAAAACATAAACAAGCACGTGTATTTGTTTGATTTATAATCTAAATAAAGTTCAGTGAGTCATGTTTCATTATTTGCTGACGTCACAATTAATGATTTATGTTGCAGATATTATCACTTCATTTATCATCATCATTTTAATATTGCATATCAATTTCCGCAAAATTCTAAGAATGATTATTCAAAATGCATTTCGATCGTAATGGATTTAATTCCATGCAGGAGTTGCGAGCAGTTTGGTGTTAAATTGCTCACACTCCCTTTCTTTTATTCCGATTTTATAAGAGTTTTAAAGTTTTTTTGTTGAGTGAAACAAATTACTTACAGAAGCCAAACAAAAAAGCACAGATATGACAAAATAATAATTAAAAAAAATTCAGAAAAATGGCACGTAAAGAAAATAATCAAACGGCAACACGGGTGTTAAATTAAAATATGTATTACCATCAGATTGATACAGTTCTCGTATGCGATTTCCTAATAAAATTTTTATAAATAAAAACTATTATCATATCCAATTAAGCCACTTAGGTTAGGTTAGGTTGAAAAGAGGGACATAAGCATCCCAATCCGTCCTGGATTGCACTTAGGCCTCATAGGCCTGTTGTGCGTTCTATAATAAGGAGTTCCCATTCTACGGTAGGGAGCCTCCACCGATACCATGGAAACCTCTGAGTTTGTACTTCCTTAAGTCTTTCCACTTAGAGCCCCTAAGAAATTCCATCTCCTGTATAATCTCCTGATTAAATGTTTGTTTTCTGACTTGGCTAAAAGCTGGACAGTAGCACAAGTAGTGCTCCAGTATCTCGTCCGCTCCCTGGCAGGCCCTGCAGGTTATATCGCCAACGATACCCATTCGTGCCAGGTGAGTCGTTAATTCTGTATGTCCTGTTATTAAATAATTAACAAACAAACTGACAACAAACTACACACGAGTACTGATGATGAAAGTGTAGCGGCTTTCGAAAACGGCTGTTCTGCTCTATTGTGTAAGTTGAATAACTAAAAACTAATGTTGACTTTCCTGTGTGCCTTGGAATATTGATCATGTCCTTAAAACAAAAATCTCGAACAATTAGCCTATAAATCTTAATTGAATTTAATAAAACAATAATTCATTTTTAAGGAAATAATATACACATTTCACACACACACACACACACAAACAACCAACAAACCTTCGAAATTATCCCACAAACGCTACTTACCCAACATTTTCAAGACACGTTTGGTGGAAAACTGATTGGCGCGACCACGCACAGCACTGTCCTGCATACCGCCCGAATACCGATACAGAATCGTATCACTCTGGGTGCTTTTCATACCCAAACGGCCGCGCCGTACATTCGTCTGTTTAGCCATCAAACCGGGCGGCAAATCGGCACGAAAACGATGAAGATCCTTTCTATTGAAACTGTTGTGGCCACCGCTGCCGTGGCCGCTAATCACATTCGAACGATACAATTGCAGGCCGATCAAAAGATATAAAACGAATATTATGGACATGGGAGCAAAGAAAAATATATATGTGGACAATTGAAAGGAATGATTTATGATGATGCGCACTACGACGCATATTTCGACACCCTGATGTGAAGCCAGACCAAATTGTAGAGCCTGCGGTATGGCCGTTAGTATGGAAAATAGCCAAATGAGTATGATTATGCGAATGGCCCGGCTGAGTTTAGAAATCGCCTGGCCCAAAAACGGATGGCAAATGGCCATATAACGTTCAACGGTAAATGCGGTTATTGTCAGTACGGTGGCATTGGCCGAAGTTTCGGCCAAAATGCCACGACCCACACAGAAATATTCACCAAACACGTAAGGATATTTGGACCAGGTTAAGTAGATTTCTTGCGGCACGCCCGACAGCAGAAGCAAAAAGTCGGAAATGGCCAAACTAAATAGATAATAATTTGTGGCCGTGTGCATGGAACGATTCTTCTTAATCACTATGCAGGTACAGAAGTTGCCAATGACGCCGGTAATAAAGATCAGGGCATAGGCTATAGTCAGTGGTATGACGATGGTCAAGGAGTCCCTTTTGGGTCCAAAGGCTATGGACTGATCGAAATCGTAAGCAGTTCCGTATTTATTAGTTTCCAAATTGTTTATATATGAAGAATTTCCAAAGTCATTGTTAGTTGTTGTTATTGCTGCTGTTGCTGCTGTGGTTGTTGTTGTGTCGCTGCCCATTTGAGTCATTATATTGTTATTATTGTCAATTTCTATTTTGCTGAATGAAATTTGCTTAAGTGTTTTGGAATATTCCCATTCCACTTTTGATCGATCCACTTTGCAGTTTCTTGTTGTTAAATTTTTTGTACTGCAATATTTTGCTTTTAATTTATTTTATATATTTTTTTAATTTATTATAAGTTTCTAATTCTTGCAAGAAGTAAATATTTTATTTGTTATTAGAGAACACGCCACTGTTGCAACAATGTGTGTGTTGCTTTGCCTCGATCACTGGTTGTTATCTTTTTTAAAATCTAATTATTAATCGTTTTAACTTGCCAAGCGCACGCAAAACTATTAAAGGGTTGGCTATCGTTTACTTTTTTTTCTCATTCAGTTTGAATTTTAGAATTCCAGATTTTCAAGATTTATTAAACTTGATAAGGAAATAAAATTATTGATTTGTTAGCAATTCGAAACATTTTTGGCATGCCTAAATACCTTTAATGGCTTTTTTTATTAGATTAGACTAATCATTTTTAATTAAAAGCCCATAGAAATAGTTTCAAATAAAAGCCACATCAACAAACAAAAATGTTTATTGTAACAACAAAAGTAATAAATAAAAATATTTTTGAATTTATTTATGGTTTTTGTAACAGTTGCCGTTTAATTTTATGCGGATTCGCATTGATGCATTAAACACATTCGAGACAGCAGGCTACACGAACACACGACTACAAAAGCCGTTGGTTGCAATCGTACCCTCGTGCCCAGCTGCTTAATTATTTTTCTGGCGGAGGCAGCTACTTTGTCAACATTTTAGTGGTGCCACTTTCATGTATGAAAAAACGCTTATTTTAAATCTAATTATAGACCGAAACAAAATCTAATTCTAATTATAGACCGAAACAAAATTTATATGGAGCCTATATTCTAGGAGTTACTACCAAAAAAAAATAATAATAATAATAAATATATTTGGGGGATTCACACTGTAGTCATAAAGTCATAAGTCATAAAATAATAGCAAGAAATATATGACTAGTGTGAACAACCCGTCATAACTTAGAATGCTATTTCAAAAATAGATCAGCTGATAAGAAAACAACACATTTGTAATTAGATGTTATCAAAGCAAAAGATAATTAAGATAATTGTAATAAAGTTGTTTGAAAATGCCAAAAAGTCTAAAAACTCTATTCCTATTTAAAATTGTTCAATATGTCTTCTGGTGCACAAGAATATCTAAATAAATTTTTAAGTATAAACTAAAACAGCTGCTGCCTTGATATGAGCTGAATAAATTTTTTTTTTGCGGCGGCATACGGACAAACGTTCAGTGGCTGCCAGCTACGTAAGTTAAACGGGAATAAATTTTCATATTTATATATTTAGTTTTCTTTTAATATTTTTTATGTTATAAAAATGTGATTTAATGTACAGACATATAGGTATGAATAATTTTTTTGCCGTTTTTTAGTTTAGTGAATCATTTATAAGTGACGGCGGCAAACATATACTATCGCCGTCTCCCCTAGAGACCGTTCGACTCAGATCTCTAGAGCTATTTTATGACAAAACAAACACATACCTGAAAGAGTGCTATTATTTTATGACATTTTTGTATGCAGCACAACAACAACTTTTTTAAACTGGTCTAAAATATTATGAGTTTATGACAATATGACTAAATAGCACGAAGTGTGAATACCCCAATTATATTAAATAATAAAAGCGGAGAGAGAACGCAAAAAAAAAATTAATAATTTTTATTCTTGAAAGGCCTATTACATATTTTTATTTTTAACAATTTTCATATTCTTAACCAGTTTAAAAATATTTTTAAACGCTTATTTATTTAAAATGTTTCACTGTGTTGGCAGCACTAATTTATTTATTGTCACCTATGAAAATAGAAATTAATTTAATTTGACTACAACCACAAAAGTAGCACGGACAACAACCTGCCGTGTAGCCGTTAAAATAATCATTCCCATATAAAGACGTGTATTCTATATCTGACAGGTTGTAGTCGGTAGCCTGTTGTCGTGAATGTGTTTAATGCATGAGGCTGCTGTTGGCTGATGTAGTTAAAAGACGAGACTGTGTAGAGAAAAGTACCGATTTCGACCTCGCCCTCAGCCATGAACCAGGTGTCGAATTCTTTTTCTGTTCAGCAGTAGTGCATGGATAGTGTTAGTAGTTGTCTGTAGAATGATTCAGTGATGATGAACAGTTTGTCGTGCGCTAAAGAGCAGAGGAACAGCAGCCCCCTTGACCGGCTCCATAGCAAAAATTTTATGGCGAAGTAAAATATTAAAATCACTACAAAAAAAAATTAGGCTGCTATTGGCTGAAGTAGTTAACACAAGCTTATAAAGCGGAAGGTCCTGAGTTCAGCCCAGCGCCCAGTCAGGAATATTGTGTCAAATTCTGTTGATCAGTATTCTTGTTAGTTGTTGTCATAACACTGATCACTGAAAATAACTGACAGCGAACTGACACAATGATTGTACCAAAGAGCAGAGGAACAGCACATTCCTTCGTCGGCCTTGTAGCAAGACATTAGCCAGCGAAGTAAAAAAAAAGTTCTACAAAAAAATTCTCTTTCCTGTCATCTTTCTTCATCTGTCCCCTCAATACTATATGCAGAGGTCATCCCCTGAATGCTAGTCCGAATTAAAAAAAAAATTGCTTCTTCTTGTCTTTTTCCATCTGTTCTTTTAATAATATCGCTTCCTCTCCTGTCCGGGCCGCTCGCACTGTAGGGTTTATCCCCTGAACGCTAGTCCTACAAAAAACGAAATAATTTTTCTGAGCCGCGGTTGATGAATTTTTCTTCATTCTAGAAGATTAGAACGATTTTCCGTCTTGCCACATCAGATTTGGTTAGTAAAAGCACCGGTTTCGGCTATTTTTTATGTTCATTCAGGTGTTTTTCTTGTTTTTGAATTCTTTGTCTTTGTATTGCTTTTTAGTTGCATGTGTCTTTTTGTTTAAGTCAAGATTCCTAAGTAAAGGGTGATTTTTTTAGCAACTTTAGTTATGGCAACACTGTTTTCGTGTAACATGTTACTGTTAAACATGTTCAGTTTGGTCTACAATTTAACCAAGAATAGCAAGAATAGACTCACAAGCGAACAACGAACGCTTGCAGATTCTTGATGATCAAAATTTCATGATCGGCTAAGAAAGTGCATCGTGCTCATTTCTGCTTGTATGGTTACTGCAAGAACTGTCAATACATTGTTCGGTGTGGATTATAGGCCGGTGGCATAATTTTTCCAAGACGACGAAGAAGACAGGAACGCTACTGTGAAAATGGCAAGTGCTGCCGGGTGCCTAAAATGCAAGATCATATATCAGCTGGACTTGGCTGACATGTGGTTACTACAAGACGAGGCCACATGCCAGACAGACAGTTCGTCATAAAATGGCACAATTGAGAGGCGAGTTCGTTTAACAGTTTATTTCACCTTTGGAGGCCGTGCAATTAGCCACCTAGATCGTGCGACTTAACACCTTTAGACAATTTTTTGTTTGGCTCTGTTAAGGCTTAAGTCTATAGGGACAAAATTGCAACGGCTGACGCACTAGAAGCCAATATTGAGGAATTTATTCGGGAGTTACCGGAGGATATGCCGCAATCCGAAAGATCTTAAAAGCCCAACCAAAAATTTCAATTGAACAATATTTCTGTCTTGTATTAGTCTATAGTGTTTGGGTCACATTTCCTTGGACCTATAGGCCCCAACCCTTCAAAGTTCATTAGACTGTGGCTGGCAGATGTCTGCATCAAATGCAAACACAACGAATTAAATATCAGCGTTTACAGTTCAGTTGGATAAATTGTATAATCAAACCCAGTTGATGTTAATAATTAATTTATAGCTTTTTGCACAATGAAATAAATAAATATTTTTGAAATCTTTTCCATAAATTCAAGTTGTTTTTCTTACAATTTCAAATATTTTCTATCGTATATAATTAGCAAAAAAGAAAGAAAAAAATATCGTAAACACACGCACGCAAAAACCGCATGTAATTCGTTTAATTTTATTTATTACTTTTTTTTCGTTTGGGCTAGTTTTATTACATTGTTTTTATAACCTTTTACATATTTATTTTGTTTATAATTTTGTTAATGATAATTTTCTATTTTTTTTTATTTTATTGCAGTTTTCATTGAAGAAATATCACACGATACACTGGCAAGATGCTACAGATCCGTTACAATTGTGTTTTTTGAATAGAATTAATTGGTGATTTTATTACGAGTAAATAAAATGTTTTTGGCGTAAAATTTTAATTTGAGGTCTTTTCCGTTAAACCTCTCAACTTTATCTGCTTTTCACAATTTTCCGCTTCATACATTTTGTGCTTTTCAAAATTTGTTGCCCCCCAAAAGGAAAACACAAAACAATATATAAATTTTATTTTTTTATGGTTTTATTTTGTAGCACGAACCAAACAAATTTCTATCACACAATCAATGCGCATTCGTCACTAGAGATTTTTTTCTTTCTAATAAAAAACAAAAATATAATTTTTTGGGAAATCCATCTTAATGCATTTTGGTATGTGTGTGTGTTGACCTGAACTATGAAAAAACAATAGCCTACAAAAGTATCAACAATTCAGTGAAGAGTGGAAATAGATTTCAATGAAAACTTTTCATACGTTCCAAAAGCGTTTGCTTTAAAGCTAAAAGCTATATCAATCAAAAGTTTTCTTTAGTCTGTCAAAAGCTTTGGGCCAAAATCTTAAGGTTTTTATGGCTAAGTTTTCCATCTTTAATTAAAATTATGGCAAAATTAAGCTTGAAAATTGATTGATTGATTTGATGAAATACTTTACAAAGTAAATTTGCAATATATTTTGGTGCACAGATGCCGACGGCGGGTGACTTAGACCATATGCCGGGGATGTTATTAACCCGTATTTTTTCCGTTACTGTGACTGACTGTACACGATCTATGCCTTCACATAGGAAGTAGCAACGTACTTAACCACGGCAAATTCCTCAGAAGAACTGTAAATCTATACAGTTAACTGAGGTGTTGAAATTAACTATTGCGAGTGAGATGCAAGACTCTCGAGAGAGAGTAAACGATCAGTGGTCTGGCTGTACTTAAAATATAATTGCCAACGAGACTTGCTGTTGACTGATGGTAGGAACACAACTGGGACGAACGACGAATTTCGTTCAGTACGACGAATTCGTTGGTAAAAATTCGCTCTATAAATTCGTCGTATGAAACACAATAACGACGAATAAATTGAAATAATGAAAAAAAGAAATGTAAATTTTGTTAAAAATCTTTGTAATCATCTGATGCTAAATTGTTTAGACATTCAATAACTAGCGCGGTGGTGTCCATTTTTTTCCAGAACAAATTCCTTTTTGTAATTATTTTCTGAAAATTTTTTCTGTAAATAAATTATTCTTGTCATTTAACAGCTGATGGGGTGACCAAATGAAAAAGTAGGAAATAGGAAGAAAGAATATATTATAAAAAACGTTCAAAATTAATAAAAAGTCGTCCGCATTTTTAGTATATACTGAAAATTTTCCTTCTAGATGCAACAATACAGTAGTGAAATATGTTTTTCCACAAAAAACCAGTTTGAGTATATGAAACCTGGGCACCTCATATCGATTTGTTCGTCGCTCGCTGACGAAGCAATTAGAAATAAGTCTATTTCAACTTTCGGTGAGTATGACGAATTTCGACCAACGCCACGATTGTGTGCATTTGCACATACACCAATGTGTTTTATTTTTGGAGACGAATATTCGCGACCAAAAATTCGTCGTTCGTCGCAGTTGTGTTCCTAGCATGACTCAGAGCTGCTTTGCGACTCTAAAAAACTTATTATACAAATGGTTTCGTCAAAATTTTCTGAATTTCTGGTTTATTTATCCATTCATATTATCAGCTGTTTTCAATCTTCAACTTGGCAGCACTATTACAACAGAGACAAGGTTGCATTTCTCAATACCTACTTGAAGCCAATTCAAATTCAATTTTAAATATTTTATGTTGCACACAAAAAGTATGTTTTACCAGTTAATTTTATTGTAAAACTAGCATTTATTGTAAAAACATTCATAAAATGATTTATTAACAAATCAAGTTTAAATATAAAATTGATTTTATAATTATTTTGTATAAAGCAGGTTATATATTCAAATGCTAAAACTAAAAGATATACTTAATGTCTCCACTAGACATTAAATTGGTCCGGACATGAAAAAGTCTAATGTAGACAGCAAATGTTCATGTCTCATCCATGTCCGGCCATTGACATCCGGTTTTAAACGTACGACTTGACGTACTGAGTTCTCTTATACTATCGCACTGTTTTAGAGCACGTTTAAGAGATTTAGTGGTCACCTGATGGCAATTGCAGACATTTAAATATCTAATTCGGGGAAGACCGGTGGCAATAGACATTAAAGCATCTTCATCTATCTTTGAGCAACTGGAAAGTGTTAAAGCCTCCAAAGACGGACAATTTCGTACCAATTCTTTAATGCCTACGGAAGTGATTTTGCGGGAATAGCCTAAAACTAGTTTACGTATTTCGTTGAATCTTAAACCTTCTATAAGAGTACGATCCGAAAGATGTTTACAGCCCATTAAGCTGAGTGACTGCAGGCCCTTGAGATTGCTAACAGGTGCGGGGTTTGCGCCAAAACCCAAAATGCCTCTATCGGTAATTTGTGTACAACCGTCAAGTATTAAATGTTGCAATTTGCGCTGGTAATGGAATATATATTGGAGCGTACGATCAGTAACACTGGCCTGACAATTTTCCAAGCTAAAATACGTTAGCCGAGGTAAACGCGAGATCAGCAATCTCATGGACTCCTGGTCAGTAGCTAACATGTCACTGAGTATTACCCTTGTAAGGCTATTATTTTCTTGCGCTACTAAACCCTGCAGTAAACCTGCTATAGAAACCTTTCGACAATGCGTTATAGTCAAAGAAGTCAAGTTATGGCGCAACAGCCCCAACTCCTTAATACCATCGTCTCCTAAATTACCACAAAACAGTAGTTCGATTTTTTCCAAGGACCTCGCCCATTTATGTATGATATTTTTCAGCAACAAATTACCCACTTGCGGGATACCGCTTAGCTCGCAATGTCGTAAAGGTGCTTCCCTGGGCAAATATTTCATAAGCTGTAGAAAGCAAAGATAACTTATCTGTAACACCTCTAGATGTCTGAGAGATGCAAAAACTTCTTTCCACTTCGTTATAAGTGTGGGGTTCGCATATCCAATAATTTCCAAATGCTTCAAAGAATTGCTGTGGTACTGCAGAGTGTCTAGGAACCACTCCTCATGGTTGGCGTTCAATTTGATGGACATTTTCTCCATTTTGAAGGCCTCATCGCGTGTATAATTCAAGTGCCTGCCCACAATACTGCAACTCATTTCGATTTCCAAATCCTTCAACCTGCTTAAATTAACTGAGCACGGAGCGTCATTTTGTACGACGGGTATGTGGGCTAAAACCATTTCTTTCAGCGTTGGCAGATTCGAATTTGTAGCTTCACATTCCGGCATTTCAAAGAGACGCAATTTATACCTGGATGATTTGCAAGCATCCAAACATGATTGCAATTCCTCGCAATTTAGATCTAGTTCACTCAAACTCAAAACACCATAAGGCAATGCTGTTTCCATACCGAGATACAAAAGGTCTATATTATCGGGACCAAGAACTACTTTAGAGTTTTCTAGGAATTCGGGCAATTGCGCTATATTATTCCAATGCTTGCAAACCAAACGAATTTGTTGTAAATCACTATGAGGCAAATATTTGAAAATATTTATTAACAACTCATTGGGTAATTTGTAGCATGAAGATTCTCCATAATCATCTTCAACTTGATCTCTTTCCGGAGCCGCTGTTAAGTCCAACATGATCTCGTCATTCATGTTACAATCGTTTAGCTAAAATTAAAGACTTTTTTTAAAATGTAGTGAAGCTTTTTACTCTTTAAGAAAACTTTTTGTTCATTTCGTTAATTTTTTTAAACAAAATTCCGCACATGGCTAGTCGTTGTCGACAACAGCCTCTTGAAATTTTCTACACTTTGGAAAATCGATTGGATATGCCAATTGGAGTTAATTGTTTTGGAAAAAGAGGTGGCTTCGACAAAAAGATGCAGATCTACAGGGATTATTTCAAAACTCGTAGTAAATAAGTGGAACTAATTAAAATTACAAACTGCAATTTTATGGCGAGAGTTCGTTAGATTTGAAAATGTGTGGTAACCTTTTACACGGGTAAAAGAAAGACAAAAAACTACCTCTCGCCTCAAATTTGTATTTATCAATGTACACATCCACACATACATATGTATATATGTATGTATGCATATAAGTGTGTATGTATGCACACACTTGCACTGGTCTTTTAGTTAAGAAAGTATACAAACATTAGCAAAGTATTTGATAGCTCTTGATATCAGCTCTCACGATTACGACGAGTAGGAGTATTTTTCACAGTTTGCACAATAGTTTTCTTAAAGGTTTTTTTTTTGGAGTTTAACAAGTGAAAGGTTTACTTACCTGATGGTTGCCTGAAACTTCTATCTCATCAATTGTTTGTTTTTCTTCCATTGTTCGGCAGTTCTGAGTTATTTTACAATTACAAAATACAAAAGATTACAAAACTGGTATGTGTATTGTATTCTTGTTGGATTTGTAGGGAAACACAACAACAACCTGCGCAATAACATTTACTTCAAATGACAAACAAAACTGTTTATTATTTCCAAATAGAATTTTCGTTACGTCACCAGGGGCAACGGCGATAACCAAGCAGGCGAATATAAACAATGCATATAATTCTACTTCAGATATTATAATACTTTCAGATACTTTATAACAGGGAAAGGCAACCTATACTATTACATTTTGCGTTTGGGTTACTTATATACTCTCTGCGCTCTCACCACGCATCGGTATTGCCAATCAACTTTCGTCACTTCTCCCCAATTAAAACTTTAAAATCTCCAAAAACTAACTTAATTTTATTATGGGTATTTGCAATATAAGATTTATTAGAAAATTAGTATCGGCAGGGCATTGGAGCAAAATTATGTTTGTGGCTCTGTATGCAGTGATAGTGTGTTAAAAGGAGGTTTTGTAGGACATCTGACGAAGAGTAACGCAAATACATATATGTATATGTTCATTGTATTATTCACCAAGAGGCATTATTTGCAAAAAGCTTGAATGTAATGAACACAATGTATTGTGGTTCAAAGCACGAGGTGGTCATAAGGGAATGTCATTTATAATTTTCCGCATCTCTTCATACTTTTCGCCAAAGCATTTGCCTTTCCCTGTACTAGAATCAGCAATCATTTTTTTTTCATAAATATTTATCCACTGTGATCGGACTCATATTGCTTTCTGGCAACTCTGATGTTTACTCTCTTAAGTTTACTAAAATGTTCATTAGCTCTTTTCAATACAGTGCTCCAGTGATGTTAACTTTTTTATTTCGATTTCCGTACCGCCCTAAAAAAGTTACCGTTTTTTAGGTAAAACTACCGTACGAAAAGTCTGTTACAAAATGAATAATAAAAAACGTATAGAATTTAACTACAATTGGCATTAATTTGCATGGTTGTAAAGAAACCGTACTATTTTGATGTTTTTACTGAAAAATATGTAGTCGCGAGAGAATTTGCAGTGAATAATTTATATTTGGGCTGTCACATAACTGATCTGTTAACACAGTTGTGAATTCGCCACATTATAAAAAAAAATTTTTGGGATCTAACAATTAAAAATTAAAAGTTTTTAAATTTACCCTGATAATATAGAAATTACCTGCTTACCGTTCGGAGGGCTAAATTACCGTACAATACGGTAATTACCTTACCGTAAGGTTAACATCACTGAGTGCACACACGAGTATGCAGTTACTTTGCCGCCAGCCAACCAGTCAATGCAGCGCTCTTAATTGCGGACTTGTCCCCAAAAAGGGATTTTTCTTTTGTGATGGGGGATAAATATTTCAAGAAAATCCCCAAAGGATTTTTTAATAAGAGGCCTGCAAAATGAACTTTTGTATGAAATCTTGTTTTATTAACCTGTTATAAATCAGAATTTTTTTTTTATATCATGCCTTTAGTATTTAATTAAATTTTTTTTGTGGAACGTATGTATTTTTATGTATGTTGTGTATAAATACTTATCCATAAAATCTAGATAAGATAAATTGTGAAGAAATTTTGTGCATAAAATTGTTTTCCTTCAATATAAAACTGTAGAACACTTTGAACACTTTCAAGTCATTAACTATTAATTGAATGAAAAAAATATGTAAATTCTTATTTTTTCTCATCGTGAACAACAATTTTGTAATCATGATGTCAGTACGTCGAAATATTGAATAAATACAAACTTGACCCACATGCATGCACGAGCATGCATGTATGTAAGTATATTAATTTTCGTTTTATAGTTCACTGATTGAAAGCTCATCAAATTACAGAAATGAAGCATATTTGTACATACTACATGCGTTGGCGTGGTCTTTAAATGCATAAAAGTACGAAATGAAAATCAAATGGTTTTGCTGTTCAGTGTTCTACACTCAAAATATTCTGTACGTAAAATTAACTGAAATTGTCATATAAAATAAATGAATATTCGATTAAAAACCGGTCAACTTATTATTCATTTAACTTTAACAAAAATATCATTTAATTTTAAATGTTAAAAAATTAACAGACTTAAATCTGTAAAAAATATTGCTTTTCTCTTTTATTTTGTTAGCTCAAAGAGAAATAGTATTGTTTGAATCAGTTAAAATTAAAATTGCTTAAAATTTTAAATGATTGTTCATTTAAGAATTATTATACGGAATACTTCTTGAATGAAGTACATTCCGTTTCTTTAATAATATTGTGAATATACTTACAAATAAACAACGGACAATATTGAAAGCAACAGAAAATCCGTATTAATGTGTAGTTAGTTTTTTGAATGACTGTTAGAATCAGTTAAAAATAAATTTGCTTACATTTTTAAATGCTTATGCATTTAAAAATGACTGAACGGAAAACTTCTTGAACAAAATACATTCCGTTACTGTCATAATTTTGTCAGTGTACTTGTGTTCTAGATACTCGTAATACAAAGAAATCTGGTTTAAGTGAACAGAGCATGTAACGTTCGCGACAGTTACAGCCATACCTAAATACGGGCGGAAAGCGGAACGTTTTTTTTCCGCTGAGCTTTAACGCTGAAATGCCATACCTAAACAAAAGCGGCATGTTATGCCAAAAAACAATAAAAACAGGGTTATCAAACAAACAAATTAAACAACCCTGATTATTTTAACAGCTGGACGGACGACATTTGTGATTTTGTTATTGAAATGTTGTACAAATTACAAACGTGCATACATATGTATGTATATAATGATATTGGAAATATTTTCTTACCTCCATTTTCTAATACGAAGTGCACAAATTTTTTCTTTTATTATTTATTTCACTTTTGTAAATTTTTGGCTTTTTTCTCTGGTTACAATTGTTTTCTTTTGCAACTAACTTCATTAGAAAACGCTGTATCAAAATCGGATTTTCCAATAGCAAAGCGTTGCCGCCGCGTTATTTCGGAATGCTCCATACAAAATGTATGGACATGAGAACTTTTGACAGCTAAAAAACGCTTGCCGCCCGTATTTAGGGATGGCAGTTAGAAATATTATGGATATGCTTACATGCATTTACTTGTACACTCAAAATACACTGGCAGAAAAAGTGTGTCACTTAGATTTTTTTTATTGATCCAAAATAATATTTTATAAATATTTACTTTTTAAGAGTTTCATTATATTTTATAGCTTCACACAGAGAAATGTTTAATGCAGAACATCTCAATGCATACATTTTGAGCTGTTGCACTAATCCACTAATCGAGGTTTAGGATTAGTCAGATAATACCCGGCTAACTTTGTATTATTCGGTTAACTGTTTAAAATCTTTATATATATATATATATATATATATATATATATATATATATATATATATATATATATATATATATATGAAAAAGAGCCCAAGTGAGAACTGTAATTGGGCTGATCTGCAATTTCGGAGTTTGCAAAATAAAAATCACTTTTTATGAACGATATCGCACGAACACATCAAACGATTTTGATCCATTATTGAGGCAATTGATGTGGTTTTTAACCTGAAGAGTTGGATGTGGAATCGAGTGATAAAGCCCTTTGAAAGTTATTAAAAAACACTATAAAAGGTTTTAGGCCCTATTCGATATTTCTCGAAATGTGCCGGTTGCAATTCACAGGATAGCTAAGTTTGGTAGAAGTCTTTGAAACGCGTTCGGTTCGATTCGGTCCATACGTTCACACACATACGCTCACTCACACACATGCAGATATAGTCACACCCTGTCAGGAATAGTCACGGAAGCTTCTTTAGGAACTCAAAACGTCGAAATCTGATGAAAACTCTATTTTGTTCAAAACGGGATAAAACTTGCCGACTTTTTGAAAATGTTCTATTTTCTTAGAAATTTAAAAAAATTTTTAGTGATTAACGGCAAAAGAAAGTTCTTCAAATTACATGAAATGGTGCGTTTTAATGCCATAAACTCGATTTCATTTATACTATAATATAATAAATACTATAACCATCATTCCATTCCATTACCATTCCACATTTCCGTTCCTTTTTTTCTGCGAGTTTTATGCTGCGTGTGTGTAATTTTCGTAATTAACCCATTAAAATTTCATAGAAAACGAAAATAACAATAGGAAAATATTTCAATTTCTTAATCTGTCTCAATCAGTTAAAGTGAAAAGTTGATTGTTAATTTCCATGCACGAAAAAGAAAAGGAATAAAAAAAATGGAAGAAAAATTCTTTTTTATAATAGTGTGGGAGGTCCTTTTATTATGGCGTTATAATTTGTTGCTTGTGAAAAGGAAAAAACCCAAAAGGAAGTGCATTTTTATTGCAGCCTTTTTAGGATTTAATAAACCGGCTTTCCTTTTGCTTCAGCTGGGGGTAAATTAAAGAGCTATAAAAAGTTTTTATTTACATTTCAGTTGATGAAGTACTAAATAATAACTTAAACTTAATAAATCACCTTCAAGTGTATTTTGCAGCAAGTTAAATGAAGTTAAATGGAGGAAGCTATTTAAAGCAAAACTCGATAGGAACAACTATCAACACAAAAAAGTCATAAAATAAGTTTGAGAATTTTGAAAATGAATTAATATTTATAAATATTTTTTTTGGTTTATTTTGTTTTACATTATTACACTGTAATAAAGAAAAGTAGATGATATTATAAAATATGGTTTGCCAATCATTTTTAGGTCAAATTTTTTGAAATTGTGTTAATAAATTATTATTAGGAGTGCCTCAGTAGACTATTGAGTTAGTTAGTGTGGAGACCGCTTGTTCGATTCCCATCTTAGACTCTGGTCTGTTTTACCACAAAGTCATTTTACTGTTCTCGGTTAATTATGTTATGATAAAATTCTCGGAACTCAAAGAGTTAAAATTTTAAATGACATTTTTAAACGAAAAGAAATTAATTTTGCATACCTTTTTTTTCAAAAAGTTTCAGTTTTGTAAGGATCTTACAGGAGCATTTAAAAACTGTCAAAGTTTGTAAAGCCGCCCACTCACGTACAACTGTTCAGTTTAACTGAGAAATTTAAAATGTTTATATTTTTAACTGACAGTTTCAACTGAAGTGAACGTGTGTGGGGGTTCAACTGTACTGTTCTCAGTTCAATTTGTGTCGAAGATACTGCATACAACATGCTGGCGAAGAAGTTACAAGAAGTAGAACCTGACGCGGAAAAGAAATCTGTTTTGTCAAAAATAAACAGCTTAAGATCCATGCCACCCACGTACAGCTTTAACTGTCAGTTTTAACTGTCAGTTTTAACTGTTCAGTTAAAACTGTACGTATGTGGATAATAACTGACAGTTCAACTCAACTCTTCAATTTAACTGACCAATTTAAAATTTTTATATTTTTAACTGACAGTTTGAACTGAAGTGAATGTGTGTGGGGGTTCCAAGACTTCATCGTTCAAACTCCTTTGATGCTATCTAATATTAAAAATTATTTAATGTAAGCTTCAAAATTTATATACGGACCCATAAAATATATGTTTCTAAATCCCGATTGACACATTTTCAAATTTTTTCCACATTTTTTTGTTTTCTATTTCCTTCTATTTTAAGGGTACGGAGCGGAACTAAAAAAGAGTAAAAAATCTTGTTTGAAGGTTAATAGAAATTACCCTAGTGTACAAAAATTTAGTAATAAAAAGATGTTTAAGTAAAATAGCCTTGATTTATAATTTAATAACTTGGCGCTGCTTTTGCCAAGTTTAAAATTTTTTAAAATCCAAGTGAAAGGTTTTCTGATGCGCATAGAAAATACCCCTTGCTAAGAAGCCCTAATAATCAACGAATTTTTTTTAATTCTTTAAATTGGGAAAACAGCACAATTAAATAAAAAATATGTTTTATTCAGTTTTTTTTTAATTTGCCGATTTCTTTTTAAGAATTTATAACGACATTTTCCCACAATCATCTGGCATCTCTGAAGGGTCAATAGAAAGTCGTTCAAGAAAAATATTTTTGTTAAAATTGATATAAGCAAGAAATGAAATATCACAATCGATAAATATCAGCTGAAATCTTTGTTAATTTATTTCGGCACATGCAAAGACCTCTCGAGCTCTTATAATGCCATTCAATATTTGCCGCGAGGACGCAATTTCTATTATTTGCCAAATAGTTTACAACTGTTTATCTGTCCATTTGAGGAACTCTAAACAAATTATATTATCAATAAACTTAAATAAAAAGTTTCTTATCGATATAACAATTTCATATTAATTTATGCGGAAATACGTATAAGAATTCAACAAATGAATGCCACTCTGCATACGAGTATGTGCTCGTACACCGGTACGTATGTATGTACGTCATATGTGTATGTACAAGTGTTTGCATTCTAATTGTATGCTTTGCTAAAGCTTCTACGCCCACTTTTGGATGGACAATCTGAACTACAGTAAAATCTATCGCTTATGGTGACAAACGAATGAGTTTTTATAAAAACACAACAACAAATAATAGCTTAAGCAACACTCAGTTCAAATAACAGCAACAACGCGTCAACTTTATACAATCCATTCACTTTAATAATAGAACAAAACAGGCGGACATAAAACTCGTCGAGGTGCTAACGGTTAGGGAACTTTGGTTTGATTGCAGGTATGCGTGCATTTATATGTATGTAGTCGTGCGTGTGCGTGTGCTAGTGTAAGTGTGTTAGTCCGGAGTGCCACAAACACTTAGAAATAAATTAAATATGTTAATGCGTTCGGCGGCAGGTTCCTCAAAGTACAAAAGCTATTTGAGAGAGTCATTATAAAAATATTGAATGCAAGGTAATGTTGAGGTGCTACAGTTCTAAGACAATTTGGGGCCTTAAGTAGACCATAAACTCCGCTATTATTATGAAGAACTTTTTAAATTTTGATCCAGTAAAAATGCAACACATCATTGACATAACATGCACATTAACTGAAGTTTCACATATTATTCGCGAACAAAGTCGCGGGTGAAAAGTATAATAAAATAAAAACAAACCCAACTTTAATACTTGCACTTTTTATGATGACTTGCACTTTTTATTATGAATTGTATTTTTAATAATGACTTGCATTTTTTATGATGACCTGCACTTTTCATGATGACTTGCATTTTTTATGATGACTTGCACTTTGTAGAATGACTTGCATTTTTTATGATGACTTGCACTTTTTATGATGACTTCCATTTTTTATGATGACTTACACTTTTTATGATGACTTTCATTTTTTATGATGACTTGCATTTTTCATGATGACTTGCATTTTTCATGATGAGTTGCACTTTTTATGATTACTTGCATTTTTTATGATGAGTTGCACTTTTTATGATGACTTGCATTTTTTATGATGACTTGCATTTTTTATGATGACTTGCACTTTTTAGAATGATTGGCATTTTTTATGATGAGTTGCATTTTTTATGATGACTTGCACTTTTTATGATGACTTGCACTTTTTATGATGACTTGCATTTTTTGTGATGACGTGCACCTTTTATGATGACTTGCATTTTTTATGATGACTTGCACTTTTTAGAATGACTTGCATTTTTTATGATGACTTGAATTTTTCGTAATGACTTGCACTTTTTATGATGACATGCATTTTTTATGATGACATGCACTTTTTATGATGACTTGCATTTTTCATAATGACTTGCACTTGTAATGATGACATGCATTTTTGATGATGACTTCCACTTTTTAGAATGACTGGCACTTTTTATGATGACTTGCACTTTTAATGATGACTTGCATTTTTTGTGATAACTTGCACTTTTTATGATGACTTGCATTTTTTATCATGACTTGCACTTTTCATAATGACTTGCATTTTTTATGATGACTGGCACTTTTCATAATGTCTTGCACTTTTTATGATGACTTGCATTTTTCATAATGACTTGCACTTTTCATAATGACTTGCACTTTTTATAATGACTTGCATTTTTTATGGTGACCTACACTTTTTATAATGACTCGGACTTTTTTCCTTACTAATATAATATATATGAAAGTAGCTCTGTTATCTTTTCATGCTCAAACCGCTGAACCGATTTAGATGAAATTTGGCATAGAGATAGTTTAAGATCCCAGGAATAACATAAGGTGGTTTTTATTTTTGGAAATGATCGTATTGAGGGGTCAAGGATGGTCAAAAATTTTTATCGATATATGAAATTATTAAATTGATAACTAAGAAACTTTTAAAATTTGATCCAGTAAAAATACAACTCATCATTGACATAACATACTCATTAGCTGAAATTTCACATATTCTTCGCGGCCAAGTCGCGGGTTAAAGCCAGTAATAAATAAATAAGCGGACAAAACTTCCAAAAATTAACTGATTTTCTACGTTTTCCACAAATTGACACTTTTCGGCAAAAAATACTTCGCAGTAAATCCTTGTGTTCGTTCCTTATATGAATTTGCAAAAATACCTGTAAATATTAATTTTCCTTAATGTCGCTGCCAATAACGCCTATTTTATAAAAGCATTTATTTAATATTCTAATAACGCAACACCCAACTGTACACAACATTTAATGGTAAGTGGGTTGTATGATGGCATGAGTTCTGTTTTAGCTAGACTTTTACCCACAACAACAACAACGATGGCTAACAGCCAAGGGGGTCTTAGGCACGAAACAATTGGTTCTTTCCTGCATGAAATTTACATTTGAATATTGACCACATTTCTAAGGATTATTTAGCCAAACGAATTCAGTTGAGACTTTGAGTTGAACGTGTTAAGTTTAAAAACGGCAGAGAAAAACGAATACAATCAATATTGAACGGTTTAAAGTAATAAAAACATAATAACAATATATTAAAAATAACACAAAACGTGAGTTTAGTTGTAAATGCAATAACAAAAACAAAAAACAAACAAATGAAAAACATGTATTTCATATCTCATATGATTTTAAAAGGCGTTTTTCCAACAGGATTTGAAAAATGTGTACTGCAGTGGTATTTCACTATTTGAAGAAATTTTGCATTTAATTGACCCACTTGTAACACCCCGACTGAAACCACAAATCAAAGTTCGTGTTTGTTATTTTTTCTTACATACGAGTATATCGCGTTTGTTTAATATTTATTTTTCACTTAAGTTTAATTAACAAAGCAAATTAGTCGTATAAACTTTATCCAGAAGTTTGTAACAGCAGAATGTTTTCCATATAAAACAAATATTTTCAAAAGCGGAACAAAACATGGATTTACACACGATTTTAGTGGATCCTGGCAGACATTGCCTTGCCACAATTTCTCTTAAAAAATATCTCAACAACAACTTAAATTTGGAAATAAGGTCAAGTTATTATCAAAAAAAAAATCAACTATTAAAAGTATTAAGATCAAAAAGAGGAGCTCACCAAATTTTCCAAGGATAAAATATCATGCCGTATATTTCAGAGTAAAAAGGAAAGAGTTCATATTAAAAGAATTTTTTAACAAAACAACTTGCAATAAAACCTATTTTTGATCACTTTTGAAAATCCTTTAAATGAAGTTTTGGTAATTCCTGTTTCATGGTAAAGTGATGAAATAGAAATCGAATTACAGCAGATTGTAAGATATGAAATCGGTTTCCCTAATTCCCAAAAAATATTTTATCTTTATTAACTACTTATTTGACAAATCTTGTATAGAAAATAGGTTATAAAGATAAAATATTTTTTATGAATTATCTCTTAAGAATTAAAATAATTATTTATGTCGTGCATATCTACACATAAATGCCTTTTAAATCATTAATGTATCGTCAATATTGGTGAACGTTAAATATCTCAAAGTGTACCACAAAAAAATGTATCGTGAATTTTATTATTTACTTTTTTTTTTGGCCACGGAATATTATTTTTTTACTATGGGAGTGATAATAATTTTACATTCTATGATCTTTTTTATTAACGAATTTTTATAAAATTTGTAAAAAAAAAATATTATGAATGAAAAAGATGTAAATTCTGCCGCTGCCTAATTTTGGAAACTATAAAATTTACATAATTTGTTTTCCCTCATGAACAGCATAAACAAGTCGCCCTGACAGAGAAATAAATGAATAAATGTTGGTTTCTATTTAACAAAGACACGACACATTTGGGTTTTTTTTTCCAGTCCTAACTACAACAGCTACAAAAAAGGAAAGAAAAATAATTTGTAGTTTTATTTATGCCAACTATTTATATAATTTAAAGTTCGTTTTTAACAACAGCATGATACGAATGGCGAAAATTTCAACACAAAAAGTTTTTCTGTAAAAGGATATTACAAGCACATGCTTGCTGTGTGGTGGCATGCATGCAAAACACACAAAACTCTGTTGAAATTTTTTCAAAAGAACAAAAACACGTTAGAAATATTTACTTGGCTAACAGCAAAAAAAAAAAAGAGGAAGAAAGAAAGTAGACCGGAAATGGTTTCTGTATCGATTGACCATCTTGATTTAGAGAACTCATAGCATTTTATTTGGGTCTCGAATTAAAGCTGTTATTTGAAATCTTTTAGGTGGCCAAAATAACGTAATGGCTTAAATAGTTTTATGAAATAACGAAACCGCCTCTATTTCCTTTAAAGTAAATACAGAAGGTAAATACTTATATAATTTCCATAAAAACGCCCAAACATTTAAGCGTAATCATGTGACTCTCAAAAAGAGTTTTTATAAATAATAAATATAGAATAAAGTGGAATAAAATGTTTAATTTATATAATTCAAAATGTTGTTTTTAAGAAAAATATATTTACGAATCTAATTAACACTGACCACACAGTATATGATACAATGTTGGCTCCCCTAACATAAAATACTGCATATGCTACACTGCACAATAAAAGGTGCCAATAAATATGAATATGGTACCGAATTTTTCTAATCCGACAATATGAGTGTAGCGGCTTCTGAAAACAACGTTGCTATGTTTTGAAAAATTCCATTGATGTTAATTTTTCACTTGTTGCTCATATGTCATTTTTTGGGGCATAAATTACTTTGAACTCAATAGGAGATTAGTTCAAATATTCGTATTAATGCACACACATAAATTCTATTGAAATTGTATATTTAATGTTATGATGAGATTTTTGTTTAGTATTTGGAATATACATATATGAGAACACTGATTCATTCAAGCATTCAAGTAGGATCTCAGAGATCCTACTTGATTGCTTGTGGGTTACAGGCAGCCACTTACACCAACAGTGATTATGGGCCAAATTAGTCTATTTGCATATATTTCGTTATTACTTATACCAATTCAACGTTAGTTACATCTTAGAAAAATAACACAAAGATATGCTAAAACTTTACGTATTAAATTAAATCTTTTTTTCCTGTAGTTTTAGAGACGTCTTTCCTCCACTCTGTTTTCGTATTTTATATATGTCTATAATATATAAAAGTATAACCTGATATGCAACTTGTTATTAAAATGCGCCACTTTTCATTAAAACGTATAACTTTTTATTAAAAAGTGCAAATTTTTATTAAAAAGTGCAAATTTTTATTAAAAAATAAAATTTTTTACAAAAAAGTGCAACTTTTTACTAAAATATGCAACTTTTTACTAAAATGTGCAACTTTTTACTAAAAAGTGCAACTTTTTCTTAAAAAGTGCAACTTTTTCTTAAAAAGTACAACTCTTTCTTAAAAAGTGCAACATTTGATTGAAAAGTGCAACTTTTTATTTAAAAGGGCATTTATGTATGGAATGGAACTCGTGCTGCTTTTTATTAAAGGGTGTAACTTTTTTTTAAATCTGTAACTTTTTATTAAAAAGTGCAACTTTTTATGAAAAAGTGCAACCTTTTATAAAAAAATTCCATTTTTTAATAAAAAGTTTAACTTTTTATTAATATTTTTAAGTTTTCGTTAAAAATGTGATTTTATTAGAGAGTACCACTTTTTATTAAAAAGTACAGCTTCTTAATAAAAAGTACCACTTTTTGTTAAAAAGTATAGCTTTGCAATTTTTTAAAGTGCAACTGTTTTTCAAAAAGTGCAACTTCTTTTAAAAAAGTGCATCCTTTTGTTAAAAAGTGCATCTGTTTGTTAAAAAGTACATATTTTTGTTAAAAAGTGCAACTTTTTCTTAAAAAGTGCATTTTTTTGTTAAAAAGTACCACTTTTTGTTAAAAAGTATAGCTTTGCAATTTTTTAAAGTCCAACTGTTTTTCAAAAAGTGCAACTTCTTTTAAAAAAGTGCATCTATTTGTTAAAAAGTGCATATTTTTGTTAAAAAGTGCATCTTTTTGTTAAAAAGTGCAACTTTTTGTTAAAAACTGCAACTTTTTGCTAAAAAGTGCAACTTTTTGTTAAAAAGTACAACTTTTTGCTAAAAAGTGCAAATTTATTTAAGAAAGTGCAACTTTTTGTTAAAAATTGCAAATTATTTAAAAAAGCGCATCTTTTTATAGAAATAAAATAAACTTTTTGTTAAAAAAGTAACTTTTTGAAAAAAGAGATTTTTAATTTAAAGCTATTCTTTTTAATAAAAATTTTGACTTTTTATTAGAAAGAGAAACTTTGTTAAGAAACTGTAAGACAAAGAAGACTAATTCCTCTAAAACCCAAAAACTATCCTTGTGTAAAAGCTTAGCATTAAGAGTTCTATTGAATACAAATAATTTCCATTTTATCCTTCGCATTGTAATTTATTTAATTACGCTGTGATATTGGCAAATTTCGGCTTATTTGAGTGGACTAGATGTTGGCCATTTTTCTAAGTTGTCTGAGTAGCTTGAAAAAATGTAGCAAAATTTTAGAATCATTTATGAATTTAAATTAACAAACTTTTTAATTTAAATTTCCCCATCCTTAGAAACACATTTCATTAATTTTGTAAATATAATTCCAACGAAACTGCATTTTCAAATAATGGTGGACTTGGTTCGTTTTCAACTGAAGTCAATGCTGTATTTTTTCTTATATGTAATAAAAAATACTCTGAATAATGCGTTTTGATAAGTAATTAAATATTTATTACCAACATAAAGAACAGCTAAGCAAAATAGTATTAACAGACTTTTAAAAACGTTATTGTTCTAACTTAAGCCGCAATTAAACGCAAGTCAATTTAAAAAGTAAGGCGTAAAAATATTTATTTGAATCGTAATAACGGCCTTAAACACTGCAGCATACGATTATTAACATAAGAAATTGAATGAATGTGCGAGTAAATTAAGGCCAATGCCAGAATTTGGCATTTCTAAGAACAAAAAAGTTTAGAAGGAAATTAAGTTTTAGCCCCCTCTAAATCACGTGATATTTGCAGGCAATAAACCACCAGAGACCAGTAGACTTTTGTTTATGTTTGCCACTTCAGCCAACATGTTTCGATATGAAGGATCTCGTGATATTTTCAAATTTAAAACTAATTAAAGGTTATCAAGGTCAAGAATTTGGCCAAGTACTCGTACCATTTTAATTGACGGCAATAGCAACATCAATAATTCTACCAACGCCAACAAAAGTTGTCGTGACTCATAATTTATGCTGACCAATAGTAAATATTTGAATTTATATTTCTTTTTTTCTTTCAAACACGTACTCGTAATATAAAACAAGGACTATTGCTAAATTGATTAATAAATAAACCAATTATTAAGTTTAAAACAAAAGGTGGTCTCTTGTTTGTTATTCACTGGTCGGTCACCTAATAAAATAGTAATAAAAAAAAACAAGAAGCCAATAAATAAAATATCAAAAGAACATTGAACTAAACCTGCAGCAGTTTGAATTGAAAACATTTGCATGACCAGTTCAACACGACAAAAAATGCTTTAGCGCCAATTGTTACTCCGCTGTTTGTTTTTTCTTTTTTTTTGTCCTTTTTTTATTATTAATCCATAACAACACGACCCTAATGCTTCTTCCACAACATCCACTCAAAAGAACTGCGGAATGAAAGTTTAATCATAGATTAAGATCGGATATACGATGATATTGCATTTGTTGCTGTCACACTCCCACCGAGTACGAGTACGGCTGGTAATAGAATAAGAACACCAACAGGGCAGAGAGTGGCAGTTGGCGAAGCTAAAGTGAAAAAGTAAGAGGAAAAAGATTCACGGACCACAGCAGAAATAAAGTCTTTAAAAACACTGAAGTATTTCCTTTTAGTGAATGTTTGATTTTATGGAAGACAGGAAAAATAAATAAAAATGATTTGCTTCCTCCTCCGTTGCAAAAATAACTGTGAGTATTTAAGTGCCAAGTTTTGTTTGACAGGGAGTGTCCTTAACATTTGCGCACCGATAGTTATTAGCTTCTCTAATTATAGCCAGGAAAAACGTTTAAAATTTTCTTAATTTTCAGAACATGCGGATTTATAAAGGCCGTGACTGACTCTGCTACAAATCGCAGTCACGGCCTTAAGTTCAATTGCATTATTTTTCATTGATAATACAGGAGCCACTTAAAAATTAGGTCTCTCAGAAAGTCGATTTCCATAATTGGAATTTTTTTTTTTCGATATCCTCCAAAAAAGAATTGGAGGGTATATTCACTTTATCGTTCCGTGTTCAAAGCAGCGAAATATACCTCTAAGGCCCCATAAATTATATACGATATATTCTTGATCCGTGATGAAATCCAAGACGATCAAGCCATGTCCGGCCGTCCGTCCGTCTGTGGAAATCACGATTCAGTTTAAACCAAGAGAGATAGATGGGTGATGTTGGCTGAAGTAGTAGAACACGAGACTATGAAGCGGAGGATCGTGAGTTCGAGCCCGCGCTGAGTTATGATATATTGTGTGTGGAATTCTTCTGGTTGTGTTAGTTGTTGCCAGCCTGTTTTCAATGATGAAGGCATAGTCACTGGTCACTGAACATAATTGGCAGCGACTGACACGATCATGTACTAAAAGCAGAGTAACAGCACCCACCTTCGTCGACCCTGTAGCAAAAATTAGCCGGCAAAGTAAAAGGGTTGAAATAGCTAAAAAAAAATTTTTTTTTCTTCTCATCTTTCCTAGTCTGTCCCCTCGTTTTCAGTTCATTGCATATATAGGGGTCATCCCCTGAGTGCTGGTCCAAGATTAAAAAAAAAATTTTGGTACAAATATATTTGGAAGGATAGCTCAAGTTCGTAAATGTGCTGAGTCGGACCTAAGGGAAAAAAGTTCCTCTAAGAAGAACTAAACCAACTTCTAAGAACCACATGATTTTTAAAGTTTTCATACTCTCCTGTGCTGTTGGCTGAAGTAGTAGAACACGAGACTATGATGCGGAGAGTCCTGAGTTCGAGCCCCAGCTGAGTCATGAAATATTGTGTTGAATTCTTCTGATCAGCATTAGTGCGTGGTTGTGTTAGTTGTTGCCAGCCTGTTTTCAGTGATGAAGGCATAGCACTGATCACTGGACAATTACTGGCAGCGACTGACCCAATCATGTACTAAAAGCAGAGTAACAGCACCCACCTTCGTCGGCCCTGTAGCAAAAATTAGCCGGCGAAGTAAAATGTTGAAATAGCTACAAAAAAAAAAAAAAAAAAAAAAAAAAAAAAAACAACTGTCTATCTTCTCATCTTTCCTAATCTGTCCCCTCAGTACTATCCCCTCGTTTTCAGTTCCAGCGCAATGCATTGAATATATAGGGGACATCCCCTGAGTGCTGGTCCTACTCCTAAAAAAAAAAAAAAAAAAAAAAATAATATGGAGGGTATATTCACTTTGTCATTCCGTTTATAACGCAGCGAAATATACATCTGAGACCCCATAAAATATATATATATATGTATATATATATATATATATTTTTCAGCAACAAATTACCCACTTGCGGGATACCGCTTAGCTCGCAATGTCGTAAAGGTGCTTCCCTGGGCAAATATTTCATAAGCTGTAGAAAGCAAAGATAACTTATCTGTAACACCTCTAGATGTCTGAGAGATGCAAAAACTTCTTTCCACTTCGTTATAAGTGTGGGGTTCGCATATCCAATAATTTCCAAATGCTTCAAAGAATTGCTGTGGTACTGCAGAGTGTCTAGGAACCACTCCTCATGGTTGGCGTTCAATTTGATGGACATTTTCTCCATTTTGAAGGCCTCATCGCGTGTATAATTCAAGTGCCTGCCCACAATACTGCAACTCATTTCGATTTCCAAATCCTTCAACCTGCTTAAATTAACTGAGCACGGAGCGTCATTTTGTACGACGGGTATGTGGGCTAAAACCATTTCTTTCAGCGTTGGCAGATTCGAATTTGTAGCTTCACATTCCGGCATTTCAAAGAGACGCAATTTATACCTGGATGATTTGCAAGCATCCAAACATGATTGCAATTCCTCGCAATTTAGATCTAGTTCACTCAAACTCAAAACACCATAAGGCAATGCTGTTTCCATACCGAGATACAAAAGGTCTATATTATCGGGACCAAGAACTACTTTAGAGTTTTCTAGGAATTCGGGCAATTGCGCTATATTATTCCAATGCTTGCAAACCAAACGAATTTGTTGTAAATCACTATGAGGCAAATATTTGAAAATATTTATTAACAACTCATTGGGTAATTTGTAGCATGAAGATTCTCCATAATCATCTTCAACTTGATCTCTTTCCGGAGCCGCTGTTAAGTCCAACATGATCTCGTCATTCATGTTACAATCGTTTAGCTAAAATTAAAGACTTTTTTTAAAATGTAGTGAAGCTTTTTACTCTTTAAGAAAACTTTTTGTTCATTTCGTTAATTTTTTTAAACAAAATTCCGCACATGGCTAGTCGTTGTCGACAACAGCCTCTTGAAATTTTCTACACTTTGGAAAATCGATTGGATATGCCAATTGGAGTTAATTGTTTTGGAAAAAGAGGTGGCTTCGACAAAAAGATGCAGATCTACAGGGATTATTTCAAAACTCGTAGTAAATAAGTGGAACTAATTAAAATTACAAACTGCAATTTTATGGCGAGAGTTCGTTAGATTTGAAAATGTGTGGTAACCTTTTACACGGGTAAAAGAAAGACAAAAAACTACCTCTCGCCTCAAATTTGTATTTATCAATGTACACATCCACACATACATATGTATATATGTATGTATGCATATAAGTGTGTATGTATGCACACACTTGCACTGGTCTTTTAGTTAAGAAAGTATACAAACATTAGCAAAGTATTTGATAGCTCTTGATATCAGCTCTCACGATTACGACGAGTAGGAGTATTTTTCACAGTTTGCACAATAGTTTTCTTAAAGGTTTTTTTTTTGGAGTTTAACAAGTGAAAGGTTTACTTACCTGATGGTTGCCTGAAACTTCTATCTCATCAATTGTTTGTTTTTCTTCCATTGTTCGGCAGTTCTGAGTTATTTTACAATTACAAAATACAAAAGATTACAAAACTGGTATGTGTATTGTATTCTTGTTGGATTTGTAGGGAAACACAACAACAACCTGCGCAATAACATTTACTTCAAATGACAAACAAAACTGTTTATTATTTCCAAATAGAATTTTCGTTACGTCACCAGGGGCAACGGCGATAACCAAGCAGGCGAATATAAACAATGCATATAATTCTACTTCAGATATTATAATACTTTCAGATACTTTATAACAGGGAAAGGCAACCTATACTATTACATTTTGCGTTTGGGTTACTTATATACTCTCTGCGCTCTCACCACGCATCGGTATTGCCAATCAACTTTCGTCACTTCTCCCCAATTAAAACTTTAAAATCTCCAAAAACTAACTTAATTTTATTATGGGTATTTGCAATATAAGATTTATTAGAAAATTAGTATCGGCAGGGCATTGGAGCAAAATTATGTTTGTGGCTCTGTATGCAGTGATAGTGTGTTAAAAGGAGGTTTTGTAGGACATCTGACGAAGAGTAACGCAAATACATATATGTATATGTTCATTGTATTATTCACCAAGAGGCATTATTTGCAAAAAGCTTGAATGTAATGAACACAATGTATTGTGGTTCAAAGCACGAGGTGGTCATAAGGGAATGTCATTTATAATTTTCCGCATCTCTTCATACTTTTCGCCAAAGCATTTGCCTTTCCCTGTACTAGAATCAGCAATCATTTTTTTTTCATAAATATTTATCCACTGTGATCGGACTCATATTGCTTTCTGGCAACTCTGATGTTTACTCTCTTAAGTTTACTAAAATGTTCATTAGCTCTTTTCAATACAGTGCTCCAGTGATGTTAACTTTTTTATTTCGATTTCCGTACCGCCCTAAAAAAGTTACCGTTTTTTAGGTAAAACTACCGTACGAAAAGTCTGTTACAAAATGAATAATAAAAAACGTATAGAATTTAACTACAATTGGCATTAATTTGCATGGTTGTAAAGAAACCGTACTATTTTGATGTTTTTACTGAAAAATATGTAGTCGCGAGAGAATTTGCAGTGAATAATTTATATTTGGGCTGTCACATAACTGATCTGTTAACACAGTTGTGAATTCGCCCTGGTAGACACATTATGAAAAAAAATTTTTGGGATCTAACAATTAAAAATTAAAAGTTTTTAAATTTACCCTGATAATATAGAAATTACCTGCTTACCGTTCGGAGGGCTAAATTACCGTACAATACGGTAATTACCTTACCGTAAGGTTAACATCACTGAGTGCACACACGAGTATGCAGTTACTTTGCCGCCAGCCAACCAGTCAATGCAGCGCTCTTAATTGCGGACTTGTCCCCAAAAAGGGATTTTTCTTTTGTGATGGGGGATAAATATTTCAAGAAAATCCCCAAAGGATTTTTTAATAAGAGGCCTGCAAAATGAACTTTTGTATGAAATCTTGTTTTATTAACCTGTTATAAATCAGAATTTTTTTTTTATATCATGCCTTTAGTATTTAATTAAATTTTTTTTGTGGAACGTATGTATTTTTATGTATGTTGTGTATAAATACTTATCCATAAAATCTAGATAAGATAAATTGTGAAGAAATTTTGTGCATAAAATTGTTTTCCTTCAATATAAAACTGTAGAACACTTTGAACACTTTCAAGTCATTAACTATTAATTGAATGAAAAAAATATGTAAATTCTTATTTTTTCTCATCGTGAACAACAATTTTGTAATCATGATGTCAGTACGTCGAAATATTGAATAAATACAAACTTGACCCACATGCATGCACGAGCATGCATGTATGTAAGTATATTAATTTTCGTTTTATAGTTCACTGATTGAAAGCTCATCAAATTACAGAAATGAAGCATATTTGTACATACTACATGCGTTGGCGTGGTCTTTAAATGCATAAAAGTACGAAATGAAAATCAAATGGTTTTGCTGTTCAGTGTTCTACACTCAAAATATTCTGTACGTAAAATTAACTGAAATTGTCATATAAAATAAATGAATATTCGATTAAAAACCGGTCAACTTATTATTCATTTAACTTTAACAAAAATATCATTTAATTTTAAATGTTAAAAAATTAACAGACTTAAATCTGTAAAAAATATTGCTTTTCTCTTTTATTTTGTTAGCTCAAAGAGAAATAGTATTGTTTGAATCAGTTAAAATTAAAATTGCTTAAAATTTTAAATGATTGTTCATTTAAGAATTATTATACGGAATACTTCTTGAATGAAGTACATTCCGTTTCTTTAATAATATTGTGAATATACTTACAAATAAACAACGGACAATATTGAAAGCAACAGAAAATCCGTATTAATGTGTAGTTAGTTTTTTGAATGACTGTTAGAATCAGTTAAAAATAAATTTGCTTACATTTTTAAATGCTTATGCATTTAAAAATGACTGAACGGAAAACTTCTTGAACAAAATACATTCCGTTACTGTCATAATTTTGTCAGTGTACTTGTGTTCTAGATACTCGTAATACAAAGAAATCTGGTTTAAGTGAACAGAGCATGTAACGTTCGCGACAGTTACAGCCATACCTAAATACGGGCGGAAAGCGGAACGTTTTTTTTCCGCTGAGCTTTAACGCTGAAATGCCATACCTAAACAAAAGCGGCATGTTATGCCAAAAAACAATAAAAACAGGGTTATCAAACAAACAAATTAAACAACCCTGATTATTTTAACAGCTGGACGGACGACATTTGTGATTTTGTTATTGAAATGTTGTACAAATTACAAACGTGCATACATATGTATGTATATAATGATATTGGAAATATTTTCTTACCTCCATTTTCTAATACGAAGTGCACAAATTTTTTCTTTTATTATTTATTTCACTTTTGTAAATTTTTGGCTTTTTTCTCTGGTTACAATTGTTTTCTTTTGCAACTAACTTCATTAGAAAACGCTGTATCAAAATCGGATTTTCCAATAGCAAAGCGTTGCCGCCGCGTTATTTCGGAATGCTCCATACAAAATGTATGGACATGAGAACTTTTGACAGCTAAAAAACGCTTGCCGCCCGTATTTAGGGATGGCAGTTAGAAATATTATGGATATGCTTACATGCATTTACTTGTACACTCAAAATACACTGGCAGAAAAAGTGTGTCACTTAGATTTTTTTTATTGATCCAAAATAATATTTTATAAATATTTACTTTTTAAGAGTTTCATTATATTTTATAGCTTCACACAGAGAAATGTTTAATGCAGAACATCTCAATGCATACATTTTGAGCTGTTGCACTAATCCACTAATCGAGGTTTAGGATTAGTCAGATAATACCCGGCTAACTTTGTATTATTCGGTTAACTGTTTAAAATCTTTATATATATATATATATATATATATATATATATATATATATATATATATATATATATATATATATATGAAAAAGAGCCCAAGTGAGAACTGTAATTGGGCTGATCTGCAATTTCGGAGTTTGCAAAATAAAAATCACTTTTTATGAACGATATCGCACGAACACATCAAACGATTTTGATCCATTATTGAGGCAATTGATGTGGTTTTTAACCTGAAGAGTTGGATGTGGAATCGAGTGATAAAGCCCTTTGAAAGTTATTAAAAAACACTATAAAAGGTTTTAGGCCCTATTCGATATTTCTCGAAATGTGCCGGTTGCAATTCACAGGATAGCTAAGTTTGGTAGAAGTCTTTGAAACGCGTTCGGTTCGATTCGGTCCATACGTTCACACACATACGCTCACTCACACACATGCAGATATAGTCACACCCTGTCAGGAATAGTCACGGAAGCTTCTTTAGGAACTCAAAACGTCGAAATCTGATGAAAACTCTATTTTGTTCAAAACGGGATAAAACTTGCCGACTTTTTGAAAATGTTCTATTTTCTTAGAAATTTAAAAAAATTTTTAGTGATTAACGGCAAAAGAAAGTTCTTCAAATTACATGAAATGGTGCGTTTTAATGCCATAAACTCGATTTCATTTATACTATAATATAATAAATACTATAACCATCATTCCATTCCATTACCATTCCACATTTCCGTTCCTTTTTTTCTGCGAGTTTTATGCTGCGTGTGTGTAATTTTCGTAATTAACCCATTAAAATTTCATAGAAAACGAAAATAACAATAGGAAAATATTTCAATTTCTTAATCTGTCTCAATCAGTTAAAGTGAAAAGTTGATTGTTAATTTCCATGCACGAAAAAGAAAAGGAATAAAAAAAATGGAAGAAAAATTCTTTTTTATAATAGTGTGGGAGGTCCTTTTATTATGGCGTTATAATTTGTTGCTTGTGAAAAGGAAAAAACCCAAAAGGAAGTGCATTTTTATTGCAGCCTTTTTAGGATTTAATAAACCGGCTTTCCTTTTGCTTCAGCTGGGGGTAAATTAAAGAGCTATAAAAAGTTTTTATTTACATTTCAGTTGATGAAGTACTAAATAATAACTTAAACTTAATAAATCACCTTCAAGTGTATTTTGCAGCAAGTTAAATGAAGTTAAATGGAGGAAGCTATTTAAAGCAAAACTCGATAGGAACAACTATCAACACAAAAAAGTCATAAAATAAGTTTGAGAATTTTGAAAATGAATTAATATTTATAAATATTTTTTTTGGTTTATTTTGTTTTACATTATTACACTGTAATAAAGAAAAGTAGATGATATTATAAAATATGGTTTGCCAATCATTTTTAGGTCAAATTTTTTGAAATTGTGTTAATAAATTATTATTAGGAGTGCCTCAGTAGACTATTGAGTTAGTTAGTGTGGAGACCGCTTGTTCGATTCCCATCTTAGACTCTGGTCTGTTTTACCACAAAGTCATTTTACTGTTCTCGGTTAATTATGTTATGATAAAATTCTCGGAACTCAAAGAGTTAAAATTTTAAATGACATTTTTAAACGAAAAGAAATTAATTTTGCATACCTTTTTTTTCAAAAAGTTTCAGTTTTGTAAGGATCTTACAGGAGCATTTAAAAACTGTCAAAGTTTGTAAAGCCGCCCACTCACGTACAACTGTTCAGTTTAACTGAGAAATTTAAAATGTTTATATTTTTAACTGACAGTTTCAACTGAAGTGAACGTGTGTGGGGGTTCAACTGTACTGTTCTCAGTTCAATTTGTGTCGAAGATACTGCATACAACATGCTGGCGAAGAAGTTACAAGAAGTAGAACCTGACGCGGAAAAGAAATCTGTTTTGTCAAAAATAAACAGCTTAAGATCCATGCCACCCACGTACAGCTTTAACTGTCAGTTTTAACTGTCAGTTTTAACTGTTCAGTTAAAACTGTACGTATGTGGATAATAACTGACAGTTCAACTCAACTCTTCAATTTAACTGACCAATTTAAAATTTTTATATTTTTAACTGACAGTTTGAACTGAAGTGAATGTGTGTGGGGGTTCCAAGACTTCATCGTTCAAACTCCTTTGATGCTATCTAATATTAAAAATTATTTAATGTAAGCTTCAAAATTTATATACGGACCCATAAAATATATGTTTCTAAATCCCGATTGACACATTTTCAAATTTTTTCCACATTTTTTTGTTTTCTATTTCCTTCTATTTTAAGGGTACGGAGCGGAACTAAAAAAGAGTAAAAAATCTTGTTTGAAGGTTAATAGAAATTACCCTAGTGTACAAAAATTTAGTAATAAAAAGATGTTTAAGTAAAATAGCCTTGATTTATAATTTAATAACTTGGCGCTGCTTTTGCCAAGTTTAAAATTTTTTAAAATCCAAGTGAAAGGTTTTCTGATGCGCATAGAAAATACCCCTTGCTAAGAAGCCCTAATAATCAACGAATTTTTTTTAATTCTTTAAATTGGGAAAACAGCACAATTAAATAAAAAATATGTTTTATTCAGTTTTTTTTTAATTTGCCGATTTCTTTTTAAGAATTTATAACGACATTTTCCCACAATCATCTGGCATCTCTGAAGGGTCAATAGAAAGTCGTTCAAGAAAAATATTTTTGTTAAAATTGATATAAGCAAGAAATGAAATATCACAATCGATAAATATCAGCTGAAATCTTTGTTAATTTATTTCGGCACATGCAAAGACCTCTCGAGCTCTTATAATGCCATTCAATATTTGCCGCGAGGACGCAATTTCTATTATTTGCCAAATAGTTTACAACTGTTTATCTGTCCATTTGAGGAACTCTAAACAAATTATATTATCAATAAACTTAAATAAAAAGTTTCTTATCGATATAACAATTTCATATTAATTTATGCGGAAATACGTATAAGAATTCAACAAATGAATGCCACTCTGCATACGAGTATGTGCTCGTACACCGGTACGTATGTATGTACGTCATATGTGTATGTACAAGTGTTTGCATTCTAATTGTATGCTTTGCTAAAGCTTCTACGCCCACTTTTGGATGGACAATCTGAACTACAGTAAAATCTATCGCTTATGGTGACAAACGAATGAGTTTTTATAAAAACACAACAACAAATAATAGCTTAAGCAACACTCAGTTCAAATAACAGCAACAACGCGTCAACTTTATACAATCCATTCACTTTAATAATAGAACAAAACAGGCGGACATAAAACTCGTCGAGGTGCTAACGGTTAGGGAACTTTGGTTTGATTGCAGGTATGCGTGCATTTATATGTATGTAGTCGTGCGTGTGCGTGTGCTAGTGTAAGTGTGTTAGTCCGGAGTGCCACAAACACTTAGAAATAAATTAAATATGTTAATGCGTTCGGCGGCAGGTTCCTCAAAGTACAAAAGCTATTTGAGAGAGTCATTATAAAAATATTGAATGCAAGGTAATGTTGAGGTGCTACAGTTCTAAGACAATTTGGGGCCTTAAGTAGACCATAAACTCCGCTATTATTATGAAGAACTTTTTAAATTTTGATCCAGTAAAAATGCAACACATCATTGACATAACATGCACATTAACTGAAGTTTCACATATTATTCGCGAACAAAGTCGCGGGTGAAAAGTATAATAAAATAAAAACAAACCCAACTTTAATACTTGCACTTTTTATGATGACTTGCACTTTTTATTATGAATTGTATTTTTAATAATGACTTGCATTTTTTATGATGACCTGCACTTTTCATGATGACTTGCATTTTTTATGATGACTTGCACTTTGTAGAATGACTTGCATTTTTTATGATGACTTGCACTTTTTATGATGACTTCCATTTTTTATGATGACTTACACTTTTTATGATGACTTTCATTTTTTATGATGACTTGCATTTTTCATGATGACTTGCATTTTTCATGATGAGTTGCACTTTTTATGATTACTTGCATTTTTTATGATGAGTTGCACTTTTTATGATGACTTGCATTTTTTATGATGACTTGCATTTTTTATGATGACTTGCACTTTTTAGAATGATTGGCATTTTTTATGATGAGTTGCATTTTTTATGATGACTTGCACTTTTTATGATGACTTGCACTTTTTATGATGACTTGCATTTTTTGTGATGACGTGCACCTTTTATGATGACTTGCATTTTTTATGATGACTTGCACTTTTTAGAATGACTTGCATTTTTTATGATGACTTGAATTTTTCGTAATGACTTGCACTTTTTATGATGACATGCATTTTTTATGATGACATGCACTTTTTATGATGACTTGCATTTTTCATAATGACTTGCACTTGTAATGATGACATGCATTTTTGATGATGACTTCCACTTTTTAGAATGACTGGCACTTTTTATGATGACTTGCACTTTTAATGATGACTTGCATTTTTTGTGATAACTTGCACTTTTTATGATGACTTGCATTTTTTATCATGACTTGCACTTTTCATAATGACTTGCATTTTTTATGATGACTGGCACTTTTCATAATGTCTTGCACTTTTTATGATGACTTGCATTTTTCATAATGACTTGCACTTTTCATAATGACTTGCACTTTTTATAATGACTTGCATTTTTTATGGTGACCTACACTTTTTATAATGACTCGGACTTTTTTCCTTACTAATATAATATATATGAAAGTAGCTCTGTTATCTTTTCATGCTCAAACCGCTGAACCGATTTAGATGAAATTTGGCATAGAGATAGTTTAAGATCCCAGGAATAACATAAGGTGGTTTTTATTTTTGGAAATGATCGTATTGAGGGGTCAAGGATGGTCAAAAATTTTTATCGATATATGAAATTATTAAATTGATAACTAAGAAACTTTTAAAATTTGATCCAGTAAAAATACAACTCATCATTGACATAACATACTCATTAGCTGAAATTTCACATATTCTTCGCGGCCAAGTCGCGGGTTAAAGCCAGTAATAAATAAATAAGCGGACAAAACTTCCAAAAATTAACTGATTTTCTACGTTTTCCACAAATTGACACTTTTCGGCAAAAAATACTTCGCAGTAAATCCTTGTGTTCGTTCCTTATATGAATTTGCAAAAATACCTGTAAATATTAATTTTCCTTAATGTCGCTGCCAATAACGCCTATTTTATAAAAGCATTTATTTAATATTCTAATAACGCAACACCCAACTGTACACAACATTTAATGGTAAGTGGGTTGTATGATGGCATGAGTTCTGTTTTAGCTAGACTTTTACCCACAACAACAACAACGATGGCTAACAGCCAAGGGGGTCTTAGGCACGAAACAATTGGTTCTTTCCTGCATGAAATTTACATTTGAATATTGACCACATTTCTAAGGATTATTTAGCCAAACGAATTCAGTTGAGACTTTGAGTTGAACGTGTTAAGTTTAAAAACGGCAGAGAAAAACGAATACAATCAATATTGAACGGTTTAAAGTAATAAAAACATAATAACAATATATTAAAAATAACACAAAACGTGAGTTTAGTTGTAAATGCAATAACAAAAACAAAAAACAAACAAATGAAAAACATGTATTTCATATCTCATATGATTTTAAAAGGCGTTTTTCCAACAGGATTTGAAAAATGTGTACTGCAGTGGTATTTCACTATTTGAAGAAATTTTGCATTTAATTGACCCACTTGTAACACCCCGACTGAAACCACAAATCAAAGTTCGTGTTTGTTATTTTTTCTTACATACGAGTATATCGCGTTTGTTTAATATTTATTTTTCACTTAAGTTTAATTAACAAAGCAAATTAGTCGTATAAACTTTATCCAGAAGTTTGTAACAGCAGAATGTTTTCCATATAAAACAAATATTTTCAAAAGCGGAACAAAACATGGATTTACACACGATTTTAGTGGATCCTGGCAGACATTGCCTTGCCACAATTTCTCTTAAAAAATATCTCAACAACAACTTAAATTTGGAAATAAGGTCAAGTTATTATCAAAAAAAAAATCAACTATTAAAAGTATTAAGATCAAAAAGAGGAGCTCACCAAATTTTCCAAGGATAAAATATCATGCCGTATATTTCAGAGTAAAAAGGAAAGAGTTCATATTAAAAGAATTTTTTAACAAAACAACTTGCAATAAAACCTATTTTTGATCACTTTTGAAAATCCTTTAAATGAAGTTTTGGTAATTCCTGTTTCATGGTAAAGTGATGAAATAGAAATCGAATTACAGCAGATTGTAAGATATGAAATCGGTTTCCCTAATTCCCAAAAAATATTTTATCTTTATTAACTACTTATTTGACAAATCTTGTATAGAAAATAGGTTATAAAGATAAAATATTTTTTATGAATTATCTCTTAAGAATTAAAATAATTATTTATGTCGTGCATATCTACACATAAATGCCTTTTAAATCATTAATGTATCGTCAATATTGGTGAACGTTAAATATCTCAAAGTGTACCACAAAAAAATGTATCGTGAATTTTATTATTTACTTTTTTTTTTGGCCACGGAATATTATTTTTTTACTATGGGAGTGATAATAATTTTACATTCTATGATCTTTTTTATTAACGAATTTTTATAAAATTTGTAAAAAAAAAATATTATGAATGAAAAAGATGTAAATTCTGCCGCTGCCTAATTTTGGAAACTATAAAATTTACATAATTTGTTTTCCCTCATGAACAGCATAAACAAGTCGCCCTGACAGAGAAATAAATGAATAAATGTTGGTTTCTATTTAACAAAGACACGACACATTTGGGTTTTTTTTTCCAGTCCTAACTACAACAGCTACAAAAAAGGAAAGAAAAATAATTTGTAGTTTTATTTATGCCAACTATTTATATAATTTAAAGTTCGTTTTTAACAACAGCATGATACGAATGGCGAAAATTTCAACACAAAAAGTTTTTCTGTAAAAGGATATTACAAGCACATGCTTGCTGTGTGGTGGCATGCATGCAAAACACACAAAACTCTGTTGAAATTTTTTCAAAAGAACAAAAACACGTTAGAAATATTTACTTGGCTAACAGCAAAAAAAAAAAAGAGGAAGAAAGAAAGTAGACCGGAAATGGTTTCTGTATCGATTGACCATCTTGATTTAGAGAACTCATAGCATTTTATTTGGGTCTCGAATTAAAGCTGTTATTTGAAATCTTTTAGGTGGCCAAAATAACGTAATGGCTTAAATAGTTTTATGAAATAACGAAACCGCCTCTATTTCCTTTAAAGTAAATACAGAAGGTAAATACTTATATAATTTCCATAAAAACGCCCAAACATTTAAGCGTAATCATGTGACTCTCAAAAAGAGTTTTTATAAATAATAAATATAGAATAAAGTGGAATAAAATGTTTAATTTATATAATTCAAAATGTTGTTTTTAAGAAAAATATATTTACGAATCTAATTAACACTGACCACACAGTATATGATACAATGTTGGCTCCCCTAACATAAAATACTGCATATGCTACACTGCACAATAAAAGGTGCCAATAAATATGAATATGGTACCGAATTTTTCTAATCCGACAATATGAGTGTAGCGGCTTCTGAAAACAACGTTGCTATGTTTTGAAAAATTCCATTGATGTTAATTTTTCACTTGTTGCTCATATGTCATTTTTTGGGGCATAAATTACTTTGAACTCAATAGGAGATTAGTTCAAATATTCGTATTAATGCACACACATAAATTCTATTGAAATTGTATATTTAATGTTATGATGAGATTTTTGTTTAGTATTTGGAATATACATATATGAGAACACTGATTCATTCAAGCATTCAAGTAGGATCTCAGAGATCCTACTTGATTGCTTGTGGGTTACAGGCAGCCACTTACACCAACAGTGATTATGGGCCAAATTAGTCTATTTGCATATATTTCGTTATTACTTATACCAATTCAACGTTAGTTACATCTTAGAAAAATAACACAAAGATATGCTAAAACTTTACGTATTAAATTAAATCTTTTTTTCCTGTAGTTTTAGAGACGTCTTTCCTCCACTCTGTTTTCGTATTTTATATATGTCTATAATATATAAAAGTATAACCTGATATGCAACTTGTTATTAAAATGCGCCACTTTTCATTAAAACGTATAACTTTTTATTAAAAAGTGCAAATTTTTATTAAAAAGTGCAAATTTTTATTAAAAAATAAAATTTTTTACAAAAAAGTGCAACTTTTTACTAAAATATGCAACTTTTTACTAAAATGTGCAACTTTTTACTAAAAAGTGCAACTTTTTCTTAAAAAGTGCAACTTTTTCTTAAAAAGTACAACTCTTTCTTAAAAAGTGCAACATTTGATTGAAAAGTGCAACTTTTTATTTAAAAGGGCATTTATGTATGGAATGGAACTCGTGCTGCTTTTTATTAAAGGGTGTAACTTTTTTTTAAATCTGTAACTTTTTATTAAAAAGTGCAACTTTTTATGAAAAAGTGCAACCTTTTATGAAAAAATTCCATTTTTTAATAAAAAGTTTAACTTTTTATTAATATTTTTAAGTTTTCGTTAAAAATGTGATTTTATTAGAGAGTACCACTTTTTATTAAAAAGTACAGCTTCTTAATAAAAAGTACCACTTTTTGTTAAAAAGTATAGCTTTGCAATTTTTTAAAGTGCAACTGTTTTTCAAAAAGTGCAACTTCTTTTAAAAAAGTGCATCCTTTTGTTAAAAAGTGCATCTGTTTGTTAAAAAGTACATATTTTTGTTAAAAAGTGCAACTTTTTCTTAAAAAGTGCATTTTTTTGTTAAAAAGTACCACTTTTTGTTAAAAAGTATAGCTTTGCAATTTTTTAAAGTCCAACTGTTTTTCAAAAAGTGCAACTTCTTTTAAAAAAGTGCATCTATTTGTTAAAAAGTGCATATTTTTGTTAAAAAGTGCATCTTTTTGTTAAAAAGTGCAACTTTTTGTTAAAAACTGCAACTTTTTGCTAAAAAGTGCAACTTTTTGTTAAAAAGTACAACTTTTTGCTAAAAAGTGCAAATTTATTTAAGAAAGTGCAACTTTTTGTTAAAAATTGCAAATTATTTAAAAAAGCGCATCTTTTTATAGAAATAAAATAAACTTTTTGTTAAAAAAGTAACTTTTTGAAAAAAGAGATTTTTAATTTAAAGCTATTCTTTTTAATAAAAATTTTGACTTTTTATTAGAAAGAGAAACTTTGTTAAGAAACTGTAAGACAAAGAAGACTAATTCCTCTAAAACCCAAAAACTATCCTTGTGTAAAAGCTTAGCATTAAGAGTTCTATTGAATACAAATAATTTCCATTTTATCCTTCGCATTGTAATTTATTTAATTACGCTGTGATATTGGCAAATTTCGGCTTATTTGAGTGGACTAGATGTTGGCCATTTTTCTAAGTTGTCTGAGTAGCTTGAAAAAATGTAGCAAAATTTTAGAATCATTTATGAATTTAAATTAACAAACTTTTTAATTTAAATTTCCCCATCCTTAGAAACACATTTCATTAATTTTGTAAATATAATTCCAACGAAACTGCATTTTCAAATAATGGTGGACTTGGTTCGTTTTCAACTGAAGTCAATGCTGTATTTTTTCTTATATGTAATAAAAAATACTCTGAATAATGCGTTTTGATAAGTAATTAAATATTTATTACCAACATAAAGAACAGCTAAGCAAAATAGTATTAACAGACTTTTAAAAACGTTATTGTTCTAACTTAAGCCGCAATTAAACGCAAGTCAATTTAAAAAGTAAGGCGTAAAAATATTTATTTGAATCGTAATAACGGCCTTAAACACTGCAGCATACGATTATTAACATAAGAAATTGAATGAATGTGCGAGTAAATTAAGGCCAATGCCAGAATTTGGCATTTCTAAGAACAAAAAAGTTTAGAAGGAAATTAAGTTTTAGCCCCCTCTAAATCACGTGATATTTGCAGGCAATAAACCACCAGAGACCAGTAGACTTTTGTTTATGTTTGCCACTTCAGCCAACATGTTTCGATATGAAGGATCTCGTGATATTTTCAAATTTAAAACTAATTAAAGGTTATCAAGGTCAAGAATTTGGCCAAGTACTCGTACCATTTTAATTGACGGCAATAGCAACATCAATAATTCTACCAACGCCAACAAAAGTTGTCGTGACTCATAATTTATGCTGACCAATAGTAAATATTTGAATTTATATTTCTTTTTTTCTTTCAAACACGTACTCGTAATATAAAACAAGGACTATTGCTAAATTGATTAATAAATAAACCAATTATTAAGTTTAAAACAAAAGGTGGTCTCTTGTTTGTTATTCACTGGTCGGTCACCTAATAAAATAGTAATAAAAAAAAACAAGAAGCCAATAAATAAAATATCAAAAGAACATTGAACTAAACCTGCAGCAGTTTGAATTGAAAACATTTGCATGACCAGTTCAACACGACAAAAAATGCTTTAGCGCCAATTGTTACTCCGCTGTTTGTTTTTTCTTTTTTTTTGTCCTTTTTTTATTATTAATCCATAACAACACGACCCTAATGCTTCTTCCACAACATCCACTCAAAAGAACTGCGGAATGAAAGTTTAATCATAGATTAAGATCGGATATACGATGATATTGCATTTGTTGCTGTCACACTCCCACCGAGTACGAGTACGGCTGGTAATAGAATAAGAACACCAACAGGGCAGAGAGTGGCAGTTGGCGAAGCTAAAGTGAAAAAGTAAGAGGAAAAAGATTCACGGACCACAGCAGAAATAAAGTCTTTAAAAACACTGAAGTATTTCCTTTTAGTGAATGTTTGATTTTATGGAAGACAGGAAAAATAAATAAAAATGATTTGCTTCCTCCTCCGTTGCAAAAATAACTGTGAGTATTTAAGTGCCAAGTTTTGTTTGACAGGGAGTGTCCTTAACATTTGCGCACCGATAGTTATTAGCTTCTCTAATTATAGCCAGGAAAAACGTTTAAAATTTTCTTAATTTTCAGAACATGCGGATTTATAAAGGCCGTGACTGACTCTGCTACAAATCGCAGTCACGGCCTTAAGTTCAATTGCATTATTTTTCATTGATAATACAGGAGCCACTTAAAAATTAGGTCTCTCAGAAAGTCGATTTCCATAATTGGAATTTTTTTTTTTCGATATCCTCCAAAAAAGAATTGGAGGGTATATTCACTTTATCGTTCCGTGTTCAAAGCAGCGAAATATACCTCTAAGGCCCCATAAATTATATACGATATATTCTTGATCCGTGATGAAATCCAAGACGATCAAGCCATGTCCGGCCGTCCGTCCGTCTGTGGAAATCACGATTCAGTTTAAACCAAGAGAGATAGATGGGTGATGTTGGCTGAAGTAGTAGAACACGAGACTATGAAGCGGAGGATCGTGAGTTCGAGCCCGCGCTGAGTTATGATATATTGTGTGTGGAATTCTTCTGGTTGTGTTAGTTGTTGCCAGCCTGTTTTCAATGATGAAGGCATAGTCACTGGTCACTGAACATAATTGGCAGCGACTGACACGATCATGTACTAAAAGCAGAGTAACAGCACCCACCTTCGTCGACCCTGTAGCAAAAATTAGCCGGCAAAGTAAAAGGGTTGAAATAGCTAAAAAAAAATTTTTTTTTCTTCTCATCTTTCCTAGTCTGTCCCCTCGTTTTCAGTTCATTGCATATATAGGGGTCATCCCCTGAGTGCTGGTCCAAGATTAAAAAAAAAATTTTGGTACAAATATATTTGGAAGGATAGCTCAAGTTCGTAAATGTGCTGAGTCGGACCTAAGGGAAAAAAGTTCCTCTAAGAAGAACTAAACCAACTTCTAAGAACCACATGATTTTTAAAGTTTTCATACTCTCCTGTGCTGTTGGCTGAAGTAGTAGAACACGAGACTATGATGCGGAGAGTCCTGAGTTCGAGCCCCAGCTGAGTCATGAAATATTGTGTTGAATTCTTCTGATCAGCATTAGTGCGTGGTTGTGTTAGTTGTTGCCAGCCTGTTTTCAGTGATGAAGGCATAGCACTGATCACTGGACAATTACTGGCAGCGACTGACCCAATCATGTACTAAAAGCAGAGTAACAGCACCCACCTTCGTCGGCCCTGTAGCAAAAATTAGCCGGCGAAGTAAAATGTTGAAATAGCTACAAAAAAAAAAAAAAAAAAAAAAAAAAAAAAAACAACTGTCTATCTTCTCATCTTTCCTAATCTGTCCCCTCAGTACTATCCCCTCGTTTTCAGTTCCAGCGCAATGCATTGAATATATAGGGGACATCCCCTGAGTGCTGGTCCTACTCCTAAAAAAAAAAAAAAAAAAAAAATAATATGGAGGGTATATTCACTTTGTCATTCCGTTTATAACGCAGCGAAATATACATCTGAGACCCCATAAAATATATATATATATGTATATATATATATATATATTTTTGATCAGTGACGAGATCTAAGACGATCTGAGCATGTCCGTCCGTCCGTCTGTGGAAATCACGATTAAGTTCAAACGAAAAGAGGCAGACTCTTGAAATTTGGTATATATATATATATATATGTATATATATATATATATATATATATATATATATATATGTATATATATATATATATATATATATATATATATATATATATATATATTAAAGAGTAGCACAGGTCAAGTTCGAAAATGGGCTAAAGCGGGCAAGGGGGAAAAAAGTTCCCCTAAGAAGAACTAAACCAACCTCTAAAAAACAACATCGGCCATGTGATGGAAATCGCAAAATTGGTGTGCTGGAGTTCGCAATCGCTCAAAATCGTTCAAAAGAAATTGGCGTTTTTCAAGTCGCATGTTATTCGACAATCGTGCGATTCACAGCACATGCATGCATGATTATGTATGAATTTCTATTTTAATAGTGAACTTTTATTTATATAAATTGTATTACAGGATGTTAATTTTCTCAACAGGCTATAAGTTCAAATCTGCGAAACTGCAAAGTTTCGCAGAAGTTGAAGTTTTTTTTTCTGTAATTTTGTTAAGCAAATGAAATATTTTTATACTAAAGAAGGTCCAACGCGTTAAACATGGAGCCATAAAATAAAAAAATAATAATTTTTGGACCCCGCCCCCTTTAGTGGGCGTTATTATATGCAAAAATAGTGTAAAAATTTAACAAATTGTTTTGCTTAAGCCTACATTTCTTAAAAATTTTTAAACTTTTAGGACGAAGCTGAGATGGTCTCTGATCTTCCTCTGCCCTACCTTCCCCCACCTTTACCCCCTAAATGACCCTATCAAAAAAAATTTTTTTACACTTAATAACAACAAAAATTTAGTTTTTAATGTTTTATGGCATAGGTAAGATGTCTCCCCCACGGCCCCTCCTGGAATGACCCCGACAAAATAGAGTTTTTATTTACTAAATATTTGGAGGGTATTTAAGATTCGACCCGGCCGAATAAAACGTTCTTACTTGTTCAGTCCTAACTACGTTTAAAAAATTCAACAACTAAAAAGGGAAAGAAAAATAATTTGCAGTTTTATTTTTGCCAACTATTTATAAAGGGTCCGCCAAATAAATTTTTTTTTTGAAAATGCTATAAAAAAACTACTGAATATTTTCTCAAATTTCATTTTTTATTTGAAAGTACAATCCTTCCGGTAAATAATGGAAAATAATTTTATTCAAATGGCTGCCTCGGCTGGCCATGCAGTAGCGTCATACCAAGGTCGTTATGCAAAATTCGTCTCAATGATGTCTCCGAAATGTTCACTTGTTGAGAACGACGGCTTCATGCACACTTTCTGCCACAGCAGCAATATTCTCGGGTGTACGCACTGTTTTTGACTTTTCACGCTTTGGTTTATCGATGAGGATGCCAGTTTCTTTCACTTTTTTTCACAAGATAACGAACATACGGAGCTGGCGGTGCGTGCTTCTCTTCTTCCAAAATCCGTACGCAATTTTCGCACACATTCTGCAACACTACCATGATTTTCAAAGTAATGTCGCAATATTTCCCTGCGTTGCTCAAGCGTATACACAACCATATTCGTTCAGCGGAAGGATAAAACTAATTATCTGTCAAATCGGACATGAGCTAAGTGTTACCATTCACGAAATAAGCATTAGTTAAAAGAAAAAAAAAAACGTTAGATGGCGGACCCTTTATAATTTAAAGTTCGTTTTTAACAGCAGAACGATACGAGTGTCAAAATTTTTAACACATTACTAAAACTAAAAAATATATATAAATGAAATTTATTTGTTGGTTACAAATTATTTTCAAATATAACAACAGAATAAGAATAGTAGGCCTTGCAACTCATACAAAACTAAACCAACAAACAAATTATATTCGATATGAATCTATTTTATTTTTCTACACCTTTATACAATCAGAAATCCATTGGATAACAAGAAAAGTATTTATAAGGCAAAATGAAAAATAAAATCTAAATCATAACACTAAAAAATATATTCTCACATATCGTGATTTTTACAATATGACAATATTTTTATTAACTCGTACGGATCTACAGACACGCCAGGCACAGATTATGAATTCTTTTAAAATTATATTTGGAGCCAGAGATAATTTCGGTATCATTAAGTTAAATTTAAAAAAATCTATTTTCTTTAATTTTTAGAAAAAGAAATAAATGAGCCGATTTCGTTAATTTGTGTTGGGTTTTGCAAACTGAACATATCGGTTTTCTATAAAGTTCCACCAAAAAAAAAAAAAAAATTAAACTGTTGTGCAAGAAAGAAAAATGATTTGTTGAAAACAAAATTTATGATTCATCAAAAAGTTAAAGACGCATTTATTTTGTACAAATGATTTTATTTATTTTCCAATTTTCATGTAATACACGAATTGATAGAATCTAAATCGATTAGGGGCCAAATAAAACAATGCAATGAGTTCAAAATAGGGGGCCGGCCGGTTTTGTACACACAAAATAAAACAAATTTAAATATTCTACAGACAGACAACATTAACATTTAGCGCGTAGAATAATAATTACAATTACACGTTCATTTGTACTGAGATTTAATGTCAATGGCTTTGACGACATAGTCCTTTTACACGTGTTCTTCTTGTACTATTATTATTTATATCTACTATTATTATTATTTTTTACTTCTTTTTTTATTTGGACCGGCACTCAGGGTGTCAACCCTACGTGTGGAATGCATTATGCCGGAACAAAGAGAGGATATTATGGGGTTGAGACGGTAGATGAGGAAAAATAAGAAAATAGAGAATTTGTTGTAGCCATTTTATTCTTTCTTCTGCAATTCAAAAATGCCTTATCCTCGGCCAGTGCAAAAATTCTGCGGATGGTTTGAATGGAACAATTAATGTGTTAAAAAAAACTATCGGCCAAGTCACAGTGAGGAACTCATTGTGTATTTCGGTTTCTTAGAAAATCGAAAAAAAAATTTAAAGTGAAATTATTTTTAATTTCATTGGCTAATCAATTCCATTCATAATATTAAAAATTATTTCACCACAAAAATTTTTTTTTAATTTTTCCTTTCCTGAAGAACCCAAATACACAAAAAATTATTTTTAATTTAATTAGCTAATTTTGTTCATAATATTAAATAAAATGAAATAAAAATTACTTTAGAATGATTTCGAAATTAAACTCTAGGGCGTGGCTATTTCAAGTGGGCGCGTACATTTGCAATTAATGCAGCTAAAAACTTTCAATTTTATAGGAATAATGCTTCTTTTAAATGTTTAAAAAAATATATCCGTCTTCAGAATAGGAAAATGGCCGTGCCATCCACCTCCTCTATGTGGGAAATATTTATTTTGAAATAAATTTTGTATTTACATCTGAAAACGTCAGAATAAGTGGGCGTAGATTTTATATTTTTGTACGGAAAAGTTTATATAAGTGGGCGTGTCACATGACATATGAAATAGATTTTTATATATGTATATATTTTTTTAATAGCAACCCAGTCCACGAAGCGATTTGTTTGTCGGCAGAAAACATCCAGGACCGTAGATTTTATATTTTTGTACGGAAAAGTCAATATAAGTGGGCGTGGCACCTGACTTAAATAATAAATTTTTATATTCTTTTGGTATGTATAATTTTTTAACAACAACTCAAGCCACGAAACGATTCGTTTGTCTGTTGAAAACACGTCGGAGCTTTGGCGGGAATCGAACCCACAACCTTCAGACTGACATTTTAGCATTGCCAGTTATCAGATACAGCGGAAGACTTCAAATATTCCCCCTGATTGTGTAAGACGTTGGCGTTTACGCCTCTGCCGTATTTCGTAGTAGATTAAAGAAAGCTGCGTGTATGTTTCTTTAATCTTGTACAAAAAACGACTTCGGCGTTAACGCCAACGCCCTACACAATCAGGCTGATTATATAAAGAACCTCTCCTATAATTTGCTTTCTTAAACAAAATAGCCCGGAATGGGGCATGTAGGCGTGGCAGAAATCAAATAAATATTTCTTTATATGTATAGGAAGAAAAGCCCGATATTTTGTCGGGATATTTTCAAAAAATATTACAGAATTAACAAAACGAACGTGGCCTCAATTTATTTTGAAAGATTTATATCGTGCAAACTAATACCACTGGATTAATGAACTTGCAGAAGTATTTACAATGTTCTGTAGTGCTGATTTTTTCATATCTCAAGTGGGCGTGACAATCCCTTTATATATTATTTACATAAATGCTCTTGCAAATACTTTTACTTTTCTGTCGTCGCATTAACAGGGACATTCTTCTAACACGGCCACTTATCCACTTTCAGTGAATGCTCATGATTACCTGCGGATGTGCTGAATTGGCAAAGTTCCTTATCATCAAAATAATGGATGGACTTTTTCTTTTATCTATAGAAAATCTAAAAGTCCTATTCGGATTGCATGTTATTAAATAAACTTTACGGTACGAGTGCAGTTTTAGCTGTGCGCCACACAATATTTTATTTGCATTTTTACCAATTCATTTACAATAAATAGTACGAGCATTTAAACACGTACACGCGTACGAAAAAGATACGCATCAATAACACAAAAAATGAATGTATAAAACAAAATCGTATTGGATTAAATGGAATGGCGCAGACTTGAACTAAAATAAATAAGTAGGAGTATATTATTAATTTTGATAATACGCTTTCATTTAAATGTGTACTAATAGTACATGCATGCATGTGTATGTTTGTATGCATGTGTGCAGCTAAAAGCCGGTGTGCCACGGTAAACCATATCAGCCGGTGGGATTTTTTGTAGTAAATAAATATCTTGTACAAAACGTCTGTAGCGTAAACACTAACGCATTTGCACAATCAAGGCCGGTGTAAGATAGTAATTATGCCTGCAACCGAACAGCCACGCCCACTACTGATGATCGTTTTTTTCTATCATCAGTACACTGACTGTAACGGCAGCAAGATATTCGAAAATATACATTTAAGCGACTTTCACACTATAAGACTGAACGAATATGGTTGTGTATACGCTTGAACAACGCTTCGCTAAGTGGGCCCGCGATCGCGATCATCTTTTCAGATGAAGCTCATTTTGATCTTGGCGGGAATGTAAACAAGCAAAATTGTCGCATTTGGGGCACAGAAAACCCGCACGCATACATTGAAAAGCCGACGCACCCAAAACGAGTCACTGTTTGGTGCCGATTTTGGTCCAGAGGCAAAATTGGGCCATTTTTCTTCGAAAATGAGCACAGAGTGGCCGTTACAGTCAATGGCGATCGTTATCGGGCCAAGTTGAACGAATTTTTGTTCACAAAAGTTGAAGAGGAGGATATTGGCAACATTTGGTTTCAACAGGACGGCGCTACGTGCCACACAGCCGAAGCTACACTCGATGTTTTGCGCCCTGTTTTTGAAGATCGCATTATCAGCCGCAGAGCTGATGTCGTTTGGCCACCTCGGAGCTGCGATTTGACACCGTTGGACTATTATTTGTGGGCTGCCGTCAAAGATACCGACAAGCCATAGACAATTGACGCTTTAAAGAACAATATTCGTGAAGCCATTGGTGAAATACAGCTGCACACAATCGATAATGTGCTTAAAAATTAGACCGATCGTGTAGGCTACTGCATGGCCAGCCGAGGCATCCATTTGAATGAAATTATTTTCCAGTATTAACCGGAAGGATTGTACTTTCATATAAAAAAAAATAAATTTTAGAAAATACTCAGTAGTTTTTTTGTTATAGCATTTTAAAAAATAAAGTTATTTGGCGGACCCTATATAATGTAAGCCTACATTCCTTAAACATTAAATTTAAAGCTTTTATGACGAAGCTGCGATGCGCTCTGATCTTCCTTTTCCCTCTAAAAGACCCTACCAAAAAACATATTTTTTTTTTCACTTATTAACACCAAAAATTTAACTTTTTAGTGTTTTATGGCAAAGGTGAGATCTCTCCCTGACGGCCCCTCCCAGAGTGACCCCTACAAAATACAGTTCTTATTTACTAAATATTTGGACCCGGTCGAATATAATGTTCTTACTTATTTCTTCTGTTCTTTCAACGGCACAATGCACTGCATATGTAGATGGGGCGTCATCCCCTGAGTGCTGGTCCTACTTACAAAATATGGTGCTTCCACTGACGGACGGACGGACATGACCAAATCGTCTTAGATTTCATCACTGATCAAGAATATATATACTTTATGGGGTCTTAGAGGGATTTTTCGCTGCGTTACACACGGAACGACAAAGTGAATATACCCTGCAATTCTTTTTTTTTGAGGATATAAAAAAACGAGAAGATAGAATCAATTGTTTGTAGCAATTTTAATATTTTACTTCGCCAGCTAATTTTTGCTACGGGGCCGACGTAGGAGGCTGCTGTTTCTTTAAGGCGCATAATATTGATAGAGGCAGGGACCGGAAATAATAGTTATTTTTCAATTTTTGAAGAAATAAATCATACATAAATGAACATCGTAGAAAACTTTTAATTACACCATCATGATTTTTAGGCGAAATGCATCCAACATTTTGTATGATTTTTAAATTTTTGATTTTTATTTTAACAATCAAAAGTAAGAGTTATTTTTTATTTTTATTTTTTTTAAATGAAAAATAAGAGTTATTTTTTATATTTATTTTTTTATATGAAAAATAAGAGTTATTTTTGATATTTATTTTGTTAAATGAAAAATAAGAGTTATTTTTGATTTTTATATTTTTAAATGAAAAATGAAAGTTATTTTCGATTTTTATATTTTTATATCAATAATAAAAATCAATTCAAAACTCTTATTTATTTGTTGATGCCGTATGTATTATAATATGCAGCTTCACTCAAATTTCTATATGAATATAATATATTATATGACTTATCCATTATCAGCTATAAAAACATGAATGCATAGAAATAGCTTATAAGTTTTGGCTGCCATTCAAGTCAGTGTTAAGAGGTCGTTTTCAGGTGTTCAATTTTACCATCATAATTGATTTTGAATGTTTCTCAGATAAATTATATCTCAAATCTCCCAAAATTAATCTGAGTGCCGAAAATTACCTTTCTACACTGACTTGAGTGGCAGGTACAGAATGAACAATTAAAGCTAATTTACGAAGCCTTGGAAACACAAACATATTACCTATGTCACGAATTTTGAATTGATTTTTATTATTGATATAAAAATATAAAAATCAAAAATAACTTTTATTATTGATATAAAAATATAAAAATCGAAAATAACTTTTATTTTTCATTTAAAAATATAAAAATCAAAAATAACTTTTATTTTTCATTTAAAAATATAAAAATCAAAAATAACTCTTATTTTTCATTTAAAATAATAAATATCAAAAATAACTCTTAATTTCTATCTAAAAATATAAAAATCAAAAATAACTCTTATTTCTTGATTTTTTTGATAAAACTCATAACAGTTACGGTCCCTGGATAGAGGGCATTAATAATTAGTCAATTATTGTCGACAAAGGGTTGAGAAATGACAAGCTTTTGCTGTCATGTTAATGTGACGTCGATGTCGCCATTCGTAATAAGGCAAAATAGTTATGCCTTCAGCACTGAAACAGCCTACAGCCAGCAACGAACACAATCAAGCACTAATGTCGACGATCAGAAGAATTCGCCATCATACTCCTGAGAGAGAGTGCAGAGTCGAACTCGGAACTTTCGACTTCATAGTCTCGCGTTAACTACTTCGAGCCAATAGCAGCCTCAACTCCATTTACAGGGTGGCTCAGAAAGACCGAAGTGGTGTGAATTCCTTATAACTTTTTTATTATAATTTTTTTTCTTTTCGTTTCAGTATTTTGTTAAGAAGACTTGGACAATTTATAATGAAGCAATACACAACTACTTTTTACTTTTCAAAGTAAACACAATTTACTTTTCAAATCAACGGTCCATTGTGTTGACTCAGCGTGCATACCGTCGTTTCGAGTAGAAGCAATTTTAGTTGGCCTCCGCGTTTCCCGGATTTAACCGCTCCAGACTGTTTCCTTTGGGGTTATTTAAAAGCGAAAGTTTATGTTAATAAGCCTAGGACTATTGACGAATTAAAAACCAATATTCGAGACAAAATTAACAACATAACACCGGAAGTTTTGCGAAAGGTCATGGAAAATGTGTTGGAAAGAGCACACATTTGTGCGAAGCAGAAAATGGCCACCACTTGCGGGATATCATTTTTAATAACTAATCTAAAAATATTCCCTATAAATTTACTGTATTTAAAAAACAAAAAATTAAAAAAATATGTCTTAAATAAAAAGTCATAAAGCATTCACACCACTTCGGTCTTTCTGAGCCACCCTGTATATAAAGTTTAACTCGAGCATGTGGTTATGCACATGGCCTTATGGTGATTGGTTGCTAAAGCAACAGGCTTTCAATTTCAGATTTTTCCAAGAAAATTTGCTCCAGCTCTTTGGAGATCGTTTAAATATATTTCTTGCGCTATAGCAAGAGCCCAGCATTATAAAGATATAACAGTTTCAAATGTTTTCTTTAACTTTAATTTTGAAACTAATCGATGAAAATTTATGATGATGATGACACTTTACCATCCCTGATTATTTTGAAATTCATCAAAATAGTAGACAATTCAAACAATCAACCACCTGCCGCACTGTCTCACTGGATATCGTTCTATCGAATAAACACATTTAAAGCAAAAACAATCTTTTAGTATTTGTTTCTTGTTTAAATGTAATTGTGTGACAGAATGTTATCTAGGGACATCGTAGAACAGCCAGTAAATGTCTTCGACTTCTAAAACAAACAACTTTCTACTATTTTAATGATCGGAATCCATTATAAACTGCCCATTTGGGTTAATGGTAGAACCACAATCATGCAGTACATGAGTTTAATGGAATATAACAACAACAAAAAATATCTTTATAAACAATTTAGAACAAGTTAATGACTTGTTTGAGTTTTCACATGGTTTGATGAACGAACGCTAATTGACAAACGATTTGGATAAAGAAAATGCTAAATAGGAAAAAAAAAGTTCACAATCAAAATAAAACAGTGAGAGCAAATCGCCGGCAATAATTTGTCAGTTGTTTGAAGGCCAACAAACAGTTTCAAACGTGTTACGCTCATCTAATTATTTTTAGTATTCGATTTTTTTATTTGAAAACAAAATAAGCCTTCCATTTTCATTACAGCTCACACGCACACACACACACACACACACACACACATACTCGTATATTGTTAACAAAACTTATCGCAAGGAAAAGCAAAAGGTATTTTACTCGGCCATAGAGATAATGGCCCAGAGCGGAAGTTGGTCTAGTGGCAGCGGCAGTGGCTCATCAACAGCCCAAAGCAGAGGACTATCAACCGCCCCGCCCCAGGAAGAACGTCTTTTGGTGAGTTCATTCTATTCGGAAAAGCACTCAATGCATTTCTTTTGAATGAAATACATGAAACTTTCATTTTTTATTTTCCTTCGCTATTTTTCATTTCGTGTAGGTGGCTGTTCGTGTTCGGCCTTCGTTTGAAAATGGTGAACGTTGTGTTGAAGTCGTTTCCGCAAAATCTCTGTTGTTCGATGATGGTGGCAGAGGCAAAGCACGAAAATATTCCTATGATAATGTTTTCAAGGAGTCAGACACACAGGTGAGCTGCTTCTGTGGTATAAGAATCGGGTGTTTTTTTTTTTTTTTTTGGGCTGCATGAGAACACGAAATGACACTAGACGACAGAAATATGGTTGCAATTAAATCTTTACTAAGATGATAGTGCATGATTTGATGGCATTTTATTTTTATATCATGCAAAAAAGAATTGGAGGGTATATTCACTTTGTCATTCCGTGTGCAACGCAGTGAAATATTCCTGTAAGACCCCATAATATATATGTATATATATATATATATATATATATATATATATATATACATATATATATATATATATATATATATATATATAGTATATATATATATATATATATATATATATATGTATATATATATTCTTGATCAGTGATGAAATCTAAGACGATCTAGCCATGTCCGTCTGTCTGGGAAAAGCACGATTCGGTCCAAACGAAAAGAGCCAGACCCTTGAAATGTCGTATAAATACATTTTGAAGGATAGCACAGATCAAGTCCGTAGATGAGCTGAATCGGACCAGAGGAGAAAAAGTTCCCCTAAGAAGAACTAAACCAACCTCTAAAAATTAAATATATAATTTTTAATGTTTTTTTAGTAATTTTGTTAAGCAAATGATATATTTTTATGTCAAAGAAGATACAAAGCGTTGAGCTTGCAGGCATAAAATCAGAAAAATATATTTTTTTTCACCCCGCCCCCTTTGGTGGGCGTTGAAGTAACACATTACATGGAAATATAGTGTAAATATTTAACAAATTGTATAATTTAAGCCTACATTCCTTGAAAATTTAACTTTGAAGCTTTTATGACGAAGCTGAGATGTGTTCTAATCTTCCTCTGCCCTACCCTCACCCCAACCACTAAATGACCCTAGAAAAAAAAAATTTTTTTTTCATTTAATAACCCCACAAATTGACTTTTTAGTGTTTTATGGCAAAGCTGAGATGTCTCCCCCACGGCCCCTCCCCGAGTGACCTCTACAAAATAAGAGTTTTCATTTACTAAATATTTGTAGGGTATTTAAGATCCGACCCGATCGAATATAACGTTCTTAATTGTTATTTATAATTTCCGGTATATATCCGTCGCGGTTACGAGTCACATGATCTATTCGATCAGTTTCATTTCTTATTTCTTTTACTTATGACGTCCTTCGAGCTTCATCACAGACACAATTCTTTTATAAAAATGCTCTTTTAATTTCGCGAACAGATTTGTTTATTTAAATAAATGTCCAAAATTTTAAAACGTTATTCTAAATGATTCACGATGACTAAACGATTCACGATGGCTAAACCATTCTCGATGAGTTATTTTTTTTTTCAGGGGATGATGACCTCTACATATGCAGAGCATTGCACCGGAACTAAAGGGTGTTTTTTAAAGAGTGACACAAATTTAAATCATTATGAAAAAGGAAATATATTTTTAATATCAATAAAACGGTCTTTATTGTAATGCTAGAGTTAATGTCGACGCCGTTGACGGCGTTTCAACGCCGAAAAAGTTGAAATAGATTGAACTTTTACGGCGTTGCAACGCGTTGAGATTAACTGCTCTCATACAATTTCATACGATTCAACTTTTTTTTTGACATTTGATGCTTCGACGACGTCGACATTAACGCTAGCATAAAGAAGATTTTATGAAATTAATGTTTGAATATGATTTCTGCCATGTGGCCGTCATGGCTGGCGCGTCGAAGGAGCAATCTGGACGACCAATTTTCAACAACTAAATAAAAGTTTTCCATAAAGTGGAAGGACACAAACCCAGTTGCTGAGAACGGTGACGAATTGATTGATTAGGATTATCTTCAATGCTTTCCTGTACAGCGGCTTCTTCAGTGCGCACTGTTCGGCGTCTCATGGGATGCACACGATGATCAGTAACACAGTAAATGTGGTCCGAAATCGATCTGAAGTACGATTATGTACGCCATAAAATGGCAGAAGTGCACGATGAGTTTGACGAATAGAATCAAAATAATTATTTGATTAAAAGTTTTAATGATTTGCACGCGTTGCTCTGGTGTTGTGACACTCTAAAAGAAAAGCACACGTTAGAAAAGAGCAGACAGTATAGAGCGGGCAGATGTAAAAAGATAAGAAGAAGATAGAGAATTGGTTGTAGTTGTTTTAATATTTTACTTCGTAGGAGAATTATCGATACAGGACCAAATAAGGAGGGTGCTGCACGATGAGCTACGGATAATGTTTAGGGGCCAACTAAGGCGAACACGCACTAATGCCGATCAGAAAAATTCGATACCCTATTCATGACTGAGTGGGGAATTGAACCCGGTATATTCGGCTTCCCAGCCTTGCGTTAAGTACTTCAGCACCCTTTCCAGTCATTATTGAACATACATGTCAACACAATTTGACATTCTCGCAAATTGTGGCTGAGGACACCCTCTTTCTTGCACAAAAAGTCTTATAGCTGAAATACTTTTGGCACTCGAATAATATGAATTTTATTGAAGATCAGTTCTCATAATTGTCAAAATGGGTCTAAATAGTTGACGTAATTTGGTCATTATAAAAAAACGGGGCTGAGTACATTTATGCCATGATCTTGGTTATCGATATCGATAGTTCTCATGCAGTTAAAAAAAAGCACCCGATATATATTAAAAAAAATCCAGATATCGGCAGGCAAACCTATTAAGGTGGTTAACCCAACTGTCAAATGTCATATACAATTCACGACCAACTGTCAAATTTTATGTAAAAAGAGTCCAAGTACAGTTTTGCTCTTAAGCATGCGCACAATACGACCGTAGACATAAGTGTAGCCCGTAACGGGTCTTTTCCACCTCAACCTCAGCATTCAGTTCATAAAAAAAAGTTTAATTTCTTGCTCCAGGAAACTGTTTATAAAACCACCACAGCGCCTCTGGTGAAAGATGTTATTAAAGGCTACAATGCGGCGGTGTTTGCCTATGGAGCCACAGGTTCTGGCAAAACGCACACAATGTTGGGACCTTCACGCAAAAAAGGATCATCGGCAGAAATCGATGCCACAGGATGTGATTGTGGTCTAATGGTACGTGCCATAGAAGAAATATTTCAACATATAGAAATGGCTGAGGACCGCAGTTCTTCTAAGGCAAGACAAATTTTTAATCACAAGTAAAATAAAAAGAAATAATATTATAATTTCTCTACACGGTTTTATAGGTTTCCATATCGTATTTGGAAATATACAATGAACTGATACGAGATCTTTTGAGTCCGGGCGGACCTTTAGAATTGCGAGAGGATAATCGCGGACAACGCATAACTGTAGCTGGCCTTTCAGAAATTACCACTTCCAGTCGTCAAGAAGTAGTTTCTTTGCTGGTGAAGGGCAATAAAGCGCGCACTATGGAGCCGACGGCGGCCAACCAAACCTCTTCGCGTAGTCATGCTCTGCTCAGTATTACAGTACAAACAAAGACCTCTTTGGGCATCAAACAGGGCAGATTGTTCTTAACCGATCTGGCTGGTTCCGAAAGAGCCAAAAAGACCAAGAACCGAGGCAAACGTTTGCAAGAGGGTGCCCATATCAATCGGTCTCTCTTGGCTTTGGGAAATTGTATAAATGCGTTGTCGGGAGGAGCCCGTTATGTCAACTACCGGGATTCGAAGTTAACACGGCTGCTTAAGGAGGCCTTAAGCGGCAAATGCAAGACTGTTATGATTGCCCATGTTGCCCCCGAAAGTAAGCATAGAGATGAAACCAAAAACACTCTGGTCTATGCCGATCGGGCAAATAGTATAACGACCCGTTTGCAAAACTCCGTGTATGTGGACGAGATGCAAAACTTTCCCACGAAACACTATCAGCATTTAGTGTCAGAGCTGAGAGAAGAAGTATCACGTTTGCGCACCAAAATGTTGACGGATCGTCCCAGAAGTGGAGCAGCAGCTGCAGCAACAGCCACAGCCACAGCCGACGAGCCCGCTAAAGTTGCCGAGAATGATGAAAAGCGTAAATCGGAACTGCGATACTTAAGGGAACAAATAGTTCTGACTTTTAAACAACAAATGAAATTGCGGCGTAAACTTTTGGAAGCTGAGAGCCATTTGTTGGGCCTGGAGTTGGATTCCGAGCGCCAGCATATGATTATATCACACTGGCAGGGACGCATGGGCAAATTATATGACACGCCAGCCGAAGATGGTGCGTCAGATTTTCAATGACTGAATAATTTAAATTTTTTGAAATTCTCTTCACAGACATCGAATCGGAGGGCACAATTGCTTTAAAAAATGCCTGGGGCGAATTGGCGGCCATTGAAAAGGAGACAAGACGATACAAGGAAATTCGTGAAAGAACTGAACAAGAATTGGAATTATGCCGCCAAAAGGGTGTGCAATTGGAAGACGTAAGAAAGTTTGAAGTGGTAAAAAACATGTATTGCGAAAATGAATAAGAAATTATTTTCAGGAGCTACCTGAACGCATAAGTAGTGACGAGGAACGAGAACTGTTGGCTTTATTGTGTCGAGTGCATGAACTGGAGGCCGATAAAGTTTCGTTGCAAGCAGAACGTTTAGCCAGACAAGCCGAATTGCGTAGGAGAGATTTGCAACTGTTACGAGCCGAAAGGCAAAGAAGATTGTGTGAAGGTAAGAAAGAGAGAGTGGCTGATAATAGAAATTCTTGGAAACGTTTTAAGCCCGATTTCATATCTTTAGACATAATCAGCTCCCAAAGACGTCTAATCGAAGAGGGGAATGTTGAGCTGCCTGATGAACTGCGTGAACTGTATGGACTTTATCAGCAAGAAATACATGCGGGCACCGTAACAGCAACGGCCTCTTATGAGCGCAAATTACCACCCATTTATACAGCCGGGTAATAATTATTTTCCTTCCTTGAGTTGCTTCAACCAAACACTTAATTGGTATCTCTCTCTCTCGCTCTGTCTCTCTCTCTCTCAGTTCGGATTCTCCCTGCTCAAGTTCGGGCTCAGAATGGTCTCCATCTTCCCCTTTGCCGCACATAGAAAATGGGCCAGCCTTAGCCGATTTGTTAACAAAAGATAATCCAGATCGTCACATGGGTCCAGCCGTACACTCACGTCTACCCAAGCTGCCAGCGGCCACTAATACAGCACCGCCGCCATCCAGACGACTCTTGAGGTTAAGCAAATAAATGCAAGACAATTACAAGAGGACCGGCCTTACGCAGGATTTCAAGGAAGAAGATGAAAAACATGCAGCAGCTCAGGGAACATTTGAAAGCATTTCATTAAGAAGCTTGTTCGATTTGAAAATAATGTATTAAATGAAATTTGTTTTTTGAAACCATTTGTATTTTAACGAATTGTAACGCACAATAAAAATAAATAATTTAAAACAAATTTAGCTAAAGTGTTAGTGCCTAATTTTGTAAATCACTTCACCAAAGTGAAATTAATGCAAAAATATTAACAGCATTTCCAAGAATTTTTTAGTCTCTTTGCTTTGCGAAAGCAGCTTTTTCACGCAAATGTTACACATTTTGAAAGGGGAAAAAGTAACACATGAATTTCCAAGCGTTTGTTGGGCGAGGAAATTCTATGAAAGAAATAAAAATGAAAACGTTCATATGCACTTAAGTATGAAAGAATTCAAACCAAAAAGGTTTGGCTTAGGTATAATGGAACAAAAAAAATTCAGAAAAATGGGACATGAATAAAATTATTAAACTTAAGCCAATGGTGGTAAATAAAAGTGTGTTTGATACACTTCTCGTATGCGATTTCCTAATAAAATTTATATAAATGTTAACTGTTATCATATTCAACCAAGCGACCTAATAAGTGGCTGCAAACAAAATACACATGAGTAGTGATGAAAGTGTAGCGGCTTTCGAAAACATCTGTTCTGCTTTGTTGTGCAAGTAGAATAATTAAAACAGCTGATGTTGAGCTTTCTTTGTGCCTTGGAATATTTATCATGTCTTTCTGAATTAAAGCAAAATTTCCGAATAATTACCCTATAAATCTTAATTTAAAAAACTAGTCCACAAAAATTTCCCTAGCGCCAAGTGATTTACACAGATAAATAGAAATTTTCGAGAACTTACTTCTTTTTTTATAAAAATCTTTCGTTTTGAAAAATTCCTGACCAAGAGATTTTCTTGAATCTTAGTTAGAAAAACTTTTGATCGACTTCCTTTTCCAAAAAAAAAAATAATAATAATAATTCAAATCGTTTAGATTATTAGGGACCTACTGACAGATATAGTACAAGTAATTTTGCTATTTCTGATCTACAATTCCAATAGACGTTTAAGATCAGTAACGCATACTTCCCAAGTTGGTAAGTGTAAATTTAACAAAAATCACTTAGGATAATAGAAAGGGTAAAATAAAAAAATATTAAAAAATAAAAATGAAAGTTAAAAATATTTCTGTTACGCCGATAGTCAATAGTTGCTAGAGCTTTTTTCTCTTTAGTTTATTGTAATTTTCATTATAATAAATTTAAAAAGAATCGCCCCTAGTGTGTATGGCGACGTCGACGTCACATCAACTCGACAGTAAAAAATTATCACTTGTCTGCAAATTGTCGATAACAATTAATTACTTTTGACAATTTCTTAGCATACTCTAGGGCATATAATATCCATAGAATATGTCAACAGTAGTCAGTTGCTGTCGAAAAAGAGTGGACAAGCGACAATTTTTTGCTGTCGTCTTGATACGGCATCGATGTCGTCATTCATAATAGGGGTGAATATATATATTTATTTTTAAATGGAAAAATATCCTCAACAAAATATATTTGTGAACGATATTTTTTAAATTATATATAAATATTTGATTTGCAAAACAATGGTGGAAAATAATAATCCCCATATTCACAAAAAAAAATAATATGTATTTGAAATCTATTTTAAGAAAATTTTGTATAAAAAATTTTGAATAAAATAAATTTCAGATCCATTTTAAATTATATGAAGGAACATACATATATCGAGCCATAACCGCCAAAAAAGCTTAAGCGACATGTTCTTCGAAAATCGAGTTTTGATGATAATCCATTATTTACAATAATTTGGACCATCTGCCAATATGTCACAGTCATATTAATTACCGTTACGGAAATACAGCAAAAGAAATTTTAGCTCAACTGCATTTTTCCTTTAAATTTTAAACTTGTTTACATTTTTTTGTAACTGCAAAATGTCGGTTAAGCTAAAATTTTCTTTTTCATATAAAGCAAAAGTAGTATCAAACATTCAAGAATATTAATGAAACAGTTAAAGAACATCTTGCTAACAACGATAATTGCAAGATTTTACATTTTTTGGTTAAATTAACTGATTTTTCACTACATCGAGAATAACTTAACCTTCAGAAACATGCATTATATTATAGGAAATTCATTAGAACTATTTGCATTAAATATTACAATCAACTACAATCCCAATTGTCCAATATTGAGCTCCTACTTCCATTTAAACCAAGGATAATTAAAAAATACTTCTCCTGTAAAATTTATTTTTTGTCGCTTAAGCTCTTTTGGCGGTTATGGCTCGATATGGAGGAATATTTTTCAAGATGCCAAATAAAAACTCTGAACAAATTAACAATTTTTTAGAAATGACAATGTCAGTTCATTTGACGTTTATAGTGGAAAATTACACATTTTTTCAGATTTTTGTTAAAAATGGAAATTTTTACTTGAAATTTTTTCTTATATTTTTTGTAAAGAAAACCCCATTTTGTCATTTTTAAAAAAAAAAATATTTTTTTTTAAGGATTCCCCCATAATAAAAATATTTATATTAACTGCCGATTTCACAATGTCGCCAAAGTTCTTTCTTTCGTATAAATACATTTGAAATAAAAACTATTTATAAAAATGTATTTGTACAAAAAAAAATAAGTCATTCAACTTTGTGAAATAGACAGTAAATGAAAATTAAATTATTGAATGCGGCAGAAAACGGAATAGTCTGTAGCAGCAAGAAATAATCATAGACTCCAAAATGTTGTTATTATTCGTCGAAGATTGAAAATAAATAAATCGAATTTAATTCAATGTTTATCATTAAACTTATTGGCCCTTTTACGATTGTCGTAGCCGTTGCCGAAATTAAGCGACGCCGCTTGTTGAACATGCTGCAAACGATTTCGTCACGACTACGACAATTATAATACAAATCATTATTTTGTTGTTAATTTTACTTTATATTGAAATATCAAATCATCGAATTTCAAGCACTGGACAATTCTAGTATTAAATGATTGCTTAATTTGTTGAGTGTGATATATGTCGTTGCAAGAATGATAAAATAAAGATTACGCCAACAAGCTGAAATAAAAATACTTTTCTGCGCATGATGGAACTCTGACGTCACTCAACATGTGTTCGGATTGGCTAATAAAATTCAGCTGGAGAACTTTTGTTATTGTAAAAACAGGACAGTGGGGCAAATTGCGATTTTTCAAATTAAATTTGTTTGATAATAAACAATTTTAAAAAATTATTTTATTTTCCACGTTTTTTTATTTGAAATTGTTAATTTATAGTTATTTTATATAAATATTGAACCCAATTGCTAATTATTTTTCTTTTTTCCCCATTCAAAACTAATTTTTTTTGCTTGCAATATATCAGCCATAACTTCCTTTGAGCCTCATCTATTGGAAAACTATAAAATGACACAGCTTTTTGAAAACAAAAAAAATTTTTATAACAATATTACATTTTAACACAATTATTTCTCACTTTTTTTTTTTTTGCTGTTACTTTGTTTGCAATTGCCCACTGCCAGGGCTGCCAGAAATGCCGATTTATCGGCATTTTGACGATTTTTTACTCCAAAAATTTCAATATGCCGATTTGCCGATTTTACCCCTAAAAAATGCCGATTTTTTAATAATAGTGTGGAACATCTTTTATTATATAATTCTTCTTTTAATAACAATTCAATTGCCTTGTTGTAGCTGTGCACGAAATTCCGATGTTCCTTAGAAAATAAAACTTTAAAAGAAGGAATTCTTTATTCTAAAGATTATTTGAAAATGAAAAACTCTAATTGCGAAATAAATAACGATTTAATAAAAATGTCAAAATCAAATATTTATGATTGATTTATGAAAACCACATTATTTCCAATTTTTGTATTATATTTACGAATTTTGTTCAAAAATTTTAGGATAATATTCTAAATTTTTAATTGTATATTGTAACTCCTATTTTAGAACCTACGAGTAGAGTTAATTTTTAGGAAATTCTGAAATATAATAGCAAAATTTTGAAATACTATTGGAAAAGACGTATATATTTTAATTGGAACGAAGTTCCTTATGAGACGTTGCGGAGGGGTACCCTAACCGGGAAGAAACGTCCGTAACGTAAGATATTTTGTTTCTAACTCAATGTTTAAGACGTATGAGTAATACAATTCCATACAAACAAATATTAATCATACGCAGCCGGGCCGTGAAAGAATTCAATTTCGTTTGGGAACAAAACTGATTCTGTATTTTCGTTGATCGGCGAAAAGAAAAATCCTAATAAAAAATGTATACCCGAATAATTATTTTCTTTATACCTCGAATAGAACTTAAAATTAATATTTTTATAATAAGGAACTGCGTTCCTATCCGGTGTCCCACGACACCACACATCTTTTTTAATTATTTTATACTGTTTTATAAAAAGCAAGTTGATCTTATGTATTTTTTTTAAGTAAAAGTCATTCTAAATGAATAAAATAATAAATCGTTTCTTTTAAATTGCCAATTGGGAGATTAAACGAAACCCCAAAATAATTTCAAAACTTGTGAGGTGCAAATTTATTGATCTATACATGCTGTTTTATGTATAATATTTAATAAATTATATTGAATTGTTTTTGTTTATATGTCAAAATAAGTTTTTTAATTAATGCCGATTTTTTGCGGATTTTAAGAAATGAAAGTGCCGATAATGCCGATTTTTTTTGGGAAATTTGCTGATTTTTCACGAAAAATTTCTGGCAGCCCTGCCCACTGCACATTTCATGCTTGCTCTTTTTGTTCTCTTTTCTCTTTAATTTAAGTTTTTTGTTTACAGTTTATGAGCCTTAAAAATTAAGTTTTAATAAGTTTTTTACACTTTAAGTTATTTAATAATTATATTAACATATTTATTTTAAAATGTAACACAAAACTTGCATTTTCATAAATCCGATTTAATTTGCTTGTTGGAAATCTCTCTGAGTAAATTGTGTGAAGAGTTGCCAAATATAGCATAAAATATTAATTTTGTACGAGAAAGTATTAGTTTTGCATATGATAAACATTTGGCAATCTCTTCGAGGGAACAAATACGTCATCAAACGGTAAATCATGCGCAAGGCGTAATCTTTATTTTATCATTCTTGTGTCGTTGCATATAAAACTAGTTTTCAAGTTAATTTTTTCCAAAATCCAATGGTTACTAAAGCGAAAAAAAAATTTGCATAAAAAAATCTAAGCAAAATTATACATCATGATGTTGATCGATAGTCTCCTTTATGTCTTAATAAATAACTATAAAATATTGAAAAACTCACTTACCGCACTGTCGCGATCATTATTTATCAGCAAATATGTGAAAATCTTGAATTAAACTGAATCTTGAAACTTGCTTAATAATTATATGAATTGTGTTATACGGTTTCTTGAATGAGATGTTTTTGATTTAAATAATTTATCTTGATTAGAATTGATTGAAGAAACTGTTAATATTAAATATACCTGTGAATACAAAATGAAAATTTTCTATTATTATGTTATATTTTTTATTGTTTAAATTATTTGCAGCGTCATCATCATAATATAATATAAATTTTATTAACTATTTGCTTTATCATTTAATTGTTTATTTGTAAAATATTATATATTTGTATGTAAGCAAAACAAGGTCTAAAGAAATAATTGTTTAACTAATAAAAAGACTTAGGTGTAATTTATAAAAAATATTTTATGCTTATAACCAAAGTATATCTATAGCAAGTATATGCAAGAGCCCAGCTGACTAAAATTTTTTTTAGTTTTTACCTGAACGTGTGTAAAAATTTGTTTACGTTTGTAGCGGGCCATATTTGTTTATTCCGTTGCAACAATAATTTTGTAAAATTGTGAACAACATTATTAATTCAACAAAAGTAGCAACAAAGAATTGTTGTGGTAAAGATTTTTGTGAAAAAGTGTATTGTTTAAGAAAAGTAACAAAAAGAAATTGTTTTAAAAAAGTTCTATGCGAAAAGTTTTTAAATTTTTGCAAATAATTGTGAACAAAATATCTATATTATAAAAGTAAATTGATAATTTTAAATTAATTATATTATATTATATATTTTAAAATTTTTTATATTATAAAAGAAAAATTCTGACACAAGATTCGAATTTTACACAAACAAAATGTACGTACGGTGGTTTTTGTAATTATTGGAATATTGGGAATATTAATCGTCAGGGTTGGGGAATTTCGTACTAACCAAAATGTAATAACTTAATAATATGAATGTGATAACTTCTCATATTCAATTTTCGTTAAAATATTGGTTAAATAGTTGATATTCCTACTAACTAGCACCACTTGCAAAAGTGGAAAAATTGAACAAAGAACGCTGATGAGATGGCGTAGCGGCCTCGAAATCAGTACTGATCCGTTCTGCTGGTTTGATGATTATTGAAAATATTCTTAATATTCCAATCTTAATATAAAATAATAAATAGAATTTAAACAAATTCATTTATTAATAAAATAACAAAAAAATAATTTGCAGTCATGCAGATTCGAACTTAAGCCCGTTGAAAAATTAATTAACAATTTACATAAGAAAAAGTTCGACTAATAAAAATTCATACGTAATTTTATGTTGTTGTACTCTTGCGACTACTTGATATAGATACACTTTGCTTATAACCTGGTTATTTGACAAATTTTTAAATGTCACAATTACATTTAAAATAAAAACAAATTCTGAAATTTTGTTTCGGTTTAAAATGCTTTCTCTTATTCCTAATAAGTTACTCGTATCAATGTTTTATAAAAGCAAATATCCATAGAAAATGTGAGTAATAAAGCTTTAATAAAACAAAAACATTTATTAAGATCGATCAGGCGGAGCAAATATGTAACGAAATAAGATTTAATTAATAAATAAAAAAGGTTGAGTGCAAAAATTGCTATGAAATTAAAAAGCAGAGAGCAAATTACGGTATTCAATATCGATCGAAATTTCTATTTAAATTGTATTGAAATTTCGATCAATATCGAGTGCGGTAATTTGACCTTATTCTTGCTTATTCTTCTTTTGCATTTGCTTATTCTTGCTTCTAATAAAGAATTTTAAAAAAAATTAGTTTAATTATTTAATAGCTTTTCTTATATAGTTAAATATATAAATCGCCTGTCTGATCGCATCTTTAGTGCATAATCTTTATATTATTTTAATTAATTTTCTTGGCTGTATATTTTTAAGTATTTCTTATTAGCAAAACAGGCCATTTATTTTTTATTGGCTTCTCACTTTGTGCCTAAACGAAATCTTTAATTCGTAGCAAGTCCCAAAACTTGGCCCTCTTTTTCTGTACTCTTATTCTAGCAAATAATTAAAGCATTAAAAACAAAAATTATTATTAACTAAGAAAATAATTGAAATAGCCTAGCGAACAACTTATAAAGTAGAAAACAGTATAAAATCATAATAAATTTATATTTAATAAGAAATGCATATTTATATCTATGGACTTTTTCTTTATAAATTTTTTAGAAGGTCAAAAATAACATTGAAATTAATATTCAAGAATAATTGAAATATTTTTTGTTGGAATTTTAATTAAAGAATTTTTTTATGTTATTTTAAATTTGCAAGATAAGTGAAATTTTCAAAAAGGTAATGGGTCACTTATCGATAGCAGCTCAACTTCCAAGTAGTAGGTGGAAATTTCAATTGCTACACAGAATACAAGAAAACTGCAATTGAAGGTGCCACTCCAAATATCGCCCGTATTGGGCAGTTTTACAGTTTCCACAAAATATACCACCGCGAATTGTGGAAGGCGAAAATGTACATTAAATTTAAAACAATAAATTGTTTAAATTATGTATGAATTTTTATTAGTCGAACTTTGTTATGTAAATTGTTAAATTTTTCAACGGGCCTAAGTTCGAATCTGCATGACTGCAAATGATTTTTTATTATTTTATTAATAAATGAATTTGTTCAAATTCGAAAAAATTAACAATAAATTGTTTATTTAAAAACAATTGCCATATGAACTTCTTTTATATTTTGTGTAACTCACTGCTGCAGGAAAGATGGCGATTAAAAATTTGTATTCGTAAATATTTCGTAGGCCGCCAGACATTGTACTGGAATTTTATTTACTAGGATAAATTATAGTGCAAAAAGTCCACAACTAAATAAAATACGTATTATAATTTAAAGAGTGTCATATCAGGAATAACCTTAATTATTAAATTAGAACTTAAAATTGATAACAAATCTTTGCAAATTTTATTATAAAAAAACAAATACAGTGAAACTTCGATATAACGAAAAACTTAAAATAACGTATGTTTTATTGAACCCCTTGAGAACACCTCTTTATTGCAAAGTTTTTCATACAAAGATACACTATAGCTGTAACGCACAAATTCCGGGGCCAAAAGTCTTTATATAGCGAAATATTCCTTTCAATGGCTCACGATAATCAAATCAGAATAAATCCTAAATGGTAAAGTCCCGTTATAAAAACAGCGATGTGTTAATGTATTTACAAGCGCATTTGTAAAGCCTCTATACAATGAAGTACTCGTACAAAAGCCTCTATACAACGAAGTAAGAATAAAATTATAGCAAAATGTCCCGTCATCAAAAGAACGAATTCTTATAGTGTGTGTGTGCAAAACTATAGTTATAATGAATTTTATTCGTATTTCTCCAAATTTCGTTATATCAAAGCTTTGCTGATTATATTTATAGCGAAGCAATGGCCTTATAAGAAGTATTTTCGGATCCTCTTTGGGATTCGTTATATCGAGGTTTCACTTTTTTTTGCAAGGGGGCCAGAAATTCGAATAATTTGTATTAGTTTTATAGTCCTAAAAACAATAACAAATAATTGCCGTATTTATAAGAAAAATGTGTACTTGACTAGTGTTTTAAAATAAATTTTATATGGAAAATATAGGGTCCGCAATCTAACGTTTCAACTGGTGCTTATTTCGTGAATGGTAACACTTAGCTCATGTCTGATTTGACAGATAATTAGTTTTATCCTTCCGCTGAACGAATGTGCTGGACCATCCAATGCGTTTTCGCTTCGCTAAATGGGCCTGCGATCTTCTTACAGAAGATGCCCATTTTGCAAGTTTTTTTTGTAGTTTTTTTTGATAGCATTTTCACAAAAAAAATGGTATTTGGCGGACCCTATATGTTTTAAAGCACACTTTAACTACTTATTATTCGTATGAATACGACAGTAATTTTTTAAATTTTGTTTATATAAAAATACAAGTTAATATTTAACTATTGGCGTATGAAATTTCGCCAATAGTTAAATATTCGAACTTTCGTGATATGAAAAAAAAATATTTTTATAAATCTTAATAATATTGAAAGGATAACCGGCATGAAATTGTATGGCAAATGTGGCTCAGTTCGAATTTGAATTTTTCATGTAAATAATAAAATAAAAAAGTGATGCCAGACCGATCTGCTCTGGACTTGATAAATGAAAATATAAAAATATGTAAACAGATTTGGTGAATAAAATTCGAGAGACTTATAATCACCGAAAATTATCGAATTAAATTTTTTTTAAAAGAAACACTGCCACTTCCGGTGGAATTAAATATTTGGCCATATGAAAATTAATCAGAAAGAAGTCACTTTTTTGCTGAAATATGTTTTTAGAAATTAAAATATTTTAAATGATTTGCATTATGCTGGAATTATCAGCTTAATCTTGAATTATTTGAATATGAAAATATTTTTCAGATAATGGCATTCAATTTAAAAATAAATATACTGAGCCATGCAAATATATATTTTTCTCGTTTGATGTATGAGCAAGTGACAGCAGTGCAGGTAATTTTAGATAATTCCTGATGGAAATAACAAAAATTAGCAGCATAAACGGAACATTTAACGAAAAATAAAGAAATTAACAAATTTGCACAAAAAAATATGTTTCTACAAATAGAATTTGTGTTGTGTAACTTAAAGCCTAGACGTTTCTTTCTATTTACTGCTATTTCAATCATATGATTTTTAGTTAAACATCATAATTATTCGTTTGTTCTATTCTATAGTTGAAATTTATAATGACAAATGGACTTAATCGTGTAATTAGCTATGGGAAAAGAGACATACTATCTGTGTTAATACTTCTTATAAGTAAACATATAAAAAACTATTATTTTGTAATTATAATCTTGGATTTTTTTTTTTTGTTATTTTTTTGCAACCTTCTGGTTGGAGACGTAGAAAAAGTTGGCTTTATCAAAATTGTTGTTTTATGGCTAAAAATGGAGACATATTGAATATTGAAGGAGTTTTCGAAAGAGCTCCCAGTGACCATGTGTCTTACGATAATGATAATTTATTTATTTTCCTATATATACCAGAGGATAAATGTACGTACTTTAATTTCATTGTTTCCTTTCGTGTTAATACTAAACATCATATTCATTGTGTTATAAAAAGGCCTATAAGTTGAATGAATGTTAACAAAATACTATTATTATTATTATTATTACCATTATGAAATGCGTGGAGATAAAACTGCTTTAACTTTTATTACTTGCGCTGATGCTTCCCTTAATAACGTATTGTGTGTATTAGTGTTGTCTTTACTGAATTTGTAGTAAATTCTTGTATTGTAAATATTAAGAAGAAAACATAATTATGATGGCAATTGTTGTTGTGCTTAAACACAAGGTTCGACATAATTGCCCGGAAATAAGCCAGTTACACCGTCCATGACACCCTCCCACCAACCATCATCATTCTTTTTAAGAACATATAATACTGAACTCTCTTGAAAACTTAGTTCATCGTCCTTGTCGGCATAGTAATCATATATTGCAACCACTGGCAAGGAGAAGGAAACAAAATAATTACAAAATGTATTCTTAAGTTGCGTATATGTATTTTACCTTTTTCTATATAGTTTTTGGGCACCCATCCTGGCAAATTTTGGTCATCCGGCACTATTGGCGCTAACTGCCCTTGGCCAGCAGAATTACGTGGCCGTCCAAAGTCATGATGCTCTTCCTCTGGTGGTGGTGGAGGCGGCAAAGGTGGCGATTGCGAACCAGGTCGAGCAAAGTTTAAGATATATTGACTCCGGCTTAAAAAAATAATAAAAACGTTAAAATATTTACATAATAAATTAATTAGTCGCCCTTATTGTGTTTGGCGTTTTATGCCTTCAAATTCGACAAATTGTAATACCTCAAAGACAAAATGTTAAAAATTTATTTAATCTATTACAAAATGTCGAACCTGAAGACGAAAAACGCCAAGCACAATAAGGGTGATTGTTTACTGTATTTATTTATTTTTATTTAATTTTTTTGTTTTAAGCGTGACTGTATTTTGTTGGCGCTTATAACAAATCATTTATGCACTAATTTCAAAAACTTATTTGAGAATTGCATAAGAGTAAGCATATTCGACTTGTAAAGTTAACACAATAAATAATCTATTCGATTTAAATCTATTTTACATCTTATTCACTTGGACTGGCAAATACTTTCTACGATATTTGAGTTTTATCAGACTGGGATGTCTAATTATGTAAAAAAATGTCTTTCTTCAGCAATTTAATTATAATTCAATATCATTTTATGGAAGCTATTTTCGCTTTTAAAGAATCTAATCAGATTTATTACGTAAGTCGCTTTATAGTAAAATTATTTGAAATTAAAAAGTCTATGAAAAGTCGGAAAGAGCAATTAGCTGAAAGGGAATAACTGTACAAATTTAAGGAACTGACCATATGTAAACTAGAGCCCAAATATGTTTGCCTAAATCTCGTAATTTGAAACACGGTAGACAAAACCTTGAGGGTTTAGAAGTATTTTACTTTAAACTCCATAATAGAACTATTATACACAAAATTTGAATGTAAATGATTTGTTGCTTATTTCTTTCTGTACAGAAAGAAGAATCCTAAAATTAAAAACATTTTTGAATACAAAATAAATTTAATTTTTTTTTCATTTAAATCAGTTATTGCTTGCAAATGTGCTAAATACACTTTATTTACAGCAAAGGCAATATTTTTCAGTTTATTCTATTTTTTTTTATAGATTTTTAAAATATATATTTAAAAAAATGTAATCTCTGGACTTTCAGAATGCGAAAAATCATAAGCGGCCTGTATAACAGTATTTATTCCTACTGTCCAATAAAGAAACTCATAAAAACATGCGTATAGGGTTTTCCCCCAAAAAAATTTTGGGAGCTCTCGTCAGTAAAGAGGCTGAACTAGGTTAATTAATTAGAAATATCTTGTTCTAACTTTTTTAGTCTTTAATTTTTTAATTTAAGCAATAATATTGAGGTTGATGGTTTTTAAAAAATAATACGTTTTTATTTTCATTTTTTTTATTTTTCAATATTTCGTTTTCCTCTAGAAAACGTATATATATAACGTATAGTATAACAATTGATTATATGTAATTGCTTAACAATAACATAATTTTAAAATGATAGAATGTTAAATATTTAACATTCAATTATTTAAAAAACAAAAGTCTCGAACTCAATATTATTACTTAAATTAGATATATCTTAAATAAGCATGTGAAATTAATAAACAATTCCCTTTTGTATTAGATAAATCCAAAATAAAGAAATGTATATTAATGTATATTAAGAAGCGATCAAAGTCTTTGGCTAACAACACGAATTGCTTTTCTAAATATAGTACAGGTGCGCTACGCATGCATGTGTAACAGGCTTTATTAAAACAACTATTTCTTTACCTGTTGCCATTTCTGCAGCATTGCAAATAAGTTGCATAAAATAAAGAAAACAGCATATATTTAAGTACTTAGAGTTTTACATATATGAATATTTACATACCTATTGTGATTACGGCCTAGAGTATGCATGCCAATGTGGCTTTGTTCGGTTATTTCATGTTGTGAAACCGTCAAGGGTGAAGGTGGTGCTAATGAGAAATAAAATAAAAGAATACATTAGGACAATTATTCCTAAATCAAACATTTTTTCAGTAAATTTTTACAAACTTACGTGGCATACTGTTACGATCATCGTAAGTAGTGGGTGGTGGTGGGGGCAAAGATTGCATCATGCCAGCTGATGGTAAATTTACATGCGTGGCAATCTGTTGGCTTGGTGGCATTGGAAGAGCACTATAACCGGCAGCACGTTCATTATTAACGGAACTGCCAATTAAGCCGCTACTACTAACGCCAGTGGCCGTAGTGCTGGACGATGCCGAAGACAATCGTTTTGGATGACCAATTGGATAGTTGGGAGCATAGTGCGAGGGTACTTGTGGCGGATTGACCACTGGTGGGGTGCGATATTCGCGAGAACTTTTCCCCAATGTTCCAGTGTTGGTGACAGATTTACCCAAAGTGCCGGTGTTGCCACCACGAGTCATTTGTGGTGGAGTGGGTGGTTTTGTAGTGGGTGGCGGCCCCACTACCGATGGTTGTGCTAACGATTGAACCGATCCATGAGACGATCCCCGATGTTGTTGTTTGGGATTGCGATTGTTTTGATTGGTATTAACGCTATGGCCAATGTCATCCAAAATCGAATAGTCGATTGCTTTACGCACATATTTAATGGGTTTTTCGGGATTAATGGGAGCAACGATTTTGAATTGACGAGTGCTAACCTTGTTGGCAGTAAGAACACCTATTTCCCTACAATATCAAATTATTTAGCTACACAATAATCGAAATATGCATTTATAAAAAATATCAAACCTTCGGGCAACTTTTTCTTTGTGTATTTGAACCGTTTGGGCTATATGATTCATTTGTGACTCCATTTCGCTTAGTTGTTGAGCTTGCAGCTCCAACAGCTGCATGTAGCTATAGGCCAGTGTATTGATTTGATAGGCGACACTAGCCAACGACTGTGTTGTATAATTTTTGGTAGCTTCTAAGGCTGCCTTTTTGTTTTCAGCTCTATAATATGTGTCTTCACAATAGTCAGCCACCCTCTCCAGGTTAGTGTAACTGTCGCGTAGACTCTGGCGTCCATCGGGAATTTCAGTGCGTATTAGTGATGCTAATTCGTCCATTATATTCTCACCCATGACCATAACACTATCAAAAGGGGATTTTGATTTCTTTTGTTTATAGACAAATCTGTAATAAAATTAACACACACACACATATAAAACATTTATGAAAAACTCGTGAGGTATCTTTCATTACAAAATTACAGCAGTAAATCAGAAAGAAAAAAACAACGGAAACAAACAATTCTTAATAGTAATCATTGCAGCCTAGGGCGGTGACTAACAATTGGAGCTTCGCAGTCGGCACCTTGTCCATGCAGAAACACAATAATAATACTGTATATTTACGAAAATATAGGCTAAACTTTTAGCGGCAGCACTCTGCCGACGCAGGGGTGCTGCCTCGAACAGAGCTCTCGACAGTGCCGAAAAAATGTTTATGAAAAACGCTTTTCAATATATAAACCACTCAAATACCAACACAAATTTCAAGTAATCTTTTAAAACTCACTTTATATATTATTATTATACAATTTTTTGTTAATATTTTCTTTATTTACTAATTTACTTGTGCAAAATTTAGGAAACCTTATTTTTCACATTTTCAACGTAGCAATTTCTAAATGACATCTCCATATTAATGGCAGAGCACTGGGGCGCTAAATTTTATGTCGGCGGTACAATGGAGGTTGATTGCATCTCTGTTAATTTATGCACTCATAATCAACATTCAAAAACATATTTTAATATATGCTTACACCCAAGGTATATAAATACCATGCTTACACCTACAAACCTTCGGCTTGGTTAATACATATTTTTATAATTTCTTTCATATTTTAACAAATTAAAATATTGTTACTGAAGTCGGTATTTTACTAACTTGTGCCTAAATGACGGGAAGCGAATGGTATTGCCGCCTTTTTTGCACTCTGGACGACCAAGTCACAGTCAACATTTGAATTTTTATAAAGCCGGCATATCTAATTAAAAAGACATTTATTATGTAAACAACTCCATAATTAAAAGTATAATTTTTTAATTTTTTTTGTATACTAGTTTTCCAATGTTATATTATTAATTAAATCCTGATTCAATTTTAACAATAACAAATTTTCTGCATTATCAGTGTTGTCAATAAGTTTGCGTCTTATTAAATTTACAGATGAGATATTTAAGGCTTTGTTGATGGTAGCTTTTGTGGCAGGTGCAGCTAGTGCCACTTCAGCTATTTTTGTCAAAATGGGGCTTTTATGCTTCAGCATATGCCAATACTCTAATATATTTGCCGCAAAAGGAAGTCTTTCTCCAAACTGCAGCTGCTCTAAGGCTTCTTTCACCCAAAGTCTATCCACATTGCTCCAACAAACCGAATCATAGCTTACAATTTTGTCCAAATCGCTTGTTAGACCAGCAGCCGTTAATTTCTCAAGTATTGAATATCGATCACTCAGACTGATATCAGTATGGTTTGAGGATTTAGATGATGGTGTGTCTGTATTAATTCCTTGCAATTTGCTAAAGATTTGTAGAAGTTGAGTCTGTGGAAGCAAAGAATTTTAATTTTTATAAAGCTAAATAATACTAAGAGTTTTTAGCGAATAAATATATCTACTTACAATGGCCTGTTCCTTTTGTTTCTCACTAAAGTGTATTGATCCTTTGTAACAAAATCTTGGATCCACATATAAAGCCGACAAAAATGAAGTATTCTCAAATAAATCTGTTTTTCGTTTCCGTAACGCCTCTAGCAAATATAAAGCTATTTCATTCGTGACTGAAATCTCCTCTAATTTAATGTCACATAACAACCATTCTCTGTAAAAATCTCCCATTGTGAAGATATCATTAGTTTGTAGCATCCAGGCTGTGTCAACAATTGGCTTAAAACTTTCCACAAACTTTGTGGCAAACACCCAATCAACTTCGGTCATTAAAAGTTGATTGTTTTCAACAGTTTCCCGGATTTTAAGTAAAGATTCGATCATATCGTAGACCGAGAACCAGCTTGTGGTATAATCAAGTACTGGCATCTCTTTAATGTTGAGCTGGGACATTTGGTTTCGAAGTTGTTTGACGGAATCTCGACTTTGGCTTACATTCTCACTTAATAGTTTTATAATACCACTGGCCACAAAGTGTATAGCATGGCCGGGAAAATTGTGGCATAGATTTTGACCATAATCCACAGATTGTGGAAATATGCTTGACTCATCCATATTTTCAGTTAAAAGATTAATTCCTGCACCATTTTCATTTAGAATAAGAGGACAATTTCTGAAGTTATTGGTGTTATCTTTTATAATGGAGTAAACTCTACCTATATCTATTTTATAGCGTACTAAAGTGGTTAATACCTTTTGCTTAACGCAGCTAGCTAAATCATTATCTGACAATATAAGAGCACTTAATGTTATAACTTTCATTTGGAAGTCGTTAATAAATTGTATATTTACAAGCATAAGATTGCCCTGTGTGGTGCTGACAAGATCCAGCTTTAGGTATATTATTCTATTGGCCACCATTTTTATAATTTCCTGACGTAGTTTTTTAGCCATGCGATCTATGTGTTCACCAATTGTTTGAGAGCTATAATTAAAGTGAAAATTTGGTTTCCAAGTTTGCAGAGCTTTTTCAAAAGTGTCTGCTTTTTGAAAAATTTTAAGGGGGATATTCACATGGGTTTTAGTTTCAACTAAACACTTTAAGAACTCCAATGGGTGACATGAATCCATTGAATCTATTTGAATGTTATTTATGTACGAATAACAAGGAATTTGAATTCCGTCATTTTCCTCATTAAGTTTGATTTTCTTTTGGTTCGATTGAAGAGGTGAATATTGATCTATCTTTTCCATTCTTATTTTGAAATCAGGTGCTTCATTTTCCTTCAATACACTTCCTTGGAGAAGACCTGTTGGTGTGTATGAATCTATTGGACACTGCTCTTTGGATGTAGGTGTGATTGTGATGGGTTGGTTGCAGTCCATAGCACTTTCTTGGAAATTTCGATTCGAGCCAGCGCAACCTATTTGATAATATTCAGGATTAGCCGAAAAATTATTAGTGCAATTGCTTGTTGTTGATTGAATCGCAGTGGTTACTTCAGTTTCTTTCGTTCTATCTATATTATTTATTGGTGTGCCATTTTGCTTATTTACATCCTTCGATTTTCTTGCTCGTTTAGAACTTTTGTTGTCCTTATCGTCTCCTATAAATTTTTTAGGATTCTTCCTTGTTTTCTTTGCTTTGTTTACGTTTGCATTCACAAAGACACTGTGCATTTGCTCGTAGTGCCGTTTTATATTGCCCATAATATTTTTTAGTTTCCTTTCACAGAGTAAACATGTAGCATAATTGGAATCGTTCAGAATATTCACCAATTCTTTAGAATCGTATATCTTAAAGCGTCCCATCGTCCTTATGAGAGCACCATTCATATAAATACGTATGAATTTAATTTGTGTAGCTGTATGCACTTACTATAATACCCGTTGGACCGTAGGTCGGACTTTTCACTAACTGGCATGCGGTATATGTACTCTATACATGTATATTTCCTTTTAATTATTATTTTTAATTTTTGTTTACTGAAATAAATTCTACAAGTAAAAAAATTTGTTTGGTGTTTGCTTAAAAACCCCAGGCCAGGTATAATTATTGGCGCCGTTAGGTTTTTTAGATCCAGCGGGTGCATACATAAAAGTGTTCGATTTAATATTAAGCGCGCTCAAATACATACTATTTCCCTAATGCATATAATTTTATTTATTTAAGTGTATGAGTTACACTTTCAAACTAGACTCAACCTTTGATACAATTTTTGTAGTAACAATTACGTATAAATTGGTTTTTGTATGATCAATGTGACCGTGTGGTATATATAAAAAAATGATGCTCTGTTAATCAAACTTAAGTCTTTATATGTTAATAAATTTGCTTAATATTTTTATATCAATATAAAAATATTAATCAACAATTTATATAAAATATGTACAGCAGAGATATACAAGTTAATAAAACATGTATTAATATTTACAAATTCATTATCCAAAAAATTTATTGCTTTTACATAGTTTTAACATAGAAATATTTTAATCCTATTATTGTAGTATTTTATTCGAATTTGGCTTCCTATTCACTGATAGTTTGGCTATGCGCTTATCAGTATACGTGTAATAACTAACAAAAAAAGTTCAGAGTTCATTATGCTTAAATATAGTTTTTTCAATGTTTTCTTGAATTTTTTCAACTTTGCGCGATTGTTTTTTAATAGTGTCTTCGATATCATCAAAACGGTTGGATTTGTCCTTAAGCTTTTCATTTTTATATTTCTCTTTTTGCAGGGCATGTTCAGCATG